>OY735208.1:7816449-7818949 GCA_963457665.1 Thysanoteuthis rhombus | reverse complement strand
TATATATATATATATATAATGTGTACTTTAGAGAGTGAGACAGACTCGGGAGTGAAGTTTTTGGTGGTAAGGTTTATTAATCCTTATTTGTCAATAGTCCATACATGTTTCGAGATTTCTCTCATCATCAGTGGTGCGTGTTGTGTGAGTGTGAATTAAAATGTACCATGTGGAACCAGAGTCCACTGTCAGCGGCTATGCATTGTGGGTAGGTTTTGTTGTCAGGGCTACAAGAGGCCTCATGCTGAATGTAAGAATGATATGGAGATATATATATATATATACACACATATGTGTGTGTGTGCTTGAGCGAGCGTGTACGTCTATCTATCTATCCATCTATCGATCGATCTATCTATCTGTCTATCTCTCTCTCTATATATATATAAGTGTGTGTGTGTGTTGTGTGTGTGTGTGTGTGTACTTAATGTTTTTATTTTTCTTTCGATTTTATTAGAAACAGTAAACAAAAAACGTTGGCAAAACTGTAACCACAGGTTTTTTCAGTTTCCAAGTTGTTCCAGCTTGCTGGCTATGCGTATATGCACCATGCTCACAGACCAAGCCAATTGAGCTACAGGACTGAAAATCTAAACATCTATTACATACTATGTCTAAAAAAAAACAACTTCATTTCAATTTTTTTTTCAATCCCCCCTTAAATAGTTTGTTTTTTTCGTGTGTGTGGGTGGGGAATATTTTGGAATGAAGGTTTTATGTCAAATAGATCCCTAACTTTCTGTACTGCTTATTTTTAATTCAGACCTTTTTGGGGGGGATCACTGTCGGAAAATAGAAGCAACTCATTCATTGGTAACCTTCTTTTTTAATTTTTTTGATTTATCACCCTAAAACGGTAATTTGCCAAAAGATGTTAAAGTTATGTCAATCGTTTCCCTTTTTTTATTGTTGTTTTTATGTTTGTTTTTTTGATGTTGTTTTTTTCTTGTTGTTTTATTTAAAGTTTGTTTTGGCGACATTTCTATAGTAGTAGTAGTAGTAGTAGTAGTAGTAGTAGTAGTAGTAGTAGTAGTAGTAGTAGTAGTAGTAGTAGTAGTAGTAGTGGTGGTGGTGGTGGTGGTGGTAGTGGTAGTGGTGGTGGTGGTAGTGGTGGTGATGGTGATGGTGGTGGTATCTGTTATCGAAAAAGAGAATCAAAATTCGTACAGAAGAAAGTTGTTTATCAATGACGCTGGAGTAGCATTCGACGATGCAAGGGACGTAACTCTAACTGCTTAGAGGCAGTAAACGTAGTTTTTCCTTTTAGAGTTTAACTTCCACGATATTTCCTGATTGAGACTTTGAGATATAAAAAGAAAACTTTGATATTGCCAAATAAATGATCCTAGAAAAAAAGATTTTCACTTTACTAAAATCTGAAAGATGTAGCCTGAATCATGAACATAAACAAAACAGTTGTAAATACGAATGTACACAATACGTTTACAAAAAAAAGAGTCGTACCGGTATATAAATCATCTGGCATGAAATTAATGACAGATGATAATGACCAAATAAAAAACCTGTAACGTCATATGCGGGTTACAGTGACACAGTGACGTACGCAAAAACTGATGGTGAATTCACTCCTTCTTGAGCCCCATTCAGGTCGAATTGTTTCGCTAAAGTTTCCAGAACCAATTCAAAGGAACTTCTAATGAAGAACTTGAAATGGATAGTTTTTGAATAATACTGTTTGGAGAAATTAATTCTGTTTTGTTTACCTTTTAGATTTCAATGAAGCAAGGGAGTTTGACCTAAGCGTAGCCAATATTATAATCATTATCATTATCATTATTATTATCATTAGTAGTAGTAGTAGTAGTAGTAGTAGTAGTAGTAGTAGTAGTAGTAGTAGTAGTAGTAGTAGTGTCGTTTTTATCGCAGCAGTCGATGGTGGCTTTCATTAATGATCATGTGACAGCAAGTTCCCTTAATACTCCAGGATTTCTCTTGTTTTGGTCGGCTTCTAAAGTGCTGTCATGTGGAAAGTCTTGGTTTTCCCCGGATACTTATTAACTCCAGTCTCTTTTTTTGTAGGTCTTTTGGGATCGTTCCATGGGTTCCGAACACTATTGGCACAACTGTCACCTCCATCTTCCACAGCTTTTCAGTCCCCTTGGCAATGTTTTTCATTAGTATTTACTCGTTGAGTTTTCACAGATGTAATAAGTAGAAGTTCTTCCCGGAGTCATAGCAAGTTTTCATGATAGACCGCAGAGTATTGGAGTATGGAGTGGCCAAACTGTAAATAGCACGGGGAATGGAGTCGGCGAGCATAGTTCAGCTGAGAAAGTTTATGTCTTACGAAAGGCATGAATCCATCTCTTCCCTCCTCCTCCTCACCTACGGGTTAAAAGAAGGGCAGACTGGCTGGCAACCATTCCAAACGACGAACAATTCTGATTCAAAATCGGCCTTTGATACACCTATGATTAAATAATATGTGATTCCCCAACAATTCCACATTAGGTTATAGTAATAAAAAATATTTTAAGAG
>OY735208.1:7806449-7811449 GCA_963457665.1 Thysanoteuthis rhombus | reverse complement strand
TATAACTAGAAAAATTAGGCTTTATCGATTGGAGTGAATGAAATGAATCACTATAGCCTGCGCATGTACCAAAACTAAATAAATCATCTAAAAAATATCTATTTTATTTGAAATCATTTTGAAAAGGCAAATTGTTATCTGTAATTATCTAAAAAAAAATACCTGGATGAGATTTCGGCGTTGCTGGTCCAAAATGACCATACAGACCCCCAAAAGCACTTTCTTGAAAAACAAATATGAATGTTTTAAGACGGTGCTCAGTGATGGATCCAAGGTTGTAGCCCCGAAAATGTGATCAGGTGAGCGTGCACACACTCACATAGGTCATCATCATCATCATCAGTCCTTCAGCGTCCGTCGATGGATACAGACCTTCCCCAGGATTTGCCACATTTCCCTATCATAGGCGTTGCAGAGCCAGCACTTCCTGAACTTGTCTAGCTCGTCTCTCCATCTAATATTTTGCCGGCCTCGGTTGCGCATGTGGTTTCGGGGGATCCATGTCGTGAGTCGCGATGTCCATCGATTGTCTGCCATTCTTGCAACATGGCCAGCCCATCGCCATTTGAGATTTTTAATGGATTCTATGATGTCCCTAACTCTTGTCTTTTCTCGGATGTACTGTGCTGTCTTGCAGTCTCTCCATGTGAGGCCCAGCATTATTCTTTCATGTGCACGTTGCATGGTTCACAATTCGGACACACAAAAATGTAAGAATCAATAGCCCACTTGGCTGGTTGGAGGGGCGACCCATGTGTAGGCCTACGGTGATTTGATATTATGGCACTCGAGCCACTTCCAAAGTATTCAGCACCCAGGGCTGGTTGGTCAGGCTATCTGTGGGGCTCCTGTGGGTCAATTGATTGATGGATAAATAGATACGTAGATAGACTGATAGACAGATAGATAAACGGTTAGTAATAGGAATAACTAATTGTAATTGATAAATAACGAGAGAAAAATCTAGGCAGTGGTGAACCGGCTAAAATTGCCTGAAATACATAGATCGGTCATTCTCGACCTTTTTTGGGGGTGGGGGGTCAGAGAAAAAAAAACTCTCCATCAGTTCTCAGTTTCATGGTTCCTGTCAAATAGGTAATATAAAGGATATCAGTATACACCCGTAAAAAAATGATGGGCTTCTTCATGTACGGATAACTACATGGAGTTATTCTATTAGGTAATTCATTTTTAGTAATTAAAGTATCCTAATTTATTTATTCTCAAAGTCTCAACTCAACTCAACTCAAACTGTGTTAAAGGGTGATCGGGTATGTAGGCTTAAGTCTCAAGTATAACATGAAACAAACAATGAACATTTCCATCAGTCATTCACACACTTGCTTTTTTCTTTTCTTTTAGTTCCAACTGATCAGCGTATTCTTGGTTGTTATCACCACATTTTACTGCCCTTTCACAGTTTTATTGTCTCTGCTAATCTATTTCATATGGATCAATCCATTATGTTTTTTAGATTATTTACAGATCTTGGACAAGACAGACAATTTTTAAATGAACATACTAATTTTCATATGTGGCTTTTAGATAGATAGATAGATAGATAGATAGATAGATAGATAGATAGGGCTCATGACACCTTCAGTGTCGTGAAATGGAGACAATGGTGATCCTTGTTCTCATGAATGTATAATATAGTGTCTAAACACAGCATACAGAGGTCCAAAAATGTCGTACAAAGGCTCCAAAAGTATAACTATACACTGTGTCGATCAGATATTAATACAATAAAATTGAAAGCCATTGATTTTGTTCTCTATCAGAATATTGCGCATCACGAACTCGTACAGGTCGGAGGGAAACAGTGCGTGTGAAGTAACATCAACAGATAGATAGATAGATAGATATGAACACACTAGGATGGACGGATAGATGGATAGAAGAAATATCAATTATTGTGTATACTCAAAACCACTGGTGATTATGATAAGCTGAAACTCGACAACGAATGTTGAAAATGTAAAAAACACGGCATACCAGCCGGCGGACATCTTGGGCTTTTATGAAGGTCACACTCCGTAGCACATCTCTATTTTCGCTAACCAATCATTTTGCCAAGCCGTGTTTTTTCGCTCTCTTCTCTCCAGGGCAAAAAAAAAGTCTATTCATGAATTCTGGCTTAAGTAACCGCGGAGAGAAGGAACAGCCGATGAGTGCTAGCTTGCGGGCATTCAAAGATGCAGACAGAGCCGGCCTTTTGATACTGGCAACACGGAAAATCGCCCAGGGCAACAAGTGCTCGGAGGGTGCCTTTCATGTGTCTAAGACCGTAGGATTTTCCAAATACAAATGAAATAGGTCTGGTTGGTCAGCCAACAGAAACCATCACTTGACCAATATTCTTTGACAGCACGTCGTGTTGGGGATGAGCAATTACAAAATTGTGAATAAGGATGATCAATGAAAAAGTTTCTCTTCTCACCTATCGTTGGATCACCGAAAAGTCTGAATTTTGTTTTCGAAATCAATTGCACAAATTAGGGACCAATTTGGCATAAATATACATTCAAAGCCAACTGCCAACTAAAGATCCATTTTGGAGGGGAATCTTAAAAGATAGAGAAAAAATACTAATAAAAATAGCAAATGTTTAAATTTTCCTCCCTCTAGCTCCATTGATGCGGCTTGTACGCATGATACTTGCATCCGTACCAACTTGAAAACTGAAGAAACCAATTTTGACAGATTTTATTGACAGTTTTCAAAAATGTTAAAATGAATAAATTAAACTGAAAACGGAATAGTTAAAATAAGAAAATACCCTGATGTGAACTCAGATTTTTTTCAGGAATATCTATTACATGTTTGTTTGTTATGGTTGAGCTGAGAGGAACAATTGGCAACCATTTTGAATTGATAAAAGGTTCTGAGGGGGGATGAGAATGAGATAACGAGTGTAGGATTGAATCAACAGGTCTGGTTTGTCTCTCAATTGACACCGTCACTTGACCAACGTCTTTTGGCAGTATGCTGTGTTGAGGGTTATCAATCATAACATTGGAAAAGGGGTTATCGATGAATAAGTTACTTCTCTCGGCTTCCGTTGGGTATTGATTTGTCGGTGGGTCCCAGTTATGTTAAATAGCAGAAATAGGAAGGAGGGAAGATTTGTCATATCATTAAAGAGTGTGACGTGATTGAAAGAACATCTATTCCAATTATTTTTTGCCAGATACTGTGATAATGGCACGACAGAATGTCCAAGGTCCACAATTTTGGGTTTTGTAAACAAAAAATTGCAAGTGGCTCTCCACGATTTTTATTAAAAGTTATACTTGCAAAATACTTCATATGGCAATATTTTACAAGTAGGAGAATCAACTGACTCAAAGGAAGACAAATGCTCTTCTTCCTCCACATCTCTACCACCACTTGTGGTGGACACATTATTGAACTGATGGTTCTTGGTTGTGCATCATCAGAGACAGGATAGAAGAAACAAAACAGGAGAAATTATTGGGTGTTGCCAAAAAAAAAAATGTAAAAGCGAAACCACCCAAAAAATGCAAAAAATGGAGGGCAAGTTCGAAAATATTGCTTGACTTCCGGTGTTGATGTATACTTCCGGTAAGTATGAAATGCGTCTATTCTCATCAAGATAAACGAGAAAACTGTTGTGGAAAATAGAGATATTAATTTCGTTTTTTGGACTTGTTCGTCTGTTGAGCATTCCACTTTCCGCTTCTCTGATTGATATACGTCGAAAGCTTTAATGTAACACATTGTTAAATTCACGGAAAATATCGGCGATACGTTTGAAGAAAAGAGACACACACACACTCACACACTCACACACAAATAACGAGGTAGCATTTTTTTCATATACATGATAAGATAAGATACCATTCGACATCAGCATGGGTGTTCTTAGGTGCTTGTAACATCCACAAGCAGGTGATATCTTCAGAGAGTTGCTTTAGTTTCAGTTACACATCTAAATAGATTTATTTATGGTTATGCCAGGTATATAAAATCATAATTAGAAAACAAATAATACTAATTACTCATTGAATAACACTATCACACTTTCTTGATAATTACAGATGATGACTGAAAGATCTCAGGCCTTTTTGAACGTGTAAAAAACTTCAAAGTGATACCAGCTCTACAGAACCTTTTAAAGTCTGGTCTGAGAATATCTTCTAATATCTGGGGAAAGGGAATCAGAATAGACGGCGAATACTTAAGCAACCTAAGATTTGCAGACGACATCGTCCTTTTTGCAGAAGACATTCATGACTTCCAAGTAATGCCAGACGAAGTGAATGAAGTGAGCAAGAAAGTGGGCTTTCACATGAACTTCAGCAAGACAAATATCATCATCAACTAAGATTTTTTTGACAAAAACACAACAATGAAAATCGAAAACACGGAGCTGGAAAAATAGACCATCATGTAGTGGTCTATTTTTCCATCTCTGCGTTTCGTGAGGACAACGAATCTAGGACATGGGATCCACAAAAGAGGAAAAAATCGAGCGAAGATTCAGACTAGGATGGCAAGCCTTCGGTACAAGCCTTAAAAAACCATAAAATCCCATAAGCCCTAAAAAGAAGAATGTACAGCCAATACATTCTCCTGATAATCAACTATAGAACGGAAACATGTAACCTAACCAAGAGAATGACTCTCAAACTGACAACCGTACAACGTGCACATGAGAAAAATCATGCTCAACCTCACAGGGAGAGATCACTAGACATTAGGAAACTCAGATGGTAATTGGCTGGTATTGTTGCTAAAATGTCAGACAAACACTAAACATCAAGACTCACAACATAGATCCCCTGAGGTCACATGGCCGGCAGAATATAAAATGATGAGACGGACTTGACAAATTAAGAAATTGGCTAAGCAACACCCATGATAGAGGGGTCTGATGAATACTGGGAAAGGTCTATGTCCTTCGACGGCCGATAAAAAGTTGATGATATATATATATATATATATATATATATATATATATATATATATGTAATGGA
>OY735208.1:7728949-7798949 GCA_963457665.1 Thysanoteuthis rhombus | reverse complement strand
CGAATTTTTAAAAAAATAAACAGAAGTTTAATACATTAAATGAAAATATCAAAATTATGTACAACTGCTTTGAAGAAATTAACTTATTATTTAGCATTGTACTTGTATGTTACATTTATTTCGCTGGTTCATTTCTGTATTGCCCCTTTAGTTTTTCCGCTCTCTGAGATGCTGCGCATGTTGATTGTTAGGATTATTCAATAGATATAACGTGTGTAGACTGGATTGAAATGTGCTAAATTGGTCAAAGACCATTTGTCCAATGAGTATTCTTCAAACCAACATCCGTAAATAAATTATCGCAGACACCGGAGACAGGTTGTTCTATCAACTAATCTGCCTCGGGACAAATTGACCAGCGACGAATTGTTCAAGCACCATCAAATTGATACAGGAAGAAAGATTTCTCACACAATGTCTTAGAAGTCTGTGTTTCTTTCTTTTTTTTTTCAATCAAAATTCTACGGCAGTGCAATGCAGTGTGACAGACATCAACTCAGACAACGAAATCGGTGATCGAGCTCAAAGTTTAACTGAGATCATTTGTATTCACTTTAAAATAAAATGCACCCTGTCTCATCGTCAAAGGTCTCGAACCTGGCATGACACGACCATTAACGAAGAATAAATCTCGGCATGTCTGGTATTCAATCCTGCTACTGCTCACGTCTTTGTCCATACTATACATCCAAAAGTTCTCAATGAATTCCAACGTAAATTTTATGCAAGGATAAGCCACGGGCTACGGAAGGATTGATCATATAACATTTACTCCTCCTTATCGATATCATAGCTATATATGAACTAAATTCTCATTCAGTTTTAATGGCAATGGCACTGGAAGAGATATGCGTTCTCGGAGTGCTACTTGTTTGCAGTTTTTGCAGCTAATCCAGACACACATACATCGCTATATCCTGTCAGGGTAGATTAGACGAGTAACAAAATGATAACTACACAAATTTCTTTTGTTTGATGACCTGAAAGAAACCATTTGTTTTCATTTTTGGAGTTTGTTTAGATTTTGTCAGTGACCCTGAAGACACTTATTAAGTACGTTATAAAGATGAAGGCAACTATCAGTGAAGGTTTAGAAAGGTAGGTAAGACGCGTCTCTAACGTTACAATGGCATATTGTTCAGTTGCACATGCGTACAATAGAAATCTTTTGCTTGTCACATTCTTGAAAAATTCCAGTATCACTTCTTAGTATCATCTTCGAAATTGGATGCAACGCTTACTGATGCTTAAAACGTATACGTATCAAGTATCATTAGCATATACATCAAGTGGCAAACGACATTTTTAAACGATACCTGAAGGCAGGCAACATCAACCCGGCGAGTTAGGAGGCTGTGTCCTGAGACCACAGCTGATGGAGTCTTGCCATCAAGGCAGCAGGCAGCCACGCGAGTGAGAACAGAATGAAGGACCAACGGGACGAGTGGAAAGAGTGCTGAAGACTGAGGGCAGTGACTGCACCCAGAGATCCGGGTGTGGACATCAGGGCTTGTCGCTTGAATCGGGCTGAGCAATCACAGCAGGCGCTGCAGCCCAACCATAGACTTATCCTTGGCGAACGCCCCATTGTTTTCCAAGATAGGAAAAGGTCAACGACCGACATTAATTGGCAACCACTGTGAGCCAACCACATTGTAGAGGTGGAGGAGTCTCGAAGACCCTCTGCTATTTCCTCACTTTTCGGCGATGCTTCATATTAATAGGAACATAACCTCTTATTGAAAACTCCGGAAAAACATCTAAAATAGAGTTTTAAAATATCTAGAAACATCTAGATGCCGTAGAATCTAGATGTTATTAATAAACTTTATCTATCAAAATAAGGCCCGAAAATGGTCAAAAAAGATCCTCTCCCCAAAAATAAAAATAAAAACCCTTTTAGAAGGAGATGCAAACTAAGGGATCAAATTAGCATATACTTACATCGCAAATTGAACCCCGACTAAAAGGAACTTTAGGGGGAATATTAAAAAAAAAAGACTGAATGTTTTTTAGTCATAATAAGGAGTGAATGTCTAAATTTTCAGCCTTCTAGCTACATTGGTTCAACCTATACACATGATACATAAATGTACAGACAGACTGGCATAAAGTCAAGAGAGAAACTTATATTTTGGTGACAGTTTTGGTTGACGGTTTCTAATAAACGATGCCGTGGTCATCATTTCATCATTCACCTCCGGTGCGTTTCCGAGGAAATTTCCAGACAACGTACAAAGGTGATAACATATCGTCTCATAAATTCTGACAAAAATTAACCTTAATATCTGCACCTCGCATCAATGAATCACTGTAGCCCATGCATGTATCAGAACTAAATATCCAAATATTAAATCATATCATCCGTAAAAAAAATAGATCTGTTATCTAAAAAAATCTTTTAAATAATACCAGCACAAGATTTGGGTATTGTTGGTCAAAATGGTCATAGAGACCCCAGAAAGAACTTTTTGGAAAAAAAAGGAAAAAAACCTTTACAGGTAGTGTCAAGTGGTGCACCCATGTAAATTCTCAAGGTTGTAGCCCCCAAAATGTGACCAGGGCCACCAGAGACAGATAGACACATATACACATAAACGAGAAAAGAGAGAAGCCCATTTGACTGGTTGGTTGGGCGGGCTATTCGTGGGGCTAGGATTCAATATTTGATACTCTGTCTCACGTTTGTCGATTTCATGAGAAGGAGGATGGATGGCAAGGCCTCAGAGAGAAATTTCATAAGGCAGTGCAAAGCTGTTTATACCCTCCAGACACATTACACAAACCCCAACGTCTTTTAGCAATACTGTTTTCTCTTCTATAACCCTTTTTCGACAACATAATCTACAGTAAACGATAGAATCAAACTATCTTCATCAATGAACGCATCGTGTTGAACTTAGAAGTTTCGATACTCAGCTGTACCGAAGGAAGTCTTGGGTCCCTATGTCTTCCGGGCGCTGATTCGATGCACTGGCTGCACTCACCCCTTCTCGGAGGCCTTGATGGTTGAAAAAAGATTTATTGCAAGAGGGACGGTAACGCTCCACACCTACCAAGATCTCTGAATAATTCAAGTTACAAAGGAATTCAGGTAACAGCAAAAAAAAATTAACAAACATACCGATAAAATAAGGAGAAATTCTTGCAGATAATATATGTAGAGCTGTAATTGTCTACTTTAGATTTCATGGTTCTTGTGACTAATACACGTGCATATATATGTATCATCGAAAAGTTTTTTAGTGACATAAAACTTCGACATTGCTGAAATCAGTGGTTGCATAATAAAATGTAAGAGAAAGCTTGTTTTTTCTGACACTCATCAGAGGATGAATCATCAGGAAATGTTTAAATGCACAGCGTGAAAATGTTAATCCTAAAAAAAAGCCGTTTAAAACGTGTTTTTAATGTGCTTGTTTGTCATCTAAAACGACATTCTTCGAATTAGTACAGATTGTTTCCATACAGTGCATCCAACATTTTTTTCTTCCTGATGAGCCATCCGCTGAAGAGTCATCATCATCAGTCTTTTAGCGTCCGTCGTTGGACATAGACCTTCCCCAGGATTTGCCACACTTCTCTATCATGGGCGTCACGGAGCCAGTACTTCCTGAACTTATCTAGCTCGTCTCTCCATCTAACATTTTGCCGGCCTCGGTTGCGCATGTGGTCTCGGGGAATCCATGTTGTGAGTCGTGATGTCCATCGATTGTCAGCCATTCTTGCAACATGGCCAGCCCACCGCCATTTGAGATTTTTTATGGATTCTATGATGTCTCTAACTCTTGTCTTTTCCCGGATGTGTTGTGCTGTTTTGTGGTCTCTCCATGTGAGGCCCAGCATTATTCTTTCATGTGCACGTTGCATGGTTCTCAGCTTACGGGTCTGTTTCTTGGTTAAGTTCCATGTTTCAGCTCCATAAGTGACTATTGGGAGGATGCATTGGTTATACACCCTTCTCTTTAGGATTAATGGGATCTTATTATTTTTGAAGGTTGAGCTAGCTCTGCCAAAGGCTTGCCATCCTAGTGTGATTCTTCGCTTGATTTCTTCTTCTTTTGAGGGTCTCATGGAGATTCGTTGCCCTAGGTAGATGTAGTGGTCTACTTTCTCGAGTTCTGTGTCCTCGATTTCGATCTTAGTGTTCTTATCTCCAATGTGGTTGTTGCACATGATCTTCGTCTTGCTGAAGTTCATATTACGTATCATCTGATTACGGAAATATATATACATACATATTAAATCGGTACATTCATACATATACAGAAAACGATACACGAACACCTTTATATCTATTAATATACTCACACTGTGTAAAAGTATAAATTTATCATTGCTTGTTTGTGTTTGTTTGTGTTTGTTTGTATACTGGTGCATACATATACATACTGTGTTGTTGATAAAATTTCCGGAATAGTTACATGGTAAACAACTGATGATCCAAGCAAGAAATAATGTATGAATTGTACCATAAAATCAAAGTATGTATGAAAGAGGTGACTGATGTGACACAAAAATATTTGGAAAAAGTTTTTTTGATGCTTAGTACTTTAAGCTGTAAAACTTTCAAGACTATACACACATGTATATACAAATATATATATATATATATATATATATGTATATATATATATATGTATATATATATATATATATATATATACATATATATATATATATATATATATATATATATGATTAATAATTTTGTCATTCTCAGACAGCAGTTTCGTTGTATTACATTATTCTTTACATAAATCTTTATTGTGGCTATGACTCGATGTATATATATATATATATATATATATAGAGAGAGAGAGAGAGAGAGAGAGAGAGAGCAAATCAGTAAACAATATTATGTAACATCCGATGTGTGATGAGTTTAATCCATGAAGTGCTTGATACATTCGGCTTTAAACATTGGGATAAATTAGATTAGAGCTTAAAATATGACGAAAAAAGGATTTGGTACACAAACACGTTTATGTTTCTGCCCCGTTTGGGCTTCTCTGATGAAGAATCCTCTATTCATTTCATCACACACACACACACACACACATATATATATGTATGTATGTGTGTGTGTGTGTGTGTGTGTGTGTGTGAATAAGTCAGTTGTTCCCAACCATTTAGGGGGGCCACAGCTCACTTGGAAGCTCATCTCGGGTTCCCAGGCCCCCCTGTCAATCAGGTATAAATGAACAGGTAGACAATAAGTCATTCATTATTATTTCTGTCTCCCAAAGGTGTCAGGGGCCCATGTGTGCGCATCTGTGTACCGATGTAAATATTCATAAGTGGAAGATGTAGATATTTATTTAGCTTAGCTTCGTCTGGCACGGGGCCAAATATGAAGTGGAGGAAAATTGTACAGATATTTGTGAGTGTGTGCACGCACGCGTGTGTAAATATGTAATTGAATTATGTAGATAGTGATAATTAAGGTAACACTTGAAGCTAATTATGTTGGTTCGTTCATTTATCAACTACCTTCTCTGTTAGTTCGGCCTTTCCCGATGACATTCGAGCGAAGTGAATTCAGTTTCACCCGTGATTCGAACTCGTATCGTTGATTTCGACTTCCATGCTGCCATTAGACACCAACTTGTTATTGAATATGACAATGTATTCTCACACTTAAACAACCACATGCGTGCAAACGTATATTTGATGGATAGATAGGTCTGGTTGGTCATTCATCTGAAACCGTTACGTGACCAACGTTCTATGGCAACACACCGTATTGGGGGTGAACAACGAAAAAGATTGCAGAGGGGGGACGATCTATGTTTAAGTTATTTTTCTTTTATTTTGTGGAGCAATAGTTTCTAAAAAGGTGAATGCTGTCGGACACAAATTAAGTGACCAATTGAACGTAGACTTACATTAAAAATTAAGCATACTACTAAAAACAAATTTAGGGGCGTTGGAACTTTCAAAAAACTAAGAAAAACCTTTTTTATAGACCTAATAAGGAGCAATTGTTTACATTTTCAGCCCTATGGCTCCATTGATGTGGCCTGTACGTGTGTAACATTTATAGCTAGCCAGCCAGTTGAACTGACTTTAAAACTGAAGAAACCAGCGTTGACGGTTTTGTTGACGGTTTCGATTGACGGTCACGCAATAGATAGACAGATAAATGGATAGACTGATATGTTGGTATACATATATGAGTAAACGTTTTTTTTTATGTAAATATGAGTGTACGAGAGTATATTGTAAATGAGTATATATATATATATATATATATATATATATATATATATATACACACACATACATATATATATGTGTGTGTGTGTGTGTGTATGTGTGTGTGTGTATCAGAGGATATATTTTAATAGATATTTTTTAGGCTTAACTCCGTATGGCGTTTGGCCAAATAGGGGAGAGATAAAGCGAAAACCTTATATTCTGCTGCCATCACCTTATGCTTTTGAATTGTCTGTAAGACATATATAAATACATATGTAGCACTTGACAGGAAAGTCTCCGCTCGCTTCTTGCATCGACGCATCTTGGCCACCAAATGCCTTGTCGTAAGTTGGTGATTTCCCCCCTTCTTGGACTACTGCAGATAGGTGCTCGCCACAACTGAACGTGATTACCCGACAAACTGTGCCGATTCGGGAGTGCTCTGACTTTGCATTTCGGCCATGACAATTTGGCCTTTAACAAACTCACTTTTAACTCACTCATAATAGCAGCATTCAACAATATCAAAATGGAGTACTCGAAGTCACCTTACCTGGTTGTATACCCGTGGCACGTGTTGTTATTTCGAGATGTAACCTCTGGTTGTTATCAGGAGTGATTATCTTGAAACTGTCGTTTCGTGTTCTCGGTGCATGATTGACAAATATTCCCCAATGTCCATTGAGTATGCATTCCAAATTCGGTTGAGCTGCAACCACGTCCGAGTAGAATACACATTAACAAACAGAGGCAGTTTCATATAATAGATAGATATAAGATATATATATATATATAATCGCTAGTTATTATCAGCAGTGATTATCTTGATTGTGCTGCCTCGTGTTCTCAGTGCATGATTGACGACGAAATTTGCATTATCTTGACAGCTACTTTCTTCTCGTATGACAACGATTTCTCTTAAAATACCAATATATATCTCCAAGACACCTGCTCAACAAACACATGTCCAAGCCAGATAACTCCTGCCTGACTCGGTATCTTTTTGTTAGGCATCTAGAGGAGATGTGAGCAAAGTCTGATGAAAAAGGAAAGAAACGAACAAAATTGGGAGAGAGAGAGAGAGAGATGTACTGAGATAGATAGATAGGTTGATAGAGTGGCATAAGTAGGTAGTTTACTGTACATTATTATAAGCAACCTATACCAATCAAGATAAGTATGTAGATATAGCCAACCACGGGAACAGGCTGGCTTCAGACGAAATTACTCGACCATTGACCATTTCCATTCAGTGAATCAACTAAGAGGCAAGGCAGCAGGATGAAAAAAAAATGCCACTTGCTAAAGCATTTGGTGAGATAAGAAGGCTTTAAACGGAAATCCTCAAGGTCATTGAGTTAGTGATAGAACACGGAGTAGACCCAGTATATGTCCGAGTTATACAAAATATCCATCGACTCACCAGTTACTCCACCAGGCTAATAAGGGAGTCTGATCCCTTTCAGCTCGAAAAAAGAGTAAGACTAGGCGATATCAACTGAGCCAAACTCTTCACAGCCTGACTCGAAATGATCTTTTACACTGGACAAATAAAGGGATCAGAATTGACGGCGAATGCGTCAGCAACTCGACATTTCCAAACAACGTCGTCCTCTTCGCCGAAAACCCTCATGAAGTTCATTTAATCTTAGTCGAACTGAATGAAGAACGCAGGACCCACCCGACCCATCCGACCAATCAGTCAAGTCAGCTTCGTATTATTCTCTTTTTGCTCGTCTGTGTGCCTCCTGGCGCTAGCGGTCACAGTTTCGAGACTGAAAAACTCCGTAATTTGCATGAGTACACAACTTGACACCGTCTAAAAAACATATTCATGTTTTATTTTTTTTCAAAACTATTTTTTTGGTCTTTATGGTCATTTTGACCGTTAGTGCCCTGATCTTCAGCCGGTGTAATTTTAGTTGATGTTAACTAAAAAGAAATGTTGTTTTTTTTTAGAAAATTTCAGATGATATTTCAGATGATTAGTCCTGATACACGCACGAGTTATTTATGCGAGGGACGGATATATTTATAAGAATTAGCAACAAGTCTGTTTACTGTTTGAATACCCAACACAAACCATTACTGTCTACCTGACACTGACAAAGTTCCATTAAATGTCAACAGGCAAACGTCGAACCACATTATTATACCTGGCACAATTCTTGTCGCCTTCCATTAACTTGACGCGAATACCAAAGCGCTTTTTCTGTTCGGGTCGCATTTTGATCTCAGCAGTCGACGGAATTCTTTGTTACATGCAGTGTCAGATCATCTGACTTGCAAAATTAGCAAATGTTACCAACCCCGCATTTCCAAGGGTCTAGCGCAAAATTCTTGCAAGCCATCAATTCCGATTCAGTGATTTTACATTTGTTATTACTATAGTATTACAGTGTCACCAATAAATGAGTACATCCTACCAATTATTTTAATAGAAAGTCAATTTTCTTCTAAAATCGCATAGGATTGTGTTATCTCCAGTCGAACATTAAAAGATTAAAACGGATATTACCAGTTGTAAGCATTTGGCCATACTGTATACTACCTAGAACTTTTATGAATGCCTGGATCTTTCAGGTTAGCGATTTTAGCTTATTATCCCCCTTAATCAGGGTTATCATTTCAACACCATAATGAATTGGGGTGGGTTATCTATGTTATACATTCACAACGCATAAATAGGAAGTTATTTGAAAAGCCATAGCTGTGGCATTGGGATCTGAACAAATACGAACTAACAGGTTGGGCTAGTCACTCAATAGAAACCGTCATGTGACCAACGTCTCCCAGCAACATGCTGTGTTAGGGATGATCAATTAAAGAATTGGAAACGAGGGTGTATAGTGAATGAGTTACTCCTCTCCTCTGTTGTTGAGCAATGATCTATAAAAAAAAGTCCGGATCCCATCCTCACCCTAAAAAATCGGACATAAATTAAGGGATCAATTTAGCGTAAAGTTATATTGCGAATTGAACCCTCACTAAAAGCCTATTCATCAGAGTGGGGGGTAAAAAAACAACAACCGTTTTTTAGACATAATAAGACGTAAATGTTGAAAATATCATCCCTTTAGCCCCATTGGTTCAGTTTGAACACGTGATACATACTTAGCCAGCTAGTCAGCTGTACCAACTTGAGAACCGCAGAAACCTTGGTTGACAGTTTTGGTTAATGGTTTCTAATACAGTTATATGAATGTCAGACATATTTGTCCCATAATTTGACTGGATAACAAACAGAGAAAAATAATTATTTGGCCACTCAAGTAAAATGAATTATGTTTCAATATCTATGAATATTTTCCCAAAATTTAAAAACTCTTTTATTATATACTAGCAGTGATAAGTGGCGTTGACCGGGGGCACTGACAGGAAAAAGCATTCTTTGATATATTTCTTCTTAGCAAATGAAGAAAAAAACAATTATTTACACTATGTAGGTATGAGAAGAGTACCTGTGACGGAAGAAATATTCTGATGCACAAGAATGAACAGGTGATGTCGTTGTTGAGTTTGTCAGGGTTTCTGGATACATTTACGTAAGTATTTCTCTCATTGGGTACCAGTCTAAAAAGGTTGATTGGGGGTCCAACCCTAGAACAACCAAAATGGGGCTGATAGACCCTGAACTTGATTTATCTAATCCTGGTTACAAGGAAGCTGTTGAATGACATTTACCGTTGCCTCGTGACATTGACATTGGCCCCCGACTGTTTATTCCCCGTAGAGCAACGCTTGGCAAATCTAATTTTGAAAAGGACAATTGACAAGCCTGGCTGCTGAAGGGACAAATTCCACTCTTCACCAATTGTGTCTGAAGATGAATACTGCAACTTTTGTAATATATATGTGTGTGTGTGTGTGTGTGTGTGTGTGTGTGTGTGTGTGTGTGTGTGTGTGTGTGTGCGCGCGCGTGTATGTGTGTGTGTATGTAAATATGTTTGTTTTGTGGATGTGAAGTGAATCGACGCAGTGTTGATGAAAGTGACAATTGGAAGGTGAAGAGAAAAAAACTAAGAGAAAGCAGGTGTTACATCTCAAAATATTTTTTCCCATAATAAATGTATGTCTGTGCGTGTGTGTTACGTTAGATCGGTAAATTTGCTTGATAGGCGGAATTTTAACTCATTCACAAAAGAAATAAGTGCGTAGTTTTAATTTGACCAAAGGTTCATTTAATAAAAATAAGGATACAAAACAACTATTTATTTACAATCAAAAGTTTGTGAAATCAACCAGTTTTATAAAAGAAGTACTTTTTTTATAACTACATTTTACGATCAAAATTTTAAGTTTTCAAAGTGAAAATAAACATTTTCTTTACAAAATATGAATAAATTTCACCAATTAGGCATAAACATATGATATATGAAGAATTATAAATATATATTTTTTTAGTATGAATTTATTTATCTATCAGATTGAGTTAAGCCTTTGCGTATTTATGACATACATCTTCGTACATAAGGAAGACTTGTCAGTTTGGCTCAGTCGGTAAGAGAGACCCCTGCCGAATTCAAATTGGGAATTATTAATTTCATACATCAGTCCGGTTCAACGAGACGCAACAGACAAATAGTGAAAAGTTCACTCCCCTAGATTAATTAAGGAATGGTCTCGGCCTGTTAATGTCAAAAACAGTCAACCAAAACTTTCATCATTAACGCAGGTTTCTTCAGTTTCTAAGTTGGTTTGGCTGGTTGGCTATGGATGTGTAACACGAACAGGTCGTACCAACGGAGCTTGATAACTGAAATCTCAAACATTTACCTGTTTGGCGAAAATATTTTTTCTTTATTTTTTGAAAATTAGCTCCCAAAAGAAGTTTTCAAGTGTGGTTCAATTAACAATGTAAGTTTCCGCTAAATTGGTCCCTTAGTGTGTGTCCAGTAATGGTCGCGTTCATTTATTTTTAAATTCTGACTTTTTTTTTCATCTATTCACTGTCCCGACAATCGTTAAGCCACCCTAACTTCGGCCTCTTCTCTCGTTGTGGAACAACCGTAGTCACCGTAGGGTTCTATTTCTTTTTATATGTGCGTGTGTTTTTTGTGTTCCACAGCTCCTGACCATATCATTTTGTCTACAGGCTTGGAAATTGGCATCAGTACTCCACCACGCATCTTTTAAAAATATTTGGGGGAATTTTGGGAGAAAAAAATCTTCTTTGAATTTTCTGGTCTTAGTCTGACCGGTTTATTCATAACAGCTAGCTTCTTCAGATTCTAGATTTTATTAAATCTATGTTCATTTTACTCTATTCAAGATGTTTCCAGTCGAAAATGCCCGTGACGTCAAAAACAGTTTAATATTCTGACCATATTTATTATCCGATGGATTTTCTTTTTACATGATTTCAAATTTTGACGTAACGGTCGTTCAATAATTGACTGTGGTGGCGATTTTATTAGTTCGTTATACATGGACCGTCGTTTTTAATATTTTTCTATTTCTTCAGTTTTTCTCTCTTTTGTAACTCATTCTTTTTTTCAACTCTCCAGATTCGGTCATTCTTTTTCATCTCTTTCATTTTTCTTCTTTTTTTTTTCTTTCTTTGCTCACGCTAATCCCAGCACATCACATGAATCCCCCATCTCTGTAACCCCTGGGGAATACGTCTACTCGTCTTGTCGACAACCAATTTGAATGTAACAACACCGGTCGCCTCTGCTAATTTCTCTGTATATTCAATACTTGCCGATTTGTCGGCACCAAAATAGAAACCCTTTTAGGTATCTATGTGCCAAACAAACTTATTTATAACATTACATGTCTCTCCCTTTTAATCATAGATCAATGCATATTGATTTTTCAAACAAATTCAAACAAGGGTTCTATGAATAGGAATGTTGGTCACTATATGTGTTTGTGCGCCATTATTGGTCGCATTCAGAGCCATCTTGAATATATTTGAGGCTCCCGGGAAAAAGTTATGTACTGGTTTTGACCTGCAGGTATGTAAGTGTCAAACCTGATTTAATTTTCGTCATCATCCTCCTCATCATCATCAGGTTTTAAGCGTCTGTCGCTGGACATACACCTTCCCAAAGATTCGCCTGACCTCTCCATCGTGGGCGTCACGGGGCCAATACTTTCTGAATTTTGTCTAGTTCGTCACGCTATCTAACTTTCTGCCTTCCACAGTTTTGCATATGATCTCTGTGGGTCCACATTACGAGTCTTGATGTCCTGCAGTTGTCTGACATTCTTATATAGGACGCAATAAGGAGTCAAGAACTGGGTTAAATGCAAATAAAAACACAGCTTTCGAGCTGCAATTGTGGTGGTCGTTAACGACGAGGATTATAGAATCAGCATTTAAAATCAGTTCAAAATCAAGTCGGGTCTGTTTATGTTCACTTGGCACTAATTCCTTCCGGAAAGGCATAAATCCGTCTCTTCTCTCCCCCCCCCCAGCTTTGAGGAAATTAGTAGGGCAGATCAAATCACCGAGAGGGGGATTCTGGCAACTGGTTGCCCCAAGATCTCCACACGCTTCACCCAGGTATGCGCCCTGAATAGGACGTTTTATTGTCTGCAGAGACAGGACGAACGCTATTTTATACCGAGCATAGGTTTAGAGGTTTTTCTATGTTATCTAATAATATGAACCTTAGTTTTTACTTTTCAAATTGAATTCCGGGGGCCCTGGACTACCGCTCAGTGTGCTCATGTAAAAGGATGGCTCCCAGTGTATAGCTGAAGTGGTCGTTTATTCGCTTTGCTAAGAAGGTGGAATGTGACATTATGTTGAGGTTAAAGTTGGGAATCTCATGCGTACGTATGGGTGATTCCAGAAATCGTCCACTTCCCTCGATACTTCCCCTTTTGGGAGACTTCGGGCATTAGAGATCGATTGCAATTCTACCCATTCAAGGCCTGGTGATTCAGTTAAAAAGTTAAAGGGGTCCAGCTATCTTACTATTCATTCATAGCTGGGCTGGAAAGAAGCAGATTCATACCTTTCCTTAGGGCATTAGTGTAAAATGAATGCAATCTGCCCCAGATTCTGTTTGCAGCCTGGAACAACGCTCTCGAACACAGTATATATATATATATATATATATATATATATATATATATATATATATATATATATATATATATATATATATATATATATTGCTTCAGAGCTTTATTACTCAGTGAAGAATCCTATTCGTTCAAAAAAAAATAAGGATATACAACCAATACATCCTTCTGGTAGTCACCCGTGGAGCTGGAACCTTTGGACCCAAACCAAAAGATTGACTCTCAAACTGAGAACCATGCAAAGTATACGAGAGAATCAACATGATAAGGAGTATTTAAATGTCTAGAATCCGTAGAAACCTATGTTAACGAGTGATATTTGTTTTCATTGCTAAAGCGATCCCCTGGTCATTATTTATGCAACAATTGTGGGTCTTCATGAGGCCCGGTGATTTAGTCAAAAAGCTAAAGGGGCCCAACTGTCCTCCTATTCATGTATAGCTGGCAGAAGTAGATTCATACCTTTCCTAAGGGCATTAGTATGAAATGCAAACTGCCCCAGCTTCTATTTGAACTCGACACGCTGATTCCATTCTCCATGCTGTAAACCATTTGGCTATCTTCACCTCCGACTTTGTAACCTAGAAATGTGTTCCTCGAATACAACGCATAGATCCCGACTTCCGACTGGGTCCCATTCCGACTGACAAGTCGTATCTCGAAACGGTTGTAAATCGAACATTTTTTTCCTGAAGTGTCTGTATGCTATGCTTCACCTGATGCATATATACTTTTTATTCCCTTACAAAGTTTTAAAATGAAATTGGAAACAAATACGTAATCTTATTTTCAAAAAATGGAAGACAAACAGTGACAAAAATATTTTTCCTGAAAAAAAAACGATTCATTGGAAAGAATATTTATCATACACAGACTTCCATATTTTGAATTTTTTAAAATTTACCCATTCAACTCTATCAAAGTGTGTTTCATGAGTAAAATATCGTTCTGTAGAATTTGAAAAAATATACAACCCTGTTACAAACAAGAGCAATACGTATTTACGGTATTTACTTTATCATCATCATAAGTCTTTTAATATCCATCGATGGACATAGACCTTCCCAAGGATTCGCCACATTTTTCTATTATGGGCGTCGCAGAGCCAGTATTTTCTGAATTCTAGTCTAGTTCATCTCTCCATCTTATATTCTGTCCGCTTTCGCTTTGCATGTGATCTCTGGGGATCCACGTTGTGAGTCATGATGTCTATCAGTTGTCTTCGATTCTTGCAACATGGCCTGCCCATTGCCATTTGAGATTTCTGATTCTTTCTATGATGTCTCGGACTCCTATTTTCTTCCTGATATATAGGGCCGTCTTGTGATCTCTCCATGTGAGGTTTAACATGATTCTCCCATGCGTGCGTTGCATGTATCTCAGTTTGTAGGTCTGTCTCTGGGTTAGGTTCCATGTTTCAGCTCCATGAGTGACTATTGAGAGGATGCATTGGTTGTATACTCTTCTTTTTAGGATTATTGGAATCGTCTGGTTTTTGGAAGTTGAGCTTGCTCTGCTGAAGGCTTGCCATCCTCGTGAGATTCTTCGCCTGATTTCCTCCTGATGGTGACTACTTTCCCCAGTTTTGCATCTTCGATCTTGACAGTTATGTTCTTATTCTCATTATGATTGTTGCACATGATTTTTTTTAGTATCTTTGTTTTCTGGTGTACAATTATAATTCATATACTTGTACTTCACCAGCTTTTATACACATGGATGACTAAGCTAATTTCTATGTTCCACCTTATTTCTAAATTTAATGGTGTAACTTTTATAAGATTTGTTTTATATTCACGTATTTTGGTCCTATGTACAGACGGTCGTAAGTCGTGAGGTCGCTAGCCATGGACTAACTGTAGTTACATCCATCTGTGTGCCTGTTATCCATATTCCACGAGAGAAAGGGGGCGCTTTCATAAACGCCGCTCTCTCGTTCGTATGTAAGGACGGTCGTAACTCGTGGGGTCGTTAGTTGCAGATTATCTGTAGTTGCGTTCTTCAGTGTGCGTTGTATCAATGTTCCACGTGAGATGGGGGCGTTTTCATGAACGCTGCTTTCTTGTTATCCTTTGAGAGTTGCAGGAATTGGGGGGAATACCATTCAGTTGAATGTTTCGAGCAAGAACATCTGCTTACTTCACCAGAAGTCACGAGATGCTTACCCCCTTTTCCAAACCGGCTTTTTTGGGAGCTGAAGAAACGGGAGGAGTATCGAGTGCATGTTTTGTTTGAAATGTCAAACGCACCGCATCTGGGGTTGACTAGATTTCTCACCATGTATTCTATCTTTGTATGTATCCGATTAATCAAGAGTATGTTGCATCATTCTAACTGATTTATCCATATGACCAGGCTGCAATGAAACACTTACAGGTATCAAGGGAGATAACCGAGTAACATTTTTCCAGGTGTCTCTGCCACGTGATTTTACTTGACTTGGTATAGAACTATTTTCTATATTTAATGGATGACCAAAAATGTCAGCAATTCTCTATTTGGGGGCTGGGAGGTGGAGATGAAGTCTCACATAATGGATTATTGTCAAAACATCACCCTGTCTTCATTACCTGATATTCTACCATTGCTTGATTACGAAATAAAACATCCCCAAGAAAAAAATCATCCTTACCCTTTATGGGAGCAGGGAAGAGATAAAATTAAACATATGTTTTGTATAAAATATCAAACGCACTACATCTGGGGTTACATAGATTACTCATCTTGCATCCCAATCTTTTGGGTTAATTTACAACAAATTGCGTTATTCTTACAGATCCAAGAGGAAAACTATGAGGGCACATACCTCTGCTAACTCCATCATCACTAGAACTGAATGAAAATCAATTATTATATATATATATATATATATATATATATATATATATATATATATATATGTATACATATACACACACACATACACACATATATATGTATATATATATATATATATATATATATATATATATATATATATATATATATATATATATATATATATATACTTACAATGCAGGTAACTCTAAAATGCCTCGGTCGATTCTACCTTAACCCATGGCCCGTCTTTGGACAATATATCATTGGATTTCATAGAGAACTTTTGGAGATATTGTTTGGATAAAAAAAAGGGTAAATACATGGGTATGGTGTGAAAATGAAATGAAGAAATATTTCTCAATCGGTGAAAAATGACTGGATCCATCCCATAATTTGACCAATTTTCCTTCACTCTGTGGCGTAACCTTCCAAAAAATATCATTGAAGTTTATTGAGAACTTCTGGAGGTATTCTGCTGACATGTTGCTTAGTTGGGGAGAAGTAACTGTTAGAGCAAATTGGATTTGTCCCTAAAATCAATCATTTTCTCCTCAGTCTATAAAACTCAAATGTCAGTAAAATTAGTTGAGAATTTCTAGAGATATTGTGTGGACAGACAAACAGTCAGAAACATGTGGATATATATGTTTCTTTCTCCTCCGTTAGAAAAGGGAAAAGAATAAAACGCCGGCTAGAAAACGGGGCGACAATGAAGTATTTCTGATATCAAGGGAGATAACTAAGTTACACTTATAGCGGTTCTGTCTAGTGTGGCCAATTTAGATGTGACTTATCATTTTTAATTCTTATTTTTAAAGTTTCTCACAAATTCGAAAAACAAAATAAAAACTGGCGACCCAGGTTCTGTGTTGTGATCCAACCTAACTAAGCCAAGAAATATTTTCTGTGCTCAAGCAATGATGCCTTACCAATAATGTTATCAATTCTCTTTGGGGATTAGATCTTACATGATGCCTTATTGAAAAACGTCAAGCTTTCTTTATTCAGTGATATTCTATCACTATGACTGCTTGATTATGAAATGGAACTTCCCCTCCCCGGCATAAGCTTTAACTGACTGAATATTTGATTTTGAATGAGGGAGGGATTGATGAAACCTTGGATCTCAAGGGGAGGAATGTGACAAGAGACTTTGAGGACGACTGGTCTAGAGGATTACACTAAGTCTGTCCAGAAAGTATCTGGCCCTTTCACATGAATAGAAAATAGCCTACGTAGGGCAATTGTACTTCAGCTCTCTTCAAAGTATTAAAATTGGGGTCTCACACTTATAAAAGCGGTTCTTACAATTTTCAAAACAGTCCATCTATTTCTTTTTAAGAATCACATACGGTTGGTTCGTCACGTTTTTCTTTAAATCTCGCCCACGCTCTGATATTTCTTTGGGAAAAGCCAGAAGTCGGAGAGAGCCAAATCTTGAATGTGCGAGGGCTAACAGATCTGGATGATGTGATGTTGGGCAAAAAACCCTCCACATGAAGAATGATTCGCTCAGTCATTGTGAATACGACAGTCACACAGTACGATAGCTCATTCAATCGCATCTCACGATCGACTGGGTAATATCACTGAGAGTGCCTGTTTATGTATATACAGCAAGGTCTTCTCTGCTTAGTTATATCAAGGTCGTGCAACCGGTTCTCGAAATATACAAACTGGCTGGATACTTTCCTGGATGAAACTCGCAGACAGGTAGGATGCGTGGGAGGTGGATTCTTGTTTGGGTGGGGTGCATGTGAGAGAGAGGAGAGGAGAGAGAGGGAGACAGACAGAAAGAAAAAAAAGAGAGAGACAAATAAAAAAAAGAATGTAATTAAGGGATGGTGCAACCTGGTCTGATCTTTCTCCATTCACCCGCGGCATTTTCAACGATGCAGCAAAGTGAAAAGTTCATCGCCGGCGGCGGCCGTCCGTGAGGAAGAAGGGTGGAAGAGATAAAAGAGCTCAAATATAATTGATCCTTTACCCCTAGACCTTTCCTATCATTTGCAGGTCATCCCCAAAGACCCCTGTCTAATCAATATCCAATTGAAGCTCCACTCGTTTCGATTCATCACAAACCACCCCTATTCTACCCTACAAGCTTATCTTAGCCACTTCCTCTTGGTGCAAGATAGTTCCGTGGCTCAAACAGTAAAAATGTCAGCTCATAAAAAAAGTGTGTGTGCGCGCATGCGTGATGAGGTTTGTTCTAAGATAGAGTGGATAAGACTATATCGATGATTATTCACATTAGCACAGTAGATCTTAAAATTTGGATCCATACAGCGGTGGGTACTGCTAACCAAAATGCTAAACAGATAAACCACTGAAAATTTAGCTGAAACAAAGATAATCGCTGACTTCTATTACATGAATTTAACATCGGTTTGTTTTTTAATCTTGAAAACCAATTAAAAATTGACCTAGAGGTTTAGAATTCTTAAATGTTGTAGCTTTCCAAAAAAGCATAACAATATAATTTCAGATGATGATCAAGGTGTACATAATCAAATGAACTAACGAACAATTGTCTACATTTAATACAGGATTAAAAGTTCTATGACTAAGCTACAAAATATTGGAGTTTAAGTTTCCTAAGTCTGTTTTTAAAGCGTTTAGAGCAACAACAAAAACGAACAGAAGCAAAATTCATGAAATGAAAGTGAGCAGTAAGTAGTTATCCTTGCTTCGTCTAATTTTTTAGATGTTTATCAGTTTTCTTTTGCAGCGTCCCTACCACTGGTTGCATATCATTCAGGGAGTTGCGTAAGGCAAATTATCTATAATTATCTAAAAAAATATCTGAACAAGATTTGGACATTGTTAACCCAATATAACCATAGGGATCCCAAAAAGCACATTTTTTAAAAAGGAAAACACTGTTTTTAGATGGTGCCTACCTCTGCACTCATGCAAATTTTCTTGAGTTGTAGCCCCCAAGTTGTGACTAATGGTGTCCGGAGACACACTTGCGCCCTCAGAGACAGACAAAGAGAGAAGAATCGGTAGCCTACTTGGCTGGTTAGTCAGGTGGGTCATTTGTGGGGCTTCAGTGATTCAATATCGGCATACAGGCTTTTCATTGTGACATCTTGTTACTGTCCAACTCTAGTCCAAGTCAGTAATAATTTTTCATTTATTATACATACAATACAAAGGATGCTATAATCAACTCCAGTCGGAATAAAAGTAGGAGAGTAAACATGAAACAAGTTCAGGTTTTCAACCAGGTTTGTATTGCCTACTTGATTAAATCAATAACATAAATTTTATTAAGATGCATTTATGATTTCCTAAACCCTCCAATCAAGCGAAGTTCAACCTTCAAGTACAAGAAAATCCCGCTTGTACCAAAAAGAAAGGTATACAACCAATGCATCCTTCCAATAGTCACCTATAGAGCTGAAACATAGAACCTAAACAAAAGACTGACCCCGAGGACCATGCAACGTACACAGAAGAGAATCGTGCTCTGCATAACATGGAGAGATCACAAGACAGCACAATATATTAGAGGGAAAACAGAATCCGAGATATCATAGAATCCATGAGAAAACTTGAATTACTATGGGCAGGTCATGTTGCAAGAATGAAAGACCACCGCTGGACATCAAGACTCTCAATGTGGATCCCAAGAGATCACATGCGAAACTGGAGCCGTCAAAATATCAGATGGCGTAACGAACTAGATAAGTTCAGAAAGTACTGACTCTGTGAAGCTCACGATAGAGAGGTATGGCGAATCTTGGGGGAGGTTTATGTTCAACTATGGACACTAAAAGACTACTGATGATGATGATGATGATGATGATGATGATGATGATGATGAAAATTTCCTGAACGTTTTATGTTTTGTTTGTACTTCATAACTTATGTTCTATGACGTGTTTTGTTTTGGGTTTTTGTTTTTTGGGGTTTTTTTTGCAGTAAGCCAAAAAAAACCCACAAAAATTAACTTTAAATTATTCCTGACTGAACAATGAATTCTCGAAATGCGAATGGAAAACCCACGAATATCAATGGATAAGTATGTCTCTCGTACACTAAATGCACCTTTAAATACCCATACATAAAACATATGCATTTACCACAATATATTCTATTTAAAAAAATACCTAACGAGCAGTTTAAAAAAGTGCCTACATTTCTCATCTAGCCTGGGCCCGTTACCAGCCTTTTACGGCTCGGGCAGAGAAGCAGGTGTTATAAGCGGGATGCGCTGCGTTGTTTAGTTTTCCCTTGATGGAAACCGTCAACGAAAACCGTCACCAAATCTGTCAGAATAGGTTTCTTTAGTTTTCAAGTTGGTCCGACTGACTTGCTTCGAATTTATGCATATATGTATTGCGTTCACTCTTCGTTAGACAAAAAAAAAAATTTTTTGTTTTGAAATTTTTTCTCTCTGAATAGGGTTTAGTAAAGGGGGTTAATTTGCTGTGTAAGTTATGCTAATCTGATCCCCTAGTTTATGCCTGCAATCATGCTTTTTTTTTCTAAATTCGGGCTTCCTTAGCGATCACCGTCAAGCAAAAGGTGAGAGAAGTAAATTATTCATTGATTACCTTTTTCACGATATTCCCAATTGATCATCCTTAACATGACATGCTGAAGAAAACGTTGGTTATATGACGGTTTCTATTGTGTGACTAACCAGACCAGTTTTCTTTAGATTTCCATCCCAAAGACCAGGTGTGTTTTATGGGAATGTTAGAACTTTTCTTTCGATTTACCATTTTCTTCCTGCCCTTTCCCTTCACACACTTTTTCTTTCTGCTTTTACTGCTTACTCCCTGACTGTTGTGTGTGGTTAGTGGGAGGGTGCATGTGTCTGAATGTGAATATTTGTGCGTGTGTGTGTCTGCCTCTGTGTGTAGTTGTAAATACATAGGCCTGTGTCTGTGTTGGTTTGCAGGTGTTTTTGTGTGGCATAGGCATATGTAAATGTATACATATAAGAGTATGTGTGTATATGCGTGCTTATGTGCGTGTCTGTTCGTATGTGTGTGTGCGTGTGTGTGTGTGTTTGTGTCTCTATGTTGTCTGTATGCGTGTAAATGGTGTATATGTCCTTGTGAGAGTATGCATGCGTATAGGTGCGTTTGTGTGCCTGTCTGTGAGTGCATGACTTGACCAAGTGTATACGTCTGTGTGAGTGGGTTCATGTGTGTGTGTGTGTGTGTGTGTGTGTGTGTGTGTAGATGTGAGTTTTTCACTTTGATTCTATCAAAGATCGATCATTCTTTCGTTTCAACTGTTTTCCTTACTCTTTTTTCATCGTCGATTCTGTGGGTCGTAAAAGACATTTACTGTCCCGGAAGAAATGATAGGCTTTTTGCAGAGAATGACAATGACAACACCGTACGCATTGCATTCAATAGATGGTAATCAACGCCACCCTTGGGTTCAATACTTACAGGCACCGAGATGCACTTACTGAACCATCTTTGTGTGTTCGGTGGGTTGGGGGAGATATTTACTCATGTATGCGCGGTTCGTCTCTTAGCATCTCTCTCTCTCTCTCTCTCTCTCTCTCTCTCACACACACACACACACACACATTCTTTTGCTGCTTTTTAGACGTGTCCACACATCTCTATAAAACGCTTTTCCGTCGATCCGCCAGTCGGTCCCAGTTAGGTTCAACAACAGAAAGAGAAAGGATTGGGACTTGTGTATCATTTACTAGCTACTCTTACGTCATAAGAGGGGTGATGTCATCAATAGATGACATATAAAGGGTTTGTTTTTTTTTACATTGTTGCCAAGTTGTTTGTTATTGATAGCTAAAAATGTCCTTAAAATGGCTAAAATCTGCTAAACCTGTCAATTTTCTGCTCATTTTATAGCTACAAATGTTATACATATACATTTAAATCCTGCTTATTAAATAAGATAATCATACACTGAGACTCCAAAACATGTTAATGATAAAAATTGTACAATTACTTTCATTTGAATTTACTTATTGTTCTTTGAATAGCCAGATTCTAGGGTGAACCATACTCATCTTCTTCTCCCTCCTATGCGACCCCTAGTAATGCTACTACTTCGTTTAGGGTCATTTTTAAATCAAACATCACAGATGTGTATGTAAGACTGGTGTACGCATTGTAAAACACATAATTCTTGTTATCAAAACAATTCAGGGCACCGTGTCTACTAGAGTAAGTATACAGCGCGTAACGCCCTTTCGGGCTATCTTGGACGTTTCTGGTACCTTAAAACACATCTCGCTAACGGAAACACAAAATAAATCCAGGTCAAGACACAGTTCGAAGCTTTGGCAGTTTGGGCTCTTTCGTAAAAGCAAGGTGGCATAAAGCGAACTTTCGTAAAGTTGAGGATACCTGTAAATGTTTCTCCCTGCGTTCATATCTCCACATGTTTCGTATTTATCATTTTTACTTTCTTTATTCTGTATAACAACCATTTTGTTTTTATCGCTTCTCACTTGCAAATGGTAGGTCTTATTTGATACTAACATATACCCGTGAAAAATGACTGATTTATATATGCATGGATCGGCACTGAGGAACCTTAAGCTATTTTATCAGGCAGTTTTATTTTTTGATAATTCAAATGTTCTAATCTTTATTTTTCAAAGTCTCAACTCAACATTGGACATTTCTTTCCGTCAATTAAACTCTCTTGTATTTCTTTCATTCAAGTTTCAAACAACCAGCATTCCTGTGACGTTCTCTTCATTGTAATGTCACAACAGATTATGTTTTCACAAACGTATAATTTTTTAATGATCTTAATCTATTTCATACGGCACAGTCCATCATAACCTTGAAGTTATAATAGGAATCGGACAGGACGTACAAACAAATAATCATATGATTAAACCAATTTGCTTATACAGCTTTTATATGGATACTTTCTGCTTGATTGTGTTTTATGGAAGGTCTGCGGTATTGGGAATCATCTGAGTAGTGCTTAGCTTAACATTGCTAAGCTTCTGACTTTAATCAACCAATGAGCAGATTCGCTTCAGATTTGAACCAATGATTAAAGAACTAACTTTAATACACTATGTGGGTTTATTTATGCATTTAATCATTTGCTATCACTCTTCTATATTATCATCTAGTAGATTACCATGTGAAGACTCAGTGAAAACAGAATCTTATGTTCTGATTTTGCAGTGAAAATGCTAAAATTGAAGAATGGAAAAATAATATGAAAATGTAATAAAAACAAAAACAAAAATTACTGAAAATCCATTCGTAGTCAACAGAACGCTATAACTCCAAGCTTGCCAACTAACTCTGGTTTCTGGATAATTCTGGTTTCCGAGTGTGTTCCATTATTACTCGGCCCAGCCATGGGGGATCCGTTACCCCGGGGCAGCACTGCTTCATTGTACTTTAGGGAGCAGGTCCCCTGGTGGACGCTTTCGTAGCGGAGGTTGTCTAGCTTCTACGGAGCGCTTGGCAATCGAAGTCGCGTCGGCTGGAGCCATTTTTTGAAAGAGAGTTCTCCGATCTTCTCCACATTAAGCCTGACCTTGTGTCAAATATTTCTGTGGTGGGACAGTGATTAAATAGAACTTCAAGCTTGCTGGAATTTAAAAAAAATGTCTGTTATCCATGTATTTGAAATACAATGTGTTTCATACATGGCGTCATTTTTTGCGACACGTGCGCAGTATTGAAGAAATAAAAGTAACCATGTTTTAATGTGTCTACACTGCTCTATTACACGCTTTTCGTATGGTCGGTGTGTTGGTCAGTCCCAGTAACGATTAACAACAGAAATAGGAAGGAAGGAAGAGGTCCCCATCATTAAAAGGCGTAACATCTTTAAAGGAAAATTTATTCCAATCATTTTCTTTTTACCAGCTGCCAATGATGTCATAACAGAATATCCGAGGTCTGCATTTTTGTATTGAAAAAAAAATGGCCAAGATTTTCATTGAAAAAGATACTTGCAGAATATTTCTTATCGTGATGTTATTTATGGGAATCGATTGAATTGAAGAGATACTACTTGCTCTCCCTGCTACTACTACTATGGAGGGTGGATGCATTGTTCAACTAATGGTTGTTAATTTTTGCCGAATATTTTCTTTCACCTTGATTTCTGTTGCTTTTTTCAACTCGGTCTGTCAGTCAGTGAGCGTCGCAGATTGGAAATGGAGAATACATTCTAGACGAGATTTGAACTTGCACTTGCATCCTCTTTACCATTAATTATGAATGGCATCAGCTCAACCGATTGAACTACCAGAACTCTTACTTGAATAGGTAGGCTTCCTGGGGTAGAGTGCGAACCCTTTTGTACTTGGGAAATCTTCCCAAGATTAAAAGAATGTGAGTTCGAGACTCATCAAACAGCTTCTTTTTTCTTTTTCGAACTGCTTTGTTAACTCATTGTTAATTGAAGGTCTAGGTAGCTGCGATGAAAAATGAGATTAGGTGCAAGCTAAATTTTTATCCAAAGCTATTTTTTAGATTTCGATTTCATGCTGTGTGCTATGAATTGTTTTATGTGATTGTCAATTGTTGATATACGATAATTGAATGTACACTTATTCTATGATTGGGATTTCAATTCGTGAATTATCTATTGAACAACCGTAGTAATCAAAGATGGGGAAGAGTTTTGTCTTTATATATATATATATATATATATATATATGTGTGTGTGTGTGCGTGTGTGTATGTGTGTATATATATATATATATATATATATATATATATATATATATATATATGCATGTGTTTGTTTGTTGTTTAGGTGTTTGTATTTTCCAGCTCTCCTGTCCATACTGTTTTGTCTGCATACGTGAAATCGGCATCAGCATTCCACTGGGACACTTCTGAAAAAGCTTTTTTTTTTAAATTTTCGAAAAAAAACTTTTTTGGCCCTTTTTTGGCTTATTAACAATACCCAAATTCTTTTTTTGTTTTTTTTTACTCTGTTTTGTTCTCCATTGGAAAATACTAGTGTAGCCATATATATATATATATATATATATATATATATATATATATATATATATATATATATATATATATTACATATTCTGAACTTTGGTGTGTTTTTCTTGCATGATTCTAAATTCTGATACATTCAATCGATGAATGGGACGGTGAATCATGTTTTTATTTTTCTATCTGATTGTTTGTCGTCGTTATACGATAATCAAATTGAAACTCGTTTTACGATCATCATCTTAATTCGAATAGCATTTTTATCATTTAATATCAAAAAGGGAAATTTCGAAGATACGTAGCATTTTACATGCCTAAGTTGTTTCCATTTGGTTCCTTTACTAAGTCTTAAGATTTGTTCGACCCTTTCACACATGTTCCTGGTATAGTGCAATGAACTGATAATTAAGAAATAAACAGTTTCTTCTTGATTTCATCTTTTATTCTGTCTTCAACACATAATGCTTAGAATTATGAGGAAGCGCAGACAACGGTCTTTGTGAATTTGGAGGGCTTGAGGAGCTTGACGTAATTGGTGGACTTGTTTAGTCGCTTTCGTGAGGGACAGGCAATGGGCTTGCTGCCTGCACGCCTGGGCTTTTGACAAAGCTGGGATGCGAGTGCAAATCTCGGTCTGCGGCTATCTCCTTGTTTTCCGACTCTGATGACCTTTTTGCCAAGAAAGTCAACTAAAATCAAGATGAAAGAAATACCAGTGAAAAAAAAAACTACAAAAATGATCACAAACTAATCAAAAGTAGCATTCCAAGGGAAATTGTATAATCACTGTCACCCATCCAGTCCGTTGGATGTACGACACACCCAGTAAATATCACTAAACGTGTTGATAAGATACAGGCCTATCATTTACTGCGATCAGTGAAGTTGGAAAAAGGTATATGTTTTTGGTCAAATCTGTTTGTTTGTCTGTCTCTTCGTCTGTTCGTCAGTCCGCTCGATATCTCCGAAAGTTCAGGATTAAATTTTGTGGAGGGTTAAGCGATCAAACAAGAAAGAGCTTTTAATGATAGTTTTCCTTTCTTTTCTTTTTTTTTTTTTTTTTTTTCAATTACGCTCATGACTATCCACACGATGTCTAAAAAAAAGTTCTCAATGAATTTTTATGATTTTGCTATAGAGGGATGGGCAATACGCTACGTGAGAAGTGATTGACTTTGGGAACGGATACATTCTAAATCATCTCCCTTACGTCGTAGTGTATACGTCCAAAGCACAAGATATAATTTTACGTTTGTCCAATGTTTCTACGTGGTATGTGGAAAGGTTATTTTACATTGTATGATTGGGGCTGTGCTGAGTCATATATATATATATATATATATATATATATATATATATATATATATATTGAATGTCAATACACATGAAAATATAAACCCAGCAACAGAGTTTAAACCGATGTGTTGCGGGTGGTATCGGTGATTCATAATGAGCAAGTATTTAGTCTCATTATCTCAAAATAACTTTAGAATATACAGTATAGGTAAAATGAAGTAGATAAAATATTAGAATTCAGTCGCCTTTTCTATGTCGAGACATCAACTCCTGCCCTTCTTCCTCTACGGAGAACACTCTCTCTCTCTCTCTCTCTCTCTCTCTCTCTCTCTCTCTCTGTATATAAGCATTATTCTTATTTACCTACTCATTTTATTCGCAGACTATTTTTATTACTTATGTGATTTTGTAGGTGTGTATGAAAATAAATAAACATAGACTTAGAAGTAAATGTGTTCTATCTGGTGTCGCTAGGCTGGCTAATTGCAGCATTCGGTCGACGAAGCGGTGGGGAAGGAACAGGAATAGAGTGGGTGGTCAGAGACGCATTAGCGGCACCAGATCCATAGAACCATCCAAAACTGACATCCGAAATGCCATGACAGGCGGAAGGAAGAGCGTAAGGAAGGGCGTAAGGAAGGGTGGAAGGAAGAGCGGAAGGAAGGGCGGAAGGAAGGGTGGAAGGAAGAGCGGAAGGAAGGGCGGAAGGGAGGAGACGCGCATGCGCATGAGCTCACTCATACAGGTACACATGCTTATAGGCATACATGCACGTGCGCGCAGACATACACACGCATGTGCCTACATACATACAACATACGACATACACATGCTCGCATGCACAACAGACGCGCATATAACTGCGTACACACACATACACATACACACAAACACACACACATTTATACACGTACGCACGAACGCATATACTTACGTTCATACTTTATGAACAAAAGCAATCTAATTTAATAGAGCAATTGTTATCGAATATTTATTGTTCTGCACAAAGTGCTCAGTATCTGAAGCCCTGTACCAGTCTAAACCAAATGAATTGCATATCTAACTCGACGCTTTTAGTCTCATATTCCATTGTTGAAGAAGTGCTTGTGTCGATTACAGTGCCTACCGTAGACCGATCGTTTGCAACGTAGGAGTGAAATCGATTGCCATGTAGTGCTCGATCAGAGTGGCCTTTAACCCTACTCCGATCACAGTTCATGGTACTTTTTGTTAGCTGAATAAGTGTAAATTTAATGTTGAAAGCATCTAACAAAAAGTAAATCTCTACTTTTACTGAGAGACAAACACGAGACCCCGACCAGTGTCGTCTTATCACGCGGGTACACTGACCAGTTGGTCCGGAGTATCCATGATTTTAGGGGTCCCGAAATATAATTTGAAAAATGAAAATTAAAGTTCATCTTATCTGATTAACGAGATAGAACATTTCTAAACCGAAATTTCCTGCATCGAAATGCTTCAAATTTCCTGTTTGATTCAATTCTATTGTGTTTGAGGCACGGCGTTAGGGAGCTAGGGGTCCAGGGGCCCCAGTATATTGCTTTGCCCTGGGGCCTCAAATATTCTTAAGAAGATAGCTCCAAACTCGTCCATAATCTCAGGTTATTATCTCCATAAGATATCAACTGCGTTCCCAAAATCTCCTCAACTTTCATTATACTGGGTGCTCCACTGCTATAACCTTGTGCCTGACTTAGCTAAATTGTTTTGATATCTATCAACATGAATGTGCAGAGGGAAGTTGATGATAGTAATATTCACAAAGCCGGGTGGGGGGATGGGTTAAGATTTTGTTAAGACTATTCCCCAAGTTAGGAGAGTCTGCCTAGCTTGGGATAAAATCATCATTTCGAAATCTTAGCTTTTAGCTGGCCCCCTATGGGCAATAACTCAACTATCTCGGTCGTCTGGCACACACAATACAGACTGTTGATACCATAAAGATAAGAATCAAAATACATTTTTTTTAGATACACTTGCTTCTATAGCAGCGATCGCCGTCACTGACTGACTATCTGACTGACAAATCGACTTATCAAACGCCTCATACCACTTCCACAAAACATTTCTTCCCCTCTCACTGATGAATCTGATTTCGCATAAGTGATATTTTAGAATTACATCATTAGAACTTGAAATTCTATTTTACTGCGTCAAAAGACAAACACGTGTCAATTACATGAATGAAATTCTATTTTACAACGATATGATATAAATGAGGGAGCTCTGAAAACAGACGTTTTGAAAGTAATGGGTTCTTAAGGAACGGGCTCTAAAGGCACTGAAGATCGAACTAGCGTATCTATGGTCTGACTTTCTGCTTTGATATTGTTACCAATGACAAAGAAGTTAGAGAGGTATATGCATTACCCTGCGTCTATCTGTCTTTCCGTTCGTCCGTCTGTCTTTTCACACAGTATCTCCAAAGGTTCTCCCTGAATATCAATGACATTCTACTCAGGAAAAAGCCATTTCATTCGGGAGTTGATCCAGATTGAGATATTTTTTTCATTATTTTCTTACATTCATGTATTCGCTCATGTCTACCCACACGATATCTCGAAAAGTTCTCAATAAATTCCAGTGGGATTTTGTGAACGGTTGGGCTACTGACCAAGAGATTCCATTGAATTTGTTGCAGGGTCAGTCGTGGGCTAAGAGAGGAGTGATTCGAATTCGGGGTGAATCCAAGTTTTGTTTTCAATTGATCGGTGCTTATTATTCTGAATGAAAGGAGGTTTAAAACTAACATTAAATTAGTTTTTAGTTAGTGTACGCCCTCTTTGGGTACTTTTTAGTTTATATTTTCCTTAGTATTTCTTCTTTTTTCATCTATTTTATTGGATAAAGTATTGTCAAACATCATCATTCTTTTTTTTTTTTTGCAATTTACAGTGATCTTGATGTTGCTTTTCATCGCAGCAAAACCCAGACAGGTTTCCCTTCAACAGTGAGTAAATAAATTACAGTGATGATCGGAATAAAGAAGCTACTGATTTACTGATGATGAAGATAGTGGTCTTGAGTTCGATTCTCACTGGGAACTTATTCTTTACAAGACTAATTATTATCATCATAGATTTCGGTATATAAGACAACACCAGAAGCATCCAAAACACCCTAAAATGGGATCTTCTAGAAGGTAAAATACAAACACAGCAACATCATAATCGTATATTTCGGCAGATTAGACGACATTTTAAGAATTAGAAAAATACTCTAAAATGGGGTCGTCTTATAAGCCATATACAAAATACAAACATTGAAACCTGAAAATTGAATCCATTATTATTATCGTATATTTTGGCAGATAAAACGACTCCAAAAATATCCAAAAACCCCAAAACACCTTAGAAATGAGGTCATTTTATAGACCATATACAAAATACAAACATTGATACCTGAGAATTAAATGCATTATCATTATGATATTTCCGGCAGATGAGGCGACACTTGAGGTACCCAAAAAGCACTCTAAAAATAGATTTGTCACATAGTCTAAATACAAAATACAAACGTTGAAACCTGAAAATCAATTCCATTATTATCGTATATTTCGGCAGATGAGACGACTCTCGGAGAAAAAAATAAAGCTCTAAAATTGGTGTCGTCTTATACGCCAGATGCAAAAATAGTGACCTTGAAGTTCTACTCAACATACCGCTTGACTGATTCCGTACTCCGCCCATTCTCCTCTCTATAACTTTTGAGCAACTGGTATACGAAATATCTGACAAGTAAACGGAAACAACACTAATATTACCGATTATGTTGGGCAGCCCACTGGAGATGGTGGCTGAATGTCGCAAGGAAGAAAATGTGTGTCAGTTACGTTTAATGCCACTTTTCCGTTGGTCAGTATTGGTCTCCAAAGCCCCCTCCCCTTAATTACAACGCATTTATTTTAAAACCCTTTGATACTAAATTGGAATTATAAAAACACTAACCTCAAAATCACGAACAATCTTCCGTGGGTATACACAGTTTTAATTTTGCACTAAAATCCATTACTACCTGCATACATTTGTAAACCTCATTAAAAAACACATTGCAGTTTTTAAATATAGTCTTTGGAGGTTTGATTTTGGTTATGATTGCAAGAAAATGACATAGGGTCAGTCGTGAAAAAAGGGGAAAAAATACTCTCGGATACTCACAGTTGGTTCATTATATTAGTATATCACCGTATAAATTATTTAGTGGTTGCTGACCTGAACTTCACAATAGATTGTTTGGTACTTTGATGGTCATCTTAGACCACCAATATGAACTAAAACCGTGAGATTCTGATTGAAATCATGGTCTCGTCTTTCTGAGGGTCGCCTTATCCACCAACACGTACGATATTTTTTCACTACTATTTGCCTCCATTTTAGTTTTTAGTTGTTTTTCACCGCAACTAAGGCATTCAGTCTATGGTAAAGAGAATACAGAGAGAATAAGCTCCCAGTGAGACTTGAACTCGTCCTTTTTTCCTACAGGCAAGTCCTGTTAAATACACCAGATGCTAGGATAGCTTGCAGAAGCTCAAATCCAACTTTCACACTTTCACACCTTCTGTCTCTCTCAGCATTTCAAGTGCCATGTTTCTGCAGTAATCACTCATTCATCATTTCCTCGCTGTCTACCCCCTGCCGTAGATTGATGCACCGGGGTCAAATTACGATTTTCTTCTAAGATTATGATAAAGAATTTTTTTTTTTTTTTTTTTTTGAAAATGGGTAAAAGGTCAAGGTTGATTCTGGTTGAAAAGAAACAAGAAAATACAGTATAACATGTTTCTGAAATTGATTATAGCTCGATTACAAAATTATCTAAATTTTGCCGTCATTTTCAGTGGTATGGCTGAAATGGTTTACGATAGTTTTTGATAATTGGTTACAGTACTTCATCTAATGAAAAAGAGTAATAAAACTACCGAGAATTTAACTTTAATAAACAGGATATTTTCCTGGCAATTTCGCTTTTTTCACCATCTCCAAGCTCACTAGACACTATACTAGCAATAGTGACCTATCCTGTTTTAAGATGATCGGCGCTCCATCTGTAGAGCTGCAGGCGCTAATAGCGATTTGAAAATCAAAGAAACAGACGACATTGACCCTAACCCTAACATTACCCTAAAAACACTAACCCTCACCCTAAAATACTGAAAAAGAAAATACTAACCTTGCTCTCTTAGCAGTGGCTATTTTGAAACGGGAAAGGTAAGAATAGCCTTGAACAAATCATTTTTCATGACCGTATCGATATATTAATGTATTATCATATCATGATCTACTCTTTAGTAATAACTCCCATGGGAATAGAATTAAACAAAGTAACAGTAACATGAGAAAAATACTTAATGTTCAAGGGGGAATTATAAACACCTTCGTCATCTACCTTTTAGTACCTTCATTAATTCTTATATACCGAATATACCGATGTATAAGACGACATTTCAAGCATCAAGTATTGTCTCTAATGGATCATATTAGTTTATTTAGTCCCTATGCACCGGAATTACGTGACAACTGTCCACTGTACGAATGATGGACACTATGCTGCCTTACGTTGGAGAGTCGACTTATCATGGAAATATTGACTTAAACTTGTATCAACAATTTGGCTTTAGGGGTCGACTTATACGCAGCATATACGGTATCTGTTTGCTTAAGCGTGACAGAACCAATAAACCAACAGAAAAGTGACATGGGTTTTATATAATAAAAATTTTGTTTAAGGGGGAATGGCAAGCACCTCTTTGGCAGACGTATACCTCCGATTATAATCGAAATAACCTGGCAGTTTACAAAAATCAGTTTCTTCGAAGTTATTCCCATTGATTGCCAAAAACGAAATTTTGGATTTTTCCATAAAATCTGGAGGGAAATTATCAATAGACAGCTCATTATCTTCGAGCCGTAAAACCCTGAGACGTGAACATTTAGCAAGTTGATCCGGGCACAAGTCTTCTAGATTGTTCTGGTTTAAATTCATTTCAATCGTTTGTATCTTGTTGATCAACTTGGGCAATTTCGTTATGGTATTGCCGGAAATATCTAAGATTTCGAGTTTTGGTAACAAACAGAGTTCCACCGGGAAAACCTGGAATCGGTTATTGGCGAGATTAATCTCTATAAGCGAAGACATGTTTGCAAAGGCCGCCGGTAGATAATAAAGGATGTTATCGTTCAGAATGAAACTATGCAGTTTGCGCAAGCGTGTAAGTTCAACGTCCGGTAACTGCATTAAACGATTATGACTGGCGTTTAGATATCTGAGTTTGAAGAATCGTTTTAATGGCGATAGATCGTCTATCTTGTTATGGGAAAGATCCACTAAGGAGAGATGTTCGGCTAATGTCTGCAGTTGGTCCGGAATGCTCCGCAGACCGCAATTGTCAAGGTGGCAGTATCTTGTCTTTTCTGCATGTGCAATCTTAAATTTCACGGCCGAGCTTCCCATCTTTGGGGAATAGAGAGAAGTGCAGATAAGGCGGGTGATTCTATAAATTCCCGGAGCTGATTTAACATGACTCCACAAAAGAGGTGGGGAAGGGGGGTTTTCAATGATTTCGTTTCATTTCTGTGGATTTGAAAAAAAAAAGTCAAAAATGGACTCGGCTTAACTAGTAGAAAATAAACGTATTAACATCTAAAAATTGAAAGTATTACGTCACACTGAATGACGTCTACGACTATCATAAAGGAAGTGGAAAGAGAACGATCACAAATCACAGCTGAAACTATCAAAGGATCATATCTGTAGGCATGTATCATTGTTCCCTGCTTATACACTAATTGGGGGTGGCACAGGGTAAGGTACTCACGGGCAAATGTTAGTAAAACCAACTTCCTACTTGTCAGGCCAGTCGAAGCTTTTTGGGGGGTAATTGTTTGGAACAGATCCACTAAAATATTAGGAGGATATTTTGCAAGGGGGATAACTAGGATAGACGCATCACATGATGAAAAGAAGATAGATCTTATTATTTAATCATTTGATTTTGATAGGAAAAAATTGTCGTCTGATTTAATCAATTGTTTTCTTCACACCACAACGCATTTTATAGTGGTTAGATCTTTCTATTTATCACACAAAAGACATTTTTTTAAATGAAATGGCGTGGACACTGTTCAGTCATATTTTTACCACTAATTTCAAACGTTTATTCATTTCAGAGTTACAAACATGAAATATTTTTGTGACATCAGATTAAATATTCGAAGGTTTTCCAATTCAGCTAAATAGAGTCGGACTGGCTGACCTCAACTTCTAAGAAACCCCTAAAAACTGTTCCAGCTAATTACTGTGTCAGTGTATTATCTTACTCTTTCATACGTACATACATACACAAATATACATGTGTGTACTCAAACAAACTGCTAGGTTGGTCAGCTTTGCCATTCTAGCGGGGTCAAGTGATATCCATGCCTCTCATTATGAACCACGGAACTTCCGTCTGTAATATAAATTACCATAATATGATTCACATGAAAACCAGAAAAAATGACTGGTTTTTCATGCTTTTCTCAAGGGCATTAGGATAAAATCATCATAAACTAGTTGAGTCTGAATCTAAACTGTGTTTAGTGTTAATTAATTTCAATTGAGTGTGTGTTTTCAGAATGCAGTCGGATGAACCAGCGGGATTGTCTTAAGTGATAATATATCTGGAAATTGAACTTCAGTTATGAATGCAATGTTCGGAACGTTGATTCTACCGAATGTTCGTTGAAAAACTGCCAAGATACCTTAGGTTCCAAGGTTTTCCTTTCATTGCCGCCCAGGCGAAACTATCAGCCGAGAAATTCCACCATATTCCTTTTCATTTAAGATAGAAATATTTGCGAAATATCTCCATCATAAGGAAGAAAACAAGAGAGCATTCATAGAGCGCACACTTTTGCCAACGCTATATACTAATCTTCAGCAGTAGCAGCAGCTGCAACAGCCTTTTAGTGTCCATCGTCGGACATAGAGCTCCGCTAAGATTCGTCAGACCTCTTCACCATGGACGTCACGGTGCAAGCTCTTTCTGAACTTACCCATTTCGTCACATCATCTTATATCGGCCTTAGTTTTGCCCTCTTGGAATCCAAGTTGTGAGTCGTGATGTCCAGCGGTTGTCTGACATTCACGCTGCATAAACTACGCAATCGCCATTCGAATTTTCAATTGGAGTCTATATCTCTAACCCCTGTTTTTCTCCAATGCACTGTATGTACTAACAAAGAAAAGAATGAAAATCAGTAGATATATAGCTAGGAAGAAGCAGAAGTAACTATTTCCGATAAGTCGAACTATTCTTTACCTATTCTTGGTATATGAAAAATATCCTTCAATTGAAAAGAAAAAAAATATTCCCAGATCCATATAGATATTTAATTACGTCTTCTTTTACCTGTGTCCCAAATGTCATTAAATTTCACTCAAAACTTTCGGAGATATCGTGTGGATAAACATGAATGTGGGAGAAAATGAATCGAAAAATTCCTGGATCTGCACCCGAATTCCTCCCTTAGCCCATGGCTCACTCACCCTTCCAGAAAAAGTTATTGAAATTCATGGAAATTCATGGCACATGACTAACATCTTTTGCCAGCATTTCATGTTGGGGCTGATCAATTTGAAAATTGAAAGGGGGAGATGGAAAATTACTTCTCACGCCCTCTGTTTGGCAGAGATAACTAAAACTTTCAAAAAGCGAGCGAAGACAAATTAAAGGAACAATTTAACATGAAAGTACATTGTAAATTAAACACTCAACTGAAAGCTTGTAGGGGATTTTTTTCAAAGCCATAGACATAATGAATAAATCTTGAAATTTTCAGCCCTCAAGCTCTATTTGTGCAGCCTGTACGCGTGATATAAATATAGCTAGCCGGACAATTTTGGAGAGAGATTTGGCTTTTAACTTCTGTGAATATCGTTATTCTTATCTCCCACCTGTTCAGAACGTCGCCGTCGTATTTGAAAAGTTACCATTTCTTCGTTGGCTTTCGCTGTAAAACGAAAACGAAGTACACTTACACAATCGAAAAAATCCAGGATCCACCCCAAATTTAATCACTTCTTCTTTACTGCATAGCCCTACCTTCCGAAAAATTTAATTGAAATTCATCGTGAAGTTTTGACGATATCGTGAGGACAGACAGGAGTGAATACATGAATATACGAAAAAATCTCTCCATCCATAACAAATTCCTGGATCCGTTCAAAAATTCAATCACTCCTCCTTAGCCCAATGACCTACTGCTACGGAATCACCTTGAAATTCATTGGGAACTTCTAGAAATATTGTGCGGACAAATACAGGTGTGTACAGAAATATACTGTGAAAAACGGAAATATCTATCTCAATCGAATTGAAAACGAACTCCCAAAATGTAATAATTTATTTTTTAACCCACGACCCAACCATTAACAAAATTTCATTAGAATTTGGTGAGAACTTTTGGAGATATCGTGTGGACAGACAGACAGACGGATAGAAAGGCGGGTGAAAAGACACGGAGTAATATATTTACTTCTCCAACTTCGTTGTCAGACGTAATTAGGTAACCAGATATTTGGTCTGTCGATGAAATGCAGCAAAGATGCTAAAAATTAACATATTTCTTAGTCTATTAGTGGCAAGCATTTTTCTTTCTCATTTAGATTATATTCCATGGCTTCTGCAACGGAAATCTATTGAAAGCCTCTGGAAACTTGACTTGGCAAATGGGTAAAGGTTTGTTACTGGTTCACAAACTAGAATATCAAAGAGATAACAAACAACGCTGATTCACGTGACTGCAAATGCTGCTTCTGCTGCTGCTGCTGCTTCTTCTTCTACTTCTGACGTATCAAGGAACAAGCGGAAGTGGAAAAAAATTGACGATTCAAAACTAAATTTTAATAAACTGTAATAGACATGTAAATTGAATTTTCATCTGTAGTACGAAACTAGGGCTTCGATGTATTTTCAGTTACTTTTCTTCGGTGTTGCCAATTTAGATATTTTGCTGCAGGAGTAGGGACTAGTATATCAGGCAAATATCAACTTTGTACAATGGACAGTTGTCAAGTAATTCCGGTGTATGAACTCATACAAACGAGGATTTCTTAAATTGTTGTGAGATTTAATCATGAAGGTTTGGTTTAGTTTTGGGGTTGATCAATGGATTTTTATCATTAGTTATAAGTGTGTAGTCTTAAATAAATGTTTAATTCTTTTTCTATTGACACTTGCAACACCAACCCTAAGAATAACCCTAACCCTAACTCTGATCCCTAACTCTGATCCTGAACCCTAAATGAAATCTTTCACAACTGAATGGTCAATTTTCCGCTTTCATTTATTCATTACAACATCAGCATTATTTGTTACCTTCCTTTCATATTTTAGTTTGCAAACCAGTAACAAATCTTTGCCTAGAAATCGATTGAAAACGTCTGAAAACTCAACTTGACAAATGTACTTGAAGGTGGCCAGGCTGCCTGGACCTTCTCCCCGTCCGGGCAAAGTACAATTTAAAAACCTTTTTTAAACGTCTATAAGCAAGTTATGAAAAAAAAACTTGCATGACCCAAGTAATCATAAATCAATAAATCTTAAAGACAAAAAAGTTTTATTTTGTCTTTCACCTAACAAAAGTGAGATGTCTTCCATCTTATTTTACAATGATTTCTTATCTATTGGCTCGGTGGTAAATTTCTTCAATTAGTTTTCAAATGTATCCAAACATGTATTTCTATTAGACGCTTTTAGGTCGACCTGTCTGTCAGTTGGTCGGTTTTTCTTACGTTAAACAACATAAATATGAAGGAAGGAAGATATATGATGTCATTAAAGGCGTGGCGTCATAAATTCTATGATGTAATGACAGAATGCATGATTTTGGAACGTTTGTATTTGAAAAAAGCCAGTTTCGATATTAACTGAAAGAAAGACCCTCGGATTATTTCCAAATTGCAATACTTCACAAGTATAAGAATCGATTGACTCAAAGAAAGACTGCTCGGTCTACCCCCTTATATGACCATCACATGCGGTGAATACATTGTTGGACTTATGGTTCTTGTTTTGTTTTGTTTTACTTCACTCTTTTGTCAATTATAATGCCCCAAAGCTATGACTGAAACGTGAGTATAAAGAACACCGGATTTTATATTACTGTCTTTTTTTTATGTTTGAAGTTTATTTCCTTTTTCACACATTTATCTGTAAAATGTTTTTTTTTCTATTTAAATACAATCCTTGCTCAAATCCTTGATTTGTTCAACGATCTGTGAGTCGAACTACCTCAAGTTTTATTCCAAGTGCCAGTAATAAGATTTGGGTTAAGTTTTTGGCTGCACACGATTCGCTGAGAAAAAAAAATTCTCTTCCAATTGTGGATGTTTTCAATCAATTAGACCCCACAACCAACTGGAAATTCTCTAGTTTTTAGAAAAAATCTTTTTGAAAGGTTTTACGAGGGATTTCAGTTTGAAGTTGATCATGTTCATAAAATGTGCACACACATACATACTTCCGGTGATTTTTACTTACACGAGTTATCTTCTCTTTTTCCAGTTACTTTCTTTCAAACCGATAAGCCAATTACAGATCCAAATCCTAATTCTGAAAAATTTGAAATTATTCAAAAAATTAAAATTTCTAATCTTTTAGTTACTTTTTATACTTTCATACTCGGCCCTAATATCCACCCCCATCCCGAATTTTAAAAAAATTCCCAAAATCCAAATTTTTAGTCTTCCGGTTACTTTTTAATAATACTATTAACCTCAACCCTAACCCTTAAAAAATTAGTGTTTGCAGAGAAAATTAAAATTTCAAATCTTCTGGTTATTTTTCAAGTACCATTAATCTGACCCTTAACCCTAACCCTAACCCCAAAAGAATTCATATTATCAGAAAAAAATTAGAATTTCAAATCTTCCCGTTACATTTTGATAACACTAATCTCAGCCCAAATCCTAACCCTAAGAGAATTTATATTATAAAAAAAAATAAGATTACATATCTTACAGTTACTTTTTTAATATCACTGACCTCAACCCTGACCCTACAATTGTTTCAATTCTCATTGCTACTCTCTTTGCATTCATCACGTGACTTCGTTTAATCCGTCTTCATGCGATTAGACACTCCAACTACGTCACGCATCAAACGTGGCATTGTAATACCATGAAACCACGTCATACAACTTTCCTTGGCTAAGCCATGCCACTGGATATGTTCTTCATCTTCATTATGTGCCTTGTCCTTTCAGGACGTGGGCTATCATGACTCTCCACGTCTTCCTTTCTATAGTCTCTCTCAACAACCCCTGCACCTCTACGCCTTCCGATGTTCTCACTGCTATCCACCTGCTCAAACCTTCCTAGTAGATTATTCGCTGCCTACCTTTGCCTTCTATGTTCTCTGCGAGCGTAAGGTTTTCCAAGATGGTTATTGTTTGGAAAAGGTCAACCAAAATATTACGTCGATATTTTGCAAGGGAGATAACTTTTTAGTAATTACGATCAGCTACTGTAGCTGCTGTTGAACTACCAAAAGGACAAATGAAAGCAAAAAGACTCTGAATATTTGAAACTGTATTTCATTATATTTAACTACAGCAGGTGAGTGCTAGTGTTAGTATTTCGGGTTAGGATTCGGATTTGTGTTTTGGGGACGAATAGAAAGATCCAGTGACAATAAAATGCGTATTGCTGAAAATGAAAATTTGATTAGATTAGATGACAATTACTTTCAATTAGAATTGGCGTTTGATCTCGTTTGATCATGTACAGCGTCTATCCGGGTCATCTTCCTTGAAAAATATCGAAATAATATTCTGATGAACCTATTCCAAACATTTGCCTCCAAGCTTTCTTTCTTCGTAATTACTGAGAAAATTATACTACTTTTATCAGTAGAGCCGATGGACATCACACTTCACAAGATGGATCCCCAGAGATCTCATGTGCAACCGACGCTGACAGAATACAATATAGAGAGACGAGCTAGACAAATTCGTAAAGTATTAGCTTCGCGACGCCCACGATAGAGAAGTGTGGTGAATCCTGGGGAAGGTCCATGTTCAATGACGGACGTTAAGAGATTGATGACGATGATCACCGGATAAAAAATCAAGACAATTCAATAGATTTATTTTAATCAATATGAATGAAAAACATTGTGCATCTTTATATTTTTGCATATAACACTTTTCTCCTCACTAGAAGAGTTTACTTGTTGGTAGCCCACCTTTATGTAAGTTGTGAACTCTTCTAGTTACGTAATAGGGACGGAATGTCATGTAATGTTACACTTGGTAAATAAAATTCCATAGTTATTGTCACACTCCCAGAGATGACTTTATGATCGTGAATTCGTCGGACATTTGAATTTAAAATTTTAAAAATCAAGGTATGAATAAAAGAGAGAGGAGAAAAGAGAGAACGATGCCATGACGTCATGTCGTATCGTGTCGTGTAAACTCGCGTCAAAAACCTATTTGAGTTTTGAATCTATTTTCGTCTCACACAAAAATGATGATGAGATCACCCCTAAAACAGTGACGTAACGGTGGCATGAATAAGAGTTACGTACGAAAAAAATGATGACGGTTACACTCTTTCAACTGAGGTCGATTTGTTTTATTACAGGAACAACTAATACAGGAGTTGAAATGGGATAAGTAATTTTGGAATTATATTCTTGGGAGGAATTGTTTAACTTTTAGATCCAGCTGAAGCAAGGGAGATTGACCTTTGCGAAACTAAAGTTGTTCAATTAATTTCACCTTTAGTTTGATATTCAGGAAGTGTTGAGCATAAAAAGAAAATTTAATGGCCTCTATATTTTATAGCTGCGATTCAATTGCAGAATTACGAAGACGCTATGTCGTCATTTTTCTTAGCACTGGTAAACATTTGAAACAGTTTGTTATTTTGATGTATAACTTACATAATATATCTGCAATACTGAACAATGTGGGAATATATCATCATCATCATATCAGCGGCCACTGTGGCTCGATGGTTGAGTGCTGTCTCATGTGACCTTCCTTTTTTCAAAATAGCCGCCTTCCCAGCTGTAGAGTGTCAGGCGCTGATGGCGGATTCAAACTCCAAGAAGCAGACGACAATAACCCTTGCACTAACCCTAATACTAACCCTAAAAACATTAGCCCCCCACCTCCAAAAAAAAAAACACGAATCAGTTGGAGTGGTGGCCATTTTCAAACGGGTTCGGTAGGCCGCAGTTCAATCTATCACTATCAAAATAGTACTCAATGCCTCGCTGCTAAGTATTCAGCACAAAGGCTGCAATCACGTTGAATACACCGGTTTTCGTAAGATCACCGTGGTTGAGCGTGGTCAGTACCTTGGTAGGTGTCCATTGAGGAATACCAGGTGCTGTCAGCAGAACGAGGCATCGACAGGCCTGTCCAGCCGGAAGTGGCTCTTATCAACAATCACCCTCTTGTACAGCAAGATGAGTGTATAGGCATAGAACAATGATGCGTACATATATAAAATACATGCTTTGGTTCTTGGTGACTGAACAAGTGTTCTTTACGTAAAGGCTTTGGCTAAAGTACTGCCGAAGATCAGATTACACTGTTATGGGGGTATTTTGATTAACTAGCTAAATTGGATGACTGAATTTTGGCAGAGAAGTGACAAGACTGATTAATAAAAAAAGCATAACGAACATGTGGAGAAAATGATACAAGGAGAAAGGAAATAGATAATAGAACAGGTTTTGTTAGTCGCTCGATAGAAATCGTCCCGTGACCAAGCACATTGGGTAGCATGCCATGTTGGGGGTGATTAATTAAAAGATCGGAAGAAATGGGGGAAAGTTGATTCTCACGCATTTTGATAGACAGTGACCACTAAGAAAAAGTCTGAATTTTAAAATAAAAGCAATTAGACATAGATTCAGAAATCAATTCAGCATAAAGTTACATTGCAAATTGAACCCCACTAAAATGCTAAGCTGAGGGAATTTAAAAAAAAATCAGTAAAGAAAAGTTTTCAGCCCACAAGGTCTATTGGTGCAGCCTGTACATGGATTACATACATACACACATAGCCAGCCAGCTGGACCAACTTGAAAGCTGAAGAAACCTATGTTGAGGGTATTGGTAACGGTCTTCAACTAGGCTCTCTAGCCATACGTACATTCGTTCATAGCCAGACATACATCCAGTCAACCAGCCAGCCAGCCAGCCGGCCCAATTTGAAAACTGAAAAAAAAAAACCTATGCTGACAGTTTTGGTGACAGTTCTAGTTGACTGTTTCTAACAGAAATAGCAAACTTTTTTCTTTCTCTCTCTTCTTTGACGTCTTATTATTCTTCATCAGATGGCATTTTAGTGAAAGGGTATCTGAGTGAAACGATGGTAACTGTGAGCTATGTTGCCAATTTAGCGCCTTTTGCGCTAAATTTAGCACGTTCCGTGTTTTGGCAGCGCCAAAACCCAACATATAGCACTATTTGTTTATTAGCAATATCTAGCCATTTTAGATAAATCTAGCCATTTTTAGCAATCGAAGCTAAAATAAAAGGCTGAGAGTGTCTCTATTAGGACGCTTTTTGGCGTTTTTTTGACGCTTTCTTGGGGTTGATATAGCATGAAAAATATTTTTTTTAGCAACATTGAGTATGTGATTGCCGTCAGTTTATCATCGAGAGGCTGTCTGCAGAAACTGAGACATCATAATTGCAAAGACTCGACGGTATGTTGCCGGGTATTCAATGCTGCCTTCTGCCGACCCCACCCTCGGGGAGAGCTAAGAATGTCACAACGATGTTGGTTGGATTATTACAACTAGTCCATGACCTGTTGCTTCCCTGGCGGTTATCGTAAGTGTAAGTGAGTAAATAGTACCCTTACGTTGGCTATGGCAACAGCCGTCCCTGCCCAGGCTTCAGATATCACTTTCTGTGTCTTGGCAACTTCTTTGAGGTTTACGTTATGTGAAATAGAGACTATGGGGCAGCAAGCATCTTAAGCGGCATCATTCACTTCACTAAACGTATATATAGAAGAAAGATTTATGTAGTATTAAGTAAAAAAAAAAAGGCCCCAAAAGCGATATAATATTTAGGGAGTTATTTAAGAAGAGTTCACCCCAACCCAATATCATTTGAATGGCATTATGTTACTTAGAATGATCATTGTTCGTAATATATATATATATATATATATATATATATATATATATATATATATATATATATATATATATAAATACAGTATATGTGGTACAAATCAGGCTAGCATTATAACATAATATGATAATATATCAATAATATAAAGCCACTTTTGAAATGTATTGGATTTATTTCATAGAGTGCTCGATACCTACATCATTTTACTCATGAAGTTGAGTTGTTTTAGAGTAGAGTAGAGAAGAGGCCCAGAGAGGGCTGAAATATGAGCTAATTTGTGTAGCAAATCCACAACCTACTATATATATATATATATATATATATATATATATATATGTGTGTGTGTGTATGTATGTATGTATTAGAATATACTCGTAAAAATAAAGGTATTATTTATGTACGGATCAGCACGAAGGAGCTTGAAGTTAATTGATTGGGCAATTTTTATTAAGCTTTTATTAAGTTTCAAATCAACTCGAGCTGTTTTAATGTGTGATCAGACATCAAGTCTCAAGAGGTTTTACGACGTTATCTTAATTGTTACGTAATAACAGGAAGGTGAATTAACCGATGAGATACGAGAGCACAGAAAAGAAATTTGCATATATGAATGCTATATGTTAAGATATATAATGCTATTTGCTTACGTGCGTATCAACTAATCATTTATTTGTAGACATCAAATTCCTCTTTCCTTTTCTCTTATTATAACGTCAACTCATTCTTCTTATTCGGGATATACATTTTAAAATGAAGGCCTCTTAAGTCGACATAAATGTGACAGACACGGCTCTAGCTTTTTCTCTCAGCATTTTTCCAGGCTATTGCAGCTGTTGCTGTGATGACCACTAACGACTGGTGTTAGCTGGCAACAACAGTCATGGCTGATGGCTGCTACTGATACTATAAACGTCACAGATATAGTACTTATTCTAGCATACGCCCGTAAATGTGACGCGATTATTTATGTATGGATCGACACTGAGGAGCCTTTAGCCATTTTATTACATGCTTTATTTTTGATAATTCAAGTTGCCTAATCTTAAGTTCTTTTTTAAATATCTCAAATCAACATCGAACATTTCTTCTAGTCTATCACACACTCTTTTTTCTTTTCTTTCAGTCTAAAACGTCGAGCGATTCTGTGATATATCATTCATTATTACATCACAACAACCTATTCCATCCTACTACAATTCTTGAACTCTTTTTATTAGCTGAGTTAATCTATTTCACATGGATCAACCCATTATAACTTTTAGGTTATAACAGGGACCGGACAAAACATACAACTGAATAAATATACAATTGAACATATATTTGCATATATGACTTTTACATGTATAGATATGATTATTATTATGCGAACGATAACATGTTTCGAAATTGCCCAGTATCATAGAAGTGACGTTTGGGGAACGCTTGTTTTTTGGGCTTTTTTTTTTCAGCACTGAAAAAAAAAATCGAATATTACTGGAAAATATATAGTCTATAATATGATATCTTTATAGATATATATGTATTTTTCTGTCTGCGACAAGCATGCTATGTCTACACACAATGTATGTTCGTGATTGGGTATACTTATGTGTAAGTGTTAGTGTGTAAATGTTAGTATGTGCTTTTTGCTATGAGAATCTGTCCGCTGGTGTATGAAGGTGCGTCATTTTGATGAATGTATATGCTTGACGTCCAAACTTTCGGGGAATTTGAACACAGTATGCGAACGGAATACAATATTGATTCTGCCGCTACCCACTGAGGGTAGCATCTCATATATATATATATATATATATATATATATATATATGAGTGAACACGGGTGTTTGTGTGGGGGAGGGGAAATGAAACAGGGTACTACTGTAGATTCTTATCGGATTAGCTGCAGGAGCACAAAGAATTACAGGTATTTACTAAGCTTAATTCAAACACCGACAGAGACTGGCACCAATGCCCTTGGGAAAGGCATGAATCTGATTCCATCCCCAAACTATGGGTAGAATAGCGTGTGGTGAAGTGAATGACGCCAGTTCCGATGTTTGTCTCTTTTAAGTCTATTTTCACGTTGCAAAAATCTGGAATGACTCCAATACCAGGAGAAGCTTTGATATGTCAGGCACGGGCAGGGACAGCTGTTGTCGTAGTCTTACTAACTTACTTAGTTCCTAAGCTTAAGTTAGTCTGACACAAGGCAAAATAGGAAGAGGTGTGGGTTGGAAGACTGTATTGCGTCAATCACCCGATGAAATATTAGACGTCCTTCCTTTTATCTGAGTGCAACCATTGAATGCTGAAGCTAGTTGTGAATACGAAACTTTTTCAACCACAAGACTCACCTAAATAAAAAAATATAAGTTAGAAATTATCTTTCTTTCCCCTTTTTTCCTTTTCTCTCATCATAGTGTTATACCAACCAGATTATGGACAATTGTTACCTTTCCCGTTTCAAATGTTCGTCATTCCATCCGTAGAAAAACAGACGTTGATGGTCAAAGAACCCTACTCTAATCCTAAAAGCATCAATCTTATCAAGAACAGTGATTATTCTAAAATGTGAAAGGTAACAGTTGCCGGATAATGTACTGTTGGCGTTATGTCTACTGTATGAGGACTTTCAGGAAAGTATTCAGCTTTTTTTAATATCTCCCCAACTGGTTACGCGGCTGGGATTTAATTCGGCAATCGATCAAAGAGGACTTCACTGCTTGTATATAAGAGACTTTTTCTCCCGGGGAATTACTCAGTCAGCAGCGAGACACTACTAAGCCAATTTGAGTACTGCATGACCGTCGTATTTACAATGACTGAGTGAGTGAATCTTCATTCTTTGTTCGAGAATTTGGGGATGAACATCGCATCACTGGAATTGTCAGTCCTCCTACAGTCTAGATTTGGCTCTGTACAACTTCTGGCGTTTCTCGCAGAGATTTCAGACCGTGGATGAGATTAACTCATTCAGGTTGGGAGCGCACATCGGTGGGTGTACTTCAAATTTTGTAGCCAGTTAGAATAAGATGGTCATTTTGAATGCATAATGAGATGACATGGTCATTATATTTGTACAATGTTTGCCATGAATTAAATCCTACTTATAATCTACAAAATAGTATTTCTCAGGGTTTCATTTTTTATAAAATGAGAAGACTTGAACTCAACCTGTATGCGCTTGCTTTGTGACCTTTAAAACACCCAGGCCTGCTCGAATTAAGAAGGACAAGAATTTATAACTGATGGCGATCTCGAAAGACGACTTTGTGGACTGTTTTGAAAAGTAGGGACAACGCTGGAATGACGACATGAGGTCCCGAGCAGAGCATTTCAAAGGGGAATGGGGTACCATAGACGACAGGCCACCTTTTGTTCATATCAATTGTCTGGAAATCTTTATTTATATCTTTGCAAAAAATTCTGTGCATGGCCGCAGAGTACTGAGGGTTGATCAATTTGGTCTTCATTTGTCTATCTTACTCTCAAGTAGCTTCATTCGTGACCCTTTTATGCTTCATTTCCTCTTTCGGCAAAAGAACTCACGTTTATTTTCATAACTTTGCATTCAACATATAACACGTTCATTCTTTGGGGCCCAAACCAGATTCCCATGATTTATGTAATGCCTGGATACCTTTGTGGACACACACCGTATGTCATAAATGAACAGAGTGCTCGTAGGTGATTGATGATGCAAAGACGACCTGCCGATTGCAAAATGTCAGCAGAATTTCACATTGTTTACTGCGAGTACGAGATTCCAGCAAGACTTGATCAGAATCATAGGCCCCTTCAGAGGAGACATGCTCTGCAGTAGAAAAGGGTAAACAGAGTTAAAACAAAATATTGGTACTTGTCAGTCGGATGAAATAATGATGGGCAGTATTATTCAGTACTAATGTTGAAGACAAAGACACAACTCTCAAAATCGAAGACGCAGAACTGGAGAAAGTATACAACTACATCTACCTAAGACAAATAATCGCCATCAAATCCTAAAAAAAAGGAGAAATCAAGCAAAAAATCACTTTAGATGGAGAAGCTTTTTAGCTGGGTATGATCAACCTCCAAAACAAGAAAATCCCATTAATCTTAATAATAAGGGTATACAACCAATACATCTCCGTGATCGTAACCAATGGAGCTGAAACATGGAACCTAACCAGAAGACTGACGCCTAAACTGAGAACTATGCAGCGTGCATTGGAGAAAGTCATGTTCAAAATCACATGGAGAGATCATAAGATAGCACAATATATTAAAGAAAAAATAAAATAAGAGTCTGAGGTGAGGAGACCTCGAGAAATGATCTGGTCATATTGCGAGATTATCAGACAACCGCTGGACATCATGACTCACAACATGGATCCCCAGAGATCAAATGCGTGATAAGGAGTGGCAGAATACGCGATGGAGAGACGAACCAGACAAGTTCAGAAAGTATTGGCTCTGCGACGCCCATGATAGAGATTGAGAAAGGCAGCTGCTGCGGATGATGATGCCGACGACGATGATGATGATGATGATGATGATGATTGAGCCTGTAGCAAGCGTAGATTGGTCCAGTTCTCACTGTAAATTGCCTATTATCCGTACCTTGTACAAATGATTCCCCGAAGCCCACGTATCTTCCAGAAGTAATTGTCTGAAATTTTCTTTAAAAAAATCGTTTATGTAAAATTATCTAAAGAAAATACCAGCAGAAGATTTGGGCAATGTTAGTCCTCAAATGAAACCAAAAAATATATTTTCCTTTAAACCAAAAAGAAATATGTTTATAGATGCTGCGTAGTTGTGTACTCGTGCAAGTTTTCAAAGTTGAAGCCATGGGGACACGCGAACACACGCATAGACACAGACGAGCTAAGTAAGAAGAATCTGTGGCTTGCCTGGCTGGTTTGTCGGGCAGGCCATTTGTGGGATTACGGTGATACGATTATACCATTTTTATCATGTTATAAGAACTTTTACAAGTACATTCCGTCTCTGTTGAATCCAACATGTCCCTCACATGGACTTCTCAATGTACTTTCATACATAAGAACATATATACTCTCAGGGACTTCCATTAGCTTATCTCTTATTTCCTTGTTTCGTTTATGTTTTGCCGTTTTTTGTATCCTTTTCTCTTTCTTTTCCCTCTTCTTTAAACCACCCCACTCTCTCTTTTATTAACTTTCTTTCTTTCTTATTCTTGCTCTTTCTTTTCTCTCGATCTATATTTCATTCTCTGCTTAATTTTGCCCGCCCCCTTTCTCGTTAAACTCCTACGGAGTTAATTTTATTTTCCTAACTTATCAACAGAGACAAGTCCAGACTCCCGGTTAAGGCTAGGGAAATAATTGAAAGGTTGGAGAAAATTGTAAATGATGTATAAAGAGTGAAGGGAGAAAAGAGATAGAAGGATTTTGTTCTTGCATTATCAATCAAGAGGGAGAGAGAAAAAAATAAAGACAGACAGAAAGTGGGAGAGAGGGAAATAGAAAGAAAGACGACATAGATGGGGAAAGACAGGGGTGAGGAGGGGATGATAAACTGGAGAAGATATGGACGATGGATTGAATTATCTGGTGTCGGTGAACGGATTCTTTTTTAATTAGAATTTATTACTTCTTCTGTTTTCCTTATCTATGCTGTAATTCCTTTTCTTTTTTATTTCTCCTGTATTTTCCTCACTCCTATCTGTCTTAATTGCAATTCTAAGTTGGTTCTCTGTTCGTTTCTTCAACTTTCAGCTTTTGTATCCGTTAGTCATAGATGGTATAAAGCATTGATTGCATATTATGCACTTTAGCAAGGTGCACTTCAATATGGGTCTATTCATACCAAATGATTTCCAGCCGATTGTTATGCATCGCTTTATTTGGCTTTCATATATATATACATATATACATAAAGAGTTTTGCTGTGCGAGGATTGAACTCCTTTGCTTCATCAGTATCTAAAAAATAAACAGAATCTGAGTTGAAAGAATGAATTCGTCATCGTCATACGTAATTCTTATTCGAGCCATCGTGACGTCACTGATTCCAGGTGGGATGATTGTCATCGTTGTGTCGAAGTAAAATTAAGTCAAAACTCAATACTGGGAGTTTGACAAAATTTTTCAAAATAGAAATTCAATGTTTACCAAAAAATTCAAATTCCAAGAACTTCCAAAACACGACTTGACCTCCTGGCCCCTTTCTCTTTAATCAATGTCTTAAATTCGAAAGTCTTAAATTCAAATGTCTGATAAATTCACGATAATATGGGCAACAGTAGGAGTTTGACAATATATATATATATATACATATATATATATATATATATATATATATATATATATATATAGTACAAATCAGGTTTGCAATATAGCATAATATGATATAATATAAAGCAATGTCTGATATTTGATTAATTCATATCGTAGAGTGCTCGATACATTCGACTTTAAACTCCAAGAGGTTTAGAGTGGAGCTGAAAATATGGTAGAAAGTAGATTCTCCACACAAACACGTTTATGTTTCTGCCCTCCTTATGCCTCTTCAACTGAATGATTATGTGTTTTAGATTCCTGTTTGGGGAATATTTTTGTTTTATTATTGTCTTTTTGTAGTGTGTATGTTTTGCTGGTGGTTATAAATTACATGGCAAAGGGAATGAACAAGGTGAGGGAGTTATCTATAAGTGGACGCTGAATTGTACTCTAAGGTATGTTTTGATCTTAACCTTGATTTTTACATTGAATTTTTGGCATATGTCAGTGTCTTTTATAGCCATGGTATTGTTCTTGATTTACTTAGACATGTGAGGGAGTAAATAACGTTGATTAGATGTTTCTTTCTGTGATGATAGTTAAACTATCTATGTTGTCTTTAATGTACTAATGAGTGGATATTGAGTTATGTTTGTTAATAAGAACTTTCGTGCGATGCCAGCATTTTAGTGCTATTTTATATTTCCTGTTTAATAAATCTAGCTGAGTTTTTTTTTAGCAAAATTGAGTATTTCAAATTTCTAGTTTAGGCAGAAATTACATGGATTTTCTATATTTTGGCATATACTGGTTTGTCTGATATATATATATATATATATATATATATATATATATATATCATATGAGTGTGTGTGTGTGTGCATGCGTGTGTGTGACTTGTATTGGGTTTTACATAAATATATATACATTTATATATATATATTAATGCCAAAATGAATGGTATATGTGTGCGTCTGTATGTGTGTGCGTACGTATATATATGAGCGTCTACATATTACCTACTTCTACCCTCCATTCTCTCCCTCTCTTTTTCCAACCCTGTGTCTTCCTTTCTTCCTTTCTCCCCTTTCTCCCTTCACTGTCTCTTTCTCTCTCTCTTTCTCTTTATATATATATATATATATATATATATATATATATATATATATATATATATATATATATATATATATATACTCATTTCCTTCATTCTATCCCAGTCTGCACGTGCGCTCAAAAGCACATGTATTTGCGAAAAAGCAAAAAACAAACTCTTACAGATGCATCACTCTCTGAATCGACGTACAGTTATCAGTGCATCAAAATATAATTACATCTCTCTTTCAACACTTACGCACAAAATTTCCTTCCTAGCCACAAAACTATCGCGTTTCCCTCAGAATAAAAGGCGTGCGTCGGTGCCCAGAGAACAAGGTTGATGAAGCTAATCAAATAATAAATATCACTTCTTATCACGTTTCTGTCTAGGCATTCTCTGGCGAACTCAACGTCTGCTGGTATGCTGATCTGCCAAACGCAAAATAAATCTCTCACCGATTCAAAATAGCTGCACCAAGATGTTCCATTTTGGGTCATCTTGCCGGTCCAAAGCCCAGAATAAGGAGACAGGTTTGGCACGGGAGCTAGTTACCCCATTAAAAAAAACTATCTGGTATTGAAATCACAGCAGCGTCAACCCAACGAGAACCTGGTTGAGAAGAGTCCTCTTCGGAAGGGCTCACGACACATCCTGGTGAAAGACTACGGAGAGCTGATCTGGCTAAAACCCTCTAAAGATAAAGACAAGGACCAGAATAGAAACCTGGCGTAATTGTTTGGTATAAGTTCATCAAAACATTTAGTTGATATTTTGCAAGAGATTGTTCGGATAGAGTAGACGCTGTACATAATTAACGTTATTATGTTATCATTTAATTTTGATTGGAGAACCATCTATTCTCGTCATGTAAATCTTCATCATAAACACCAACACAAACCTTAAAACTAACTCTAAACACTAAACCTAACAGTAATCCAAAATATGTTTATAGATATATTAAATAACTTTGGAGTTGAATTTTTAAAAATACACTTTCAAATGCTCAGAATTATTGCTTCCATTTGTTCAATAGTGGCAGATGAGATGTCATTTCTCTCGTTAAATCCAAATAATTACAGAATAAAAAAACATCAGAATCCTGTTCGAGAGCGGTGGATTAGCCCAAATGGTGGACAGGAACCCAAAAGGGAAATATAAGAATTAAGGGCACCGAAGCTGATCCTAGGAAGATCAACTGAGGATGAGGCCAAAGTGGCTAGACTGGTATGGGGCCTTGCACCCGGTCGAGGGGAGTTGTTACAAACCAAGTCTTCTGGTGTGCTGGGGTTGCGGTCCTACGTTTCACAGGGAGATCATGAATTAGATCTGGAGACACTACCCTACAGAAGAACCCATGTTGATCTACTGGAAATATGTATAATATCATCGGGTCTTTACGCCATCGACCAAGACAGTGAGTGCAGCATCCGTCCAGGTAAAACCTTGCTACAGCCATTCCCAGTTCTGAAGAAGCTACAAATCCAAACAGCCACCAGGTTTAGAAAGTGCTTCATTTCAGACGGACCCACTTATACCTTGAGTAAACTATCAAAAGCGACAGTTTCTCCAAATATAAACATATTCAAATCAAACAGAATATTCAAGTATGATATTTTTATCTAAATGATAAACCACGGTATATGTATATATATTTTGCTGATTGTTCCGTCCAAGCCCTGTTGTGACCTCAAAGTTATAATAGATTGGTCCATGTGAAATAAATTAACATAGCCAAAAAAAAAAAATAATCAAAGGACTGTAATAGAATGAGTACATTGTGACATACTATATTTATATACATGTAAAGCTCCTAATTTGAGTGATCCTATTTTAAAGTAAGACCGGACGAAGTAGGGGCTTCACCTTTAATCATTCCAAAATTTGACCAAGTTCCCAGGTTGACCATCTCCTGGGAATGCATCTTGTGCAAAATAAGAGCTTTACACACACACACACACACACACACACACACATACACACACACATATATATATATAGTTATAAACCGATCATCAACTGTATATTCAGTGCTCAATTTCAAAAAGCGGCACTTTTGTATGCATTTATTATGTATGTCTGCGTATGAGAGCAAGAGAGAGATAGAGTATGTGTGTGTGCATTATTCATACGTTCCTATACGACTTCGTGATTCTGTTTTTGGGACGTTCAGTGGAGGCATTCTGGCTCAGATGTATTAAATACCTATTTCTCTTGGGACACCTGTCACTCTGAAACAAGAGAAGATTGTGTTATTCTGAACTGCGAGAATTAATTAAGATGGCAGAATTGTTGATTCTACTTGGTCTGCTCTCAGCCGAGACGAATTGTTTGTTGTTAACATTTAGATTATCTAATCGTATATCTATATATATGCACAGGGCATGGAACTACGATATATATATATATATATATATATATATATATATATATATATGTGTGTGTGTGTGTGTATATATGTATATATAGTGATATATATATATATAGTCATATATATATATATAGTGATATATATATATATATATAATGATATATATATATATAGTGATATATATATATATATAGAGAGAGAGAGAGAGAGAGAGAGAGCGAGAGCGAGAGAGAAAGAGAGGGCAGGCTGGAGAAAAGGATGGGTTGATAATAGATACATATGAAAAGACTAAGATAGATAGATACAAATAGACAGTTAATCAGATATGAATAGACTGAAATAGATAGATAGGTAGATAAATAGATTGATAGATAGATAGATGGATACATACATACATACATACATCTTCCCTAGTTCAACCTCTCATTTTCTCGGTAGTCAAAGCAAGAACCCTTTCGTAACTGTGTCCCGAAGATCTATACACAGTGAGTGTTTTCATATTCATCAGTTAAGAATTTGGGAAGCAAGATCCTTAGAAAAAAAAAACATTCTGAAAACTTCTAATGGGGCGTCGTTTAGGCATCACACGCTTTCACTTTCCTTATATCTTTCCGGTATCAAGAAATTGCTCAATTAATTGTCAGGTATGTATGTGCCGGTTGTGCACACGTGCGTGTGTGTTTTCCAAAATATTCAGTTGATATAACAGGTTTGCAAGAGTTGTTCGTTGACGTTTGCAATTGAATCCCTCAACAATTCGACCCATATATTTCCACGCACATCCATCTATCCATCTATCTATCTATCTATCTATCTATCTATCTATCTATCTATCTATCTCTTTATATATATATATATATATATATATATATATATATATATATATATATATATATATATATATATTAACGCCCTTGCTGAGATTTATTCTAACGTTTATGCTTTATCATAAAAGTTTTCAATCAGCCTATGTCTAGAAGAATGTACAATTATTTTTTCGGGCAATATTTATCCAGCTATTTAACGCTTATGGGAAAACAGCCTTCCAGGGGTAACGGTCCTCCCCAAGATATTCTTGGGACCTCTTACATAAGCCTCCCTTCCCCCTTTCAAGAATAGTCTGTAAAGTCCCCTTTCGCGATCGCCTCAGCAGCTTTATCACGTTTTCCTTAATCTCGGTCCCGGTCTGAAATTTCTTTGGGAAAAGCCAGAAGACACAGGGAAGCTAAAATGAACTGTGTAGGAACGAACAGACCTTACTGATGCGATGATTTGCAACAACGGAAACACTTTGCACAGGACATGAAGAATTACTCGCTTGTTCATTCAGTACACGAACTCAATCAACGAGAGATTGTACGTCCATGCATTTTCAGTAACAAGATTCGATTGCAAAGTTATATCCGGGCCGCGAAACAGGTCCTCGAGATACTCAAAATGTCTCGATACTCTCCGTACAGAACTCGTACAGTATGTATAAACATAAATAAGTATGTATTGATAAATGATAAGACAAATGTTAATACCATCTGTTCTGTTACGCAATACACGGCGGACATTTAATTGAATGTCTTCTATCTTCTCATGAATCACAAGATAAAAAAAAACCGTTCGGCCTTAATCTAATTACTTTGCAAATCAATGTAACAGGTGCTGTTAATTCGAAGCAGTAAATTATTTCACACGTATCCACGAATAGTATGAGCCTGTTTTCAAATACAAGTACATACTCATATGGATGTGCAGAGTGGCCTAACGATCGACGGCAGGGAAAATGGAACCAGCTTCCAGCGTTCAAACTCTGGCTGGGACATTTTATGTTCACTTCGCATACATCATGCATATGCAGTAAGTCATCCACTGATTGGCTGCTGAGTTATATCCAGACAGCGACAAAAAGGCATGAATCCATTTCTTCCACCCTTCCTCCTCGTTAAGGGTAAATAATAACACAGACTGTGCTTTGCTATGGTTGATAATCAGTCTGGGAGATGAACGACTCGGATTCCAAACCGGCTCGGTCAGGCTATCTCGCCTTTGACACACCCATGATTAAATCAATTGAGGTCTCCCAACGACCCTGATCTAGGTAACAGGATAAGTAATGTTAAAGGTAAACATATATCAAGCTAGTAAGATTTTGTTGCAACAATCTTCCCAGGAAGGAGGATGCTTGGCTGGAAAAACCTGTCCTTTTCACTAAGCTCTAACTCTGACCTATAACATAAATGAGAAATATGCAACAGTTCCAGCCACAAAGCAGGCCAATTCACTGAGCTTCTCTTTATCTGGAACAAGGTCACCGATATGGGCCACCCAGTAAGGACGAACTCATCAGTAATCAAATATCAGTCCAATACTGAATGAAGCACACATCAGGTATGATGACACAATAGTAATGCTGATTATAATATGCATCGTAACAGGGACAGATGCAAGATTTTGAGTAGGTATAACCACTGAAAGAATTTTCTTTTATAAATGAATACGGTTATATATAGGCCGGTCCAGATTTTGAGCAGAAAAAAAAAATATATATATATAACTCATACACGGACGTGTAAGGTGATCAGATTAATAACCATCTACTAGTTTTTCAAATTCCCTAATTGTGTTTCATCCGAGCAGGGGTAGGGTGACACTCTAGGAGCCATCATTCCCTACCCGCCCCCGATCTGCACCAGCGTAATTTGTTACCGGTACATCCGCTCAAATGTGGTTTGTCATCAGACTGTGTCGGCATATCAAGTTACTTTGCTTCATTGAACGTGTCAACACAGTCTATATATATATATATATATATATATATATATATATATATATATATATATATATATATATATATACTTAAGCATTTAGGTAATAAAGTCTGTCTAACAAACCAGGGACATGTGTTCCTTTATATAAACAATAGCAGGAAGTAATGAAATATCCCGATTAGGTTTCATCTAACTTCCTGTGAGGGAGTCATAAACATTAAAACCAGACTTCAGATCCGTTTTCTCGGTCGTAAAATCCACCTACTTTGTTCTCGTCGCCACGTCGGCTACAGTCATAGATATCTCGCTTTTATGACATTTTTACTTGTTTCCCTATCTTGGTCTCTTAAAGTGTAAGTTGCATATCGTGGTGTGATGATTCTATCCCTTTTCAGAAGGCACCAGTGATCGTGGGTGGAGAACGTACAGTGAGCAGTAGTAGGAATAAATAATACCGATAGAAAAAGATCGACATCAATCCGAAGCAGGATTAGAGTGCAGTATGCGGTACAAAAATGGAGGTGGATGGTGCATATAGCAAGAAAGAATCTCAGATGGGTCAAAATGTTAACCAATTGGTACCGATGGGACAGCAAACACAGCAGGAAAGGACCAGAGTCGAGATGGAGTGACGAAATAAAGGAGTTTGCCGGTGAGACATAGTAAAGATTAGTGCAATCATGCTCGTCATGGAAGGAGATTACAAAGGCCTTTGTCTTAGAGTAGACTTACAACGGCTGCTGCTGCTGATGATACAGGTATCCGACACTAAACGGAAGTCTGCTTCACGCCACTTCGCTTTTGAAAAAAAAGACCTTAACCTGCATTTGCTTTGGACTGTGTCTATGAGCACCTGTGCTCTATCTCGATCAATTTGATTCATCCTTCAGCAAGATGTGTCCAAACGTATCAGACAAGCCTTTGAGAGTTCGTAAGGTTGCTATACTTGGCGTGAAACTGGCAGACATAGCGAATTAGTCATCAATACAAAATTGCTAACATAGGTACCATTGTATATTTTATCATATATGCATACACGGGCACACACACACACACACACACACACACACATACATACATAAATATATATATATATATATATATATATATATAAGTCACCATTATATATGTAAGTAACTATTTCTCTCTCTCTCACTCTCTCTTTCTCTCTCTATATATACATATCTGTATGATCTCTCTCTCGATATATATATATATATATATAGAGAGAGAGAGAGAGAGAGGGAGAGAGAGACAGAGAGAGAGATGATACATATATATATATATATATATATATATATATATATATATATATATATATCGGATAAGTCATCAATCCAAAATTGCTAACATAGGTACCATTGTATATTTTATTATACATACAAACACGAGTGCATAAACATATATATGTTAATAACTGTTTCTCTCTCTCACTCTCTCTCTCTCTGTCTATCTCTTGCTCTCTATATATATATCTCTCTCCGTGTATATATATGTAGGATCTATATATATATATATATATATATATATAGAGAGAGAGAGAGAGAGAGAGAGAGAGGGAGAGAGAAAGAGAGAGAGAGGGGGAGAGAGGGAGAAAGAGAGGGGGATAGATTGATCATACAGATATATTTATCGGATAAGTGCATCGAGTCAAAATTGCTAACACAGGCGTCTATTGTATATATATATATATATGCACCGGCATATATATATATATATATATATATATATATATATATATATATATATATATATATATATATATAAACTTTGTTACTGTCTGTCTGTCTGTCTGTCTGTCTGTCTGTCTCTCTCTCTCTCTCTCTCTCTCTCTCTCTCTCCCTCTCAAGATGAATAAGACAACCTCGTTTCTAATTCTCCTCAACTCTCGGAATGTTGCGTTCTTCTCCAACCTCTTGCCCACTTGTCTCTATCTCTACCATTGAGTAAAACCCTTCAAAATCCATTCTCGTGATAAAATCGCACATGCCAGTTACCTACCCTGTGAGTAAATATGTGAGGAGTTTTTTTTTTGTGTTTTTTTGTTATTTTTTTCGCACTTGTTATGACATTGGTTACCTCCCTTCTGTACTTCTGCGATCAGAGCAAGGTCAATCCAGATAGCAACATTTTTTGAACACCTCCACTGATGACAGGGGATTTTACGTAGCTAACACACCCACCAAGCGTTACATCCAATACATACGCTAGTTTGCATCCATCCAGATTGCTATCCTATCACAGAATGCTGAGTCTGACATTTGTGCATATCAGCAATTCTCTTACTTTGATATATTTAAGCCACCAATCAAACCAAAGACACTCAAAATTTGATTAGAAATCATCGTTGTCCCGATCGTAAAAGCTAAATTTGAAGGAAATCATTGATATTTCCATATCATCACACATATACACATACACACACACACACATATACATCTTAAAAATAAGCTATTTCTTAATACGAAATAAAGGTAAGAAGTACTGAAAAGTATTTGATGTCTAAATGAGGCTTTACATAGAGCTTCCAAAATGTTTCTAAAAGAGAGACTGGAAAACAGGTAAATATGAAGACGTTTTTGTGCGTACATTACTTAGATTCACAGCTTCAAGAGAATTCTTGCTTTGTCCGAAATATTGTCGAGAGAATGAGAGATTGTACCAGGGATTAGTTTTTTCCACCTATCTATTTATCTATCCCAATCTATCAGTCACAGTCTGCTCATATCTATCTATCTATCGATCAATCACTGTCTGCCCATATCTATCTATCTATCTATCTATCTATCTATCAGTTGCTCATACCTATCTATCTTTCGTTGCCTGCTCATATATATTTATAAATATATAGCACAGTCTACTCCTATCAATCCATCTATCACAGTCTGCTTCTATCTATCTATCGATCCCAACCTGTACATATCTGCCAATTCATTTAAGATGTATAATACTCTTGGATTAGCGTAACTGGAAGGTCGAATATTGTTAAAGTGGTCCGTAAATAATGTTGCGTTAATCAACCAAGTGGAAGGTTCATCTGCCGACAGAACGTTTATATTCAAAACCCTGCCTTCTATCTGGGCTCAAATAAGCCTTCCAACATACCCTTCACACATACACACACACACACCAATGCACACACGCAGATAAAGAATCGCACACGCACACACACACACAAACACATGTTCACACACACACGAACACGTACACGTGCACTCACATACACACATGTGTATATAAGTGAGGGTGGATCTATGTATGTTTGAATCTGATACTTGATCCGTGTGGATGATATTCATCACTGAACTGACAATGAAGGAGTTTTTGCTGAAAAAATCGTTCATTGAACTGAGTATTTTTTCATTGGTGTACACACACAGACAGACACACACACATGCATGTATATATATTATTTTATTCGTTAATCAAGTTATATATGATATTCCCGTTGCATTAATACATTGATTTTGTCATGAAGCATTATTATAACTGGTATATCTTTTCCATATTATTTATCATTAAAATAGTACGCACAAACACACACACACACACATATATATATATATATATATATATATATATATACATATATATACAATATTTAATATCTAATTAGATATAACACAATTAAAGTATGTTAAATGGATGGCTCCAAAATCTATAATTCATGATATATATATATATATGTTTTTGTGTGTGTGCATATATATATATATATATATATATATATACATATATGTATATGTATATATATATATATATTACGTAAAGATATATTAGTTACAATAATGTTTCATGCTAAAAGCAATATGCTGTGGTAGTATTGGGAAATGTGAATTTTGTTGGCTAATTCAATCCACATCGATTTCCATTCTGTCCGACTTTACTCTCACCGCCCCACTTTGCAACACTGGTTATCAAGGAGAACACAGTATTACGAAATACGATGGCAAAGGGAGTTAACCTATTGGAATTCTGTGGACTAGAATGTCAAGCGTAAAGGCCAAGTTTGAACCACAAACACATTTCTCTCTGTTTTTATGATATTTGTTTAACATATTAACATATGTCGCTGATTCGACAGACCTTGACATTTTCTGAAGGTCTTTTTTTCTTTTGAGGTGGGGGGTCGGCGTTCTTCTTTGCTCTGGCATCTTACGAAGTGTGTTTGTAAGCACGTTTGGCGATTTTCGCCATGACTGATGACGGAAGAACTGAGAATTTGCACGAAAGTTTTGTTTTCTCTTGGGGAAACATTGCAGCTGAAAAATGCTGTGATGCTTCGAGAAGACTTCGAGGGAAAGGTTCTAGGAACAAGACACGTATACAATCAGTATCTGCGTTTCAAACTTGGTGAAATGTCACTTGAAGACCAACCACGATCTGGCTGACCTTCAAGGATCCGGGATGATGAAAATTTTGAGAAGAAGTCCACCAGGCAATCGGTGGAAATGGTCAACAGATCATTGATAATAATATATCTGAGGTGATTGGTATGTCTTTGTCACTGAAGATTTGGAAATATAACGCGTTTCATCAAAATTCATCCATCGTTTGTTCACAGAGGATTAAAAAACAATCGTTTGAATGAGGGTCACGATTTGAGGGAAGCAACGAGTTCAAAGTGACCTGCAATTTTCTCTGAAGTTCTGGCCTGATATAAGTCTATGTTTATCGATTTTTTACAATATCCACATGTATTTTGAATTTGACACCAAACAACAACAACAACAACAACAACAACGACAATAATAATAATAATAATAATAATAATAATAATAATAATAATAATAATAACAATAATAATAACGACAACAACAACAATAACCAGTGGAAACCATCACGTAACCAACGTCTTTTTGCAGCATGCTGTGTCGGAGGTGATCAATTAAAAGATCGGAATAAGGGGTGATCGCCCTTTGTTCAATCACTAAAAAGTTTGAATTCTCAGTAAAAAAAAAAGGTTAGTGACTAATTTTGCATTCACTTATATTATGAATTGAATTTCCATTTGAAAAAACTTTTGGTGGGGGCAGGATTTGAAAAAAAAAAGCGTCATTTCTTGACATAAAGAGTAAGTATTGAACATTTCAATATTCGTCTAACTCCACTGATGTGGCCTGTACACGTAAAACATTCATACATACATGCTTACATACTTACATACATAGCCAGTACGAACTACTTGTAAACTGAAGAAACCTTTTCTGACAGTGGACGTTGATGTTTTTTCGGGTTTTTTTTCTGTATTATTATTATTATTATTATTATTATTATTATTATTATTATTATTATTATTATCATCATTATTATCATCATCATCTGCGATTTCACACCAGTTGCCCGGTGGTTACCGCTAGAGACTGAGTAACAGCAAGTCTCTTCAAGTCTCCAGGTCTCCTCTCCACACTCTCATAGTCCACAGCAGTGTTGTTGTTTACAGTTTCACACCAGTTGATTATCGCTGAAGGCTAAGTGACAATAAGTCTCCACAGGAGTCTGTTTATACTCCTTCTGGGCTAGTTGACTACATTCACTAATAATGTGGTTTACGATCTCTTTCCCTGCAGCACTCGCTGTTGATCTGTGTTCTGTCGATTTTCGTTTTGATATAGTTTGTTCTGATGCATTTGTTTTGGGATGTCATGATGAGCGATTCTCTTTCTCTCTTCAGGTTTCCTTTTCGTTGCCATTTCTATGATCTCTCGTCTGCCACATCCTTTATCTGTCTTTTAAATTCTCCTTCTTTTTTTTTTTTTGTTATTCGGTGCGATGATTCCGGCGCTCTTTATATTGTCTTTACTGTTTCTTTGCTCATAATTTTCTAGATCTAAAATGAATGATCTGGGTTAATGAAAACTCACCCCAACAATTCATCCCCATATACCATTCACCTTCAGCTATTCATTGCCATATACAATTAACCCCAAACAATTCATCGTTATATACAATTCATCCCCGGCAAATCATCGCCGTATACAATTCTCACCGAGCAATTCATCTTTGATGGATTCCTATATATCGTACGTGATTTTTAATCATTAAGTAAAGGTTCAATCAGGAAAAGGGAGTGAGGGGAAGAAATAATTCCTGATGAAACCTGAAGAAAGAAAAACAGGGTCTGGTTAGACACTCAATAGAAACTGTCACGTTACCAACTTCTTTTTGCAGCGTGAAAAATAGGAAGAATCATACTCTTACATGAAACGTGAGTGTATGTTTGTTTTTTGGTGCTTTTTTTTCTGGTGGGTGGAGAGGTCAATAAACAAAAAAATATTTTCTTTGATACAATGGAGAGTAAATGTCTAATTCGTCATCCCTCTACCTCTATTGGAGTGGCCTGTACACGTGACGCATACATACTTATATAAAGACTGAAGAAACATATGTTGACCTCTGTTGACAGTTTTAGTTGAGACTAACGCGTACAAAAGGACCCTGGTATGGTTAGGCAAAGGGTACTTAAACAGTGTAATAATAGAATGTAAATGTAAAGATAAAAACAAATAATAGTAATAATAATAATAATTCCAAGTAATCATAAATTAACCTTAAAGACGAAAAATTATCATTTTGTCTTTCTCCTAACCCAAGTTAGATGTTTTCCATCCTATTCTTCATGAATTTCTTATGAGTTCTGTGATAAATTTCTTTCATCAATTTCACAATGTGTCCACACATCTCTATTAGACGTTTGTAAGTCGGTCTGTTTCTCCGTCGATGTCGGTCCTGCTTGCGTTAAACAACAGGATAAGGAAAGAAGGAAGAGATATGTTGTCATTAGAAGCGTGTCGTCATTATTGTACGATCTAATAATACAATGTACGAGTTCGGAAAACTCAATATTTCCAGATTGCAATATTTCGCAAGTATGAAAATCAATTGACTCAAAGAAAGACTTGCCTTTTCTCCTCCTGCTATAACTACTACTACTACTACTACTACTACTACTACTACAATAGATGGTGAACCCATCGTTGAACATTTCTTTCTAATTTAAGGCATCACTTTTCTCCTGTAATGATATCGTAGTCATAGATATGCCTGTCTTTCATGTGATCACCGGAAGAAGAATCGTTCTCCATAACTAACGATGTTGCTACGAAAGCTTACGATATAACATTGAATAATACATTCCAGTCAATCTAGATGGATTTTTTCTTACTTCCATTAATCAAATTGCTCAGGACCCAAGACCGGAAGCTGGTATCCACGCCTTCATTCTTGACGGGTCATGATTAAGTGTTGTACTTGTAAAATGTACGATACCGACGGGAGGTGAATTTTAACACTTCTCCACAAGTAAAGGGCATGTATGATTTACGATTATGAAGTGGATTGTTATGTGGTTATATATATATATATATATATATATATATATATATATATATATATATAAGTGGCAGTTCTATTTTGAGTTTTAATAACAAATAGATTTGTATAAAAATGCAAATCGTTCTCTTCTAAAGTGAGTGTTCATCTATCTCGCTTGAACTTGGCGGCCATCTTTGTTGAACCATCTTTCAAGCCGATTTTCTCACTTCATGAATTGATGACACATGTGATATTGCTTCAACTGCATTTGTTGTTCTGACTTTGATTGGGGCAATCAACCCCCAAGAATAAATTCATTAGAGTTCTATTTGACGAAACCAGTGGCTAAGCAGCAGATCTCACTCTCCCCATCACTTTGTTCTGGAAAAACGTTAACTAGAAAGAAATACAACATAGGAAAAAAGTCAAAATGTTCGTCCATCCAGCATATATATATATATATATATATATATATATATGCAATGCTCTTCCATCAGTATAGAGCACTATGGTGGATGGGGGATTTAAGCAAAAATTGAATATATCGCTTAAATTCAGCCTTACTGACCGTCCAGTTCCGTGGCTCAGCTGTAGGATACCGGCCTCCGGGCCTGAAGCGAAGCGCAGCACCTCGTGTTACTGGATAGGATAATGGATTATCTATAGCCACACTGAATTGTTGTAATAGAACGAAACTGCTGTCTGTGGATGACACAATATATATATGTATATATATATATATACATATATATATATATATATTATAAATGCATCATATAATTTGAAACTCTATTTGCAACGACATTCTGTTAATACGCAGTAAAAATATCGTGTGGCTTAGACAACGTGAGTTGAATAAACAATTGAAAAAAAATTAGCAGCTACAGGAATTGAACCTGTGACAGTCGGAGCTTCTATTATATTCTATACATATCCGATTACTACACCGCCAGAAAGAAAGCACACAGAATCCATACAACCAAAATAGTACAAAATGAAAAGAATGACAAAAACACCATAAGATGAATCATACTACATAGCAACCAAACCACAACCGATCTCTGCATAAACCTAAACAAACAAATACAACATATTACTACCATCATATCCTCAGCCATTGGAGACCTAATCAACAAACCAGATCCTTCTGAAGCTGGTGTTTATACAATATTATTCACGTGGTTAACGTAGGACAGACATGAAGATCCCTCAAAAAGGTCACTGTAGGACCATAAAGCTTGATGATAATTTAAATGCCCTGAAATGACTCATTAACAGACATAACTATAACTTCAACCCTATTGAGAGCCAGGTAAATCACAAACATACACGGTGTCACCGAACGAAAATGGATCGAAGCTGCTCCATGAACGAATGGAAAACAATATCTCAAAGGCCAAGCCAAAGATATTTTCACTATAATGACCTTATATTGGGGCTCCTCAACACCAGTTTCTTCAATTCCTGTCCGTGCATTTATGTTATGCACTCAACATTGCTGCAGGTCGCTGATTCCACAATTTTCTGCACTGCAACTGCTGATGATGCCTTGTGATACGGCCAAATGTATAAAGTGTAATTTTAATACTAAACTTTGAGATGCAATACACGTCTTCCCAGTGTTTCATCTTCCACGGACATTTACTATTGCCACACACATATATATATATATATATATATATATATATATATATATATATATATATATATATATATATATATATATATATATACATATATATATATATATATATATATATGTCTGAGTCATCCATATATTTACTGATATAGCAGGAGGTAGCGATAACATATTATTATGCGATTCTTGAAAGTTATCTTTTGGCAAAAGAATTTTGTATATGATTTCTTTATTCACGGGGAATAATAATGTCTCTTGAGAAAAAAACTCCGTCGAAGCAAAATCCTACACGAACAAAGAAAGCCTTTGTTCGTAGCACTTTTCCTTTTTCTCTTTTAGTTACGTTTATTAATTTTGTTTATCATCTTTATTTTCTCGAAAAATAACTTTATCTGCATGTGGTCACTTTTAGATTCAGCCAAGTTTGTATCGCGAGGATTTTTGGAAAAAATAGGTGACCAAGTTTTAGTCAATTCGTCTTCTTAGAAAATGGCTTGGAGAAGATGAGGAAGAACGGACAGAAATGAAGAAGAAGAAGAAGAAGAAGAAGAAGAAGAAGAAGAAGAAGAAGAAGAAGAAGAAGAAGAAGAAGAAGAAGAAGAAGAAGAAGAGGAAAAAGAAGAAGAAGATGAAGAAGAAGAAGATGATGAAGAAGAAGAAGAGGAAAAAGAAGAAGAAGATGAAGAAGAAGAAGAAGAAGAAGAAGAAGAAGAAGAAGATGATGAAGAAGAAGAAGAGGAAAAAGAAGTAGAAAAAGAAGAAGAAGGAGAAGAAGAAGAGGAAAAAGAAATAGAAGAAGTAGAAGAAGAAGAAGAAAAAGAAGAAGAAGAAGAAGAAGATGATGTAGAAGAAGAAGAAGAAGAGGAAAAAGAAGTAGAAGAAGAAGAAGAAGGAGAAGAAGAAGAGCAAAAAGAAATAGAAGAAGAAGAAGAAGAAGAAGAAGAAGAAGAAGAAGAAGAAGAAGAAGAAGAAGAAGAAGAAGAAGAGGCACAAAAGAGAAGAAGGGTAACAAAAAAAGACAATTGATCCTAAATAGAAGAGGAGAAAAAGAATAGAAAAAAGAACAAGAACAATCAGCAGCAACAGCAGCAACAATAAATACAAAAAAGAAGATAAAGACGAAGAAAAAGGAAGGATAAAAGGAAAAAAGGGAGGTAAGATAAAAAAGAGGAGAGAAGGAAGAAAAAGGAAAAATGAAGAGTTAAAAAAAAAAATGAAGATATAGAAGAGGGAGAAAAATAAGTTGAACAAGACGAACAAGAGCGTAAAGACATGAAAGAAAAGAAGAAGAAATAATAGATAAGAAAAAGAAGGAGACTTACGAAAAACAAGGAAGCAAATGACAATGAAAAGAACTCACGATTATTACGAGTACAAGTGAAGAATTACTAAGAGATTATTATTGCTATTTACTCAAATCAACTTATATATATATATATATATATATGTGTGTGTGTGTGTGTGTGTGTGTATGTGTGTGTGTGTGTATGAGAGAGAGAGAGAGAGAGAGAGAGAGAGAGAGAGAGAGAGAAAGAGTGAGAGAGCATATTTATAACGCACCTAATGCATTCATAAGTGCTGTACATATTTATCTAGTTGATATAACAGTTTGTTGAAATCGACGACTGACGACGGATTGTCCAACGATAGCATTGACACACACTCAATCCTGTTCTATCAATTTTTTGACAATAATATTTGAAATGGTTGTCAGCCCCAAATATTGCATTCTACACATAGCCCTTTTTTTTGTCCAATACGACGAGTCCAAGGACCTTTTTCAGTCGACATCGTATGAGCCTAGTTTCAAATGTGCAAAGTTTATTAGTGGGTGAAGCAGAAAGATCTAGTAATTCAAGATGTGGATTCAATTTATTGTATATTATGTATCTATATAGATTGTCTTGCTGTGAAAGGTCTAATATCCGCTGGTTATTTTGCACATAGCAACCACAAAGGAAGAAAAAAAAATATTTGCAAAGAAGGAAAACGAATGAGAAGGATATGAAGAAAACGAATGAGGAAGAGATGAAGAAAGTGAATGAGAAGGAGATGAAGAAAGTGAATGAGAAGGAGATGAAGGAAGTGAATGAAAAGGAGATGAAAGAAATGAATGAGAAGGAGATGAAGAAAGTGAATGAGAAGGAGATGAAGGAAGTGAATGAGAAGGAGATGAAGGAAGTGAATGAGAAGGAGATGAAGGAAGTGAATGAGAAGGAGATGAAGGAAGTGAATGAAAAGGAGATGGAGAAAACAAAAAGCTCATCAGGAAGTTGGGGGAAATAAGACAATAACAGAAAGAATAATTACAAACAAGTTAAACAAGCCCGAAAGTCAGACCATAGATGTACTAGTCCTTTTCTTGTGAGAAGATCTAGCGAGGGCAGAGTGTCCAACTTTAATTAACTAAATTTGAGTCAAGAACATCTTGAAAAACCTAGAGACATCTAGATTCTCCGGATATAAATCTAAAGTTTAGAAAATCTATTACTTATTCATAATAAATTAGAAGTGACTTTAATTTCAACATTTATTCCATTACAGTATTATATATTTGTTAAAAGTATTGCTATAAACTAAATAAAAATATTACTTATCGTATTAAAATTCATCTAGAAACAATTTCTGACGCAATAAAAACAGCGACATTTTGACGAAGAAGCATTTAAACTGTCAAGACTGAGAAGTAATGAGAGTTGAAATCTTATAACTGAATCGAACCATTTATATGAAAACGTTGCTATTATCTCTGAATACTTTTACACATTTTCACATTTTCTGTATTGGGAAATAAATAAGTAAACGAAGTTTTAGATTTTCTTTGCATAAGGCAAGGGACGTAACTTATATTTCGGCATGTCAGTCAGTGACAGCAATTGATGCTAATAGAAGAGGAAGAAGTTGTTGCAAAGAGATAAAAACAAAAAAAAAACAGATATACTAAAAAAAAACGGTCTCGAACAGCGTGTGGTGTGGCCAGTGATGGATGATCAACTACCCGGACCCCCAAGGAACTTGCTACCCCACCCCTTTGTCGGAGGGGATCATCATCACCAGCAGCAGCAGCCTTTTAGTGTCATAGATCTTCCCTCAGGTCTGTCAGACCTCTCTATCATGGATGTGCGAAGCCAATACTCTCAGAACTTGTTTACTTCCTGACGTCATCTTATTTTTGCCGGCAACAGTTTCGCTGATGCGCTCCGAGGATCCTAATTGTGAGTCATGATACTCAGTGGTTGTCTGACATTCTTACAACATGGCCAGCCAATTGCCATTTGATTTTTCTCGTGGTTTCTATGATGTCTCTGACCCTGTCTGTTTTCTGATAAACACTTGTCTTGAGATCCTTTCACGTTGTGTTGAGCATGATTCTGCCCCATGCACGTTGCATGGTTCTCAGTTTTGAGAGCCAATCTTTTGGTTGATTTCCACGTTCCAGCTCCATAGGTGACAATCGGGGGGATTCATTGGTAGTGTACACTTCTTTTTGAAATTCAATCTTGAGAGTTGAACATAGAATGATTCTTCGTTCAATTTCTTTTTTCCTTCCGGGATTTAAAGTCGAGAAAAAAGAAGAAATGTATGAATATGACAGTGAGTTTGTTTTTTTTTCTTTCGAGGTGGAAGCGTTCATGTTTCTCTTCATCAGCCATTCTCAACGGGGACCATATGGCCCCCTGGGGTCCACTGCATATTTGATGAGAGTCATAGATTGAAATAATAAAAGATGAATTTCTATCTGCTTGTTTTGTATCCCTGCTTGACAGGGGTCCTGGAACCTGAGAAGACCTCATAAGGGGGATGTAGCCCAAAAATGAAAGATTGACAATGGCTGTTGTATATAGATATATATCAATAGAGATAGGGCGGTTCCATGATCCCAGAAATCGTCGGGGGTGACATGCTCACATCTTCATGACACCTAACTTGGTTACATGAGAAAGGTTATACGGGATCATGCTGAGTGAAATGTTCTGGCATGCCTCTACCAAAAAAAGGCACGTTGCAGATAGATAGATAGATAGATAGATATGAACAGGCTTTGATAGATAGATAGATAGATAGATAGATAGATAGATAGATAGATAGATAGATAGATTGTTAGAAAAATAATGATAAATAATGAATATATTGAAATAAATAGATTGACAGTTAGATAGATAGATAGATAGATAGATAGATAGATAGATTGGTATGAATGGAGATAGATAGATGGATAGATTTGTATTAACAGTGAGATAGATGGATGTATAGATAAATATGAACATAGATAAATAGACGGAAAAATAATGATAGATAATGAACAGAATGAGATAAATAGATAGACAAATAGATAGATATAGACAGTGATATAGAGAGATATATACATAGATATGAATACAGATAGATGGATAGATATGAAACGGCTGAGATAGATAGATATGCATTAACTGTGAGATAGATATACAGATAAATAAGAACATAGATGGATACATAGATATGAGCAGACTGGTATAGATAGATAGATAGATAGATAGATAGATAGATAGATATTTACATAGATAAATCAGCGCATCGAAAGTGAAACTGATCTTGTGGGGAATCTTCTTTTCCGCCATTACTTCCGCTGCCAGGAACAAACAAAATTAAAAAAAAGACAAAACGCACACGCATCTGTAGACAAATTGGCTTTCCGCTGCCAGCGTCTTGGAGAAGAAGAAGAATTTCGAAACGCTTTTCGTGGATTTTTTTCCCCTCAGCTTCTCGGGTTCTCTCTTGTCGTAATTAGCAAAAGTGTAAAGCAACACCTCCAGATCGCTGTTTCTTATTGTTATTATAAGGTTCGAAAACAGAGTGATTACCACTAATAAGCAAGGGTTGCTACGTGAGGCTCTGTGCGCGAGAGTACATTAGAAACCGTACACCAATACTGTCACCAAAACTGTCAACATAGTTTTCTTTCAGCTTTCAAGTTGGTCCTACTGACTGACTAGAACAGACCACACCAATGAAGCTAGATGGCTGAAAATTCAAACGTTTACCCCTCATTATGTCTTCAAAAGAACGAATTTTTTTTTTAAATTCCCCCTCCGAGAGGGTTTTTTTTAATGGGGTGGAGGGTTCAATTTTCAATCTAGGTTTATGCTAAATTCGTCTTTTAGTTTTTCGTCAGTCCTTTTTTGGAAATTCGGTGTTTTTTTAGTGACCACTGTCCAACAAAAGGCTAGAAAAATAACTTATTCATTGATCACCCCCTTTTCCGTTTTTTCTTCATCATCCCCAACAGGGCATGCTGCCAAAAGACGTTGATCACTTGACAGTTTCTACTGAGTGACTAACCAGACCTGTTTGTAAATGGGGTTGTTTAATGTTTATTTATTACCCCTGCCATCGAGGTCGGTAGAGGTATATTTATTCACTAACGCCTCTCTGTTTGCCCACACAATATCTCCAAAAGTTCTTGATAAATTCCATTGACATTTTACGGAAGGGTGGGCTTTAGGCCAAGGGAGAATAGATAGCATTTCAGGAAGGATCTAAGATTTCTTTTCTTAGGAGATAGTTATATATATATATATATATATATATATATATATATATATATATATATATATATATATATATATAATTGAAGTTTCGGAACTTATATTCACCCCCTTGGTATGGTCGCTATATATGAACTTTTTCATTCCGTTTTCTCCAGTTAATGTATAACATTGACTGAGGTATGCACTCCCTGGGTGCATTACGTATAGTTTAATCGGTCAAAATTTTCTGGTATCAGTGAAAGTTTTACCAAGCTTTCTTTAATGTAGCACAAAGTCAAATGTTGAATGGGAGATGAAGTTTAAGAAGACTGCGTTTCATTGATGGTCTAACTGCGGAGGGTCTGTTAGCTTGTATCAGTCAAACTGATTGGTTTTTTACTCGTCTTAGCGTATATTGTTGCACGTACCATTTGTGTAAAGACATTTACTCTTGGTCAGTTCTAAGACGAGATGAGGGTAAAAAGATGGTGATGTGTCGATTGTTCAAACTGTACGGGTTAGCCTGCACTGAAAATAATCATTTGGAATCTTAACATTTCACCAGGGACCCAATACCAATTGCTGATTATATATATGCAACTTTCTCGGCCACTGGGGAGCCCTA
>OY735208.1:7556449-7723949 GCA_963457665.1 Thysanoteuthis rhombus | reverse complement strand
CTTTCGTAGTTTTTACATTTGGGTGTATACACATCAGGGTAATTCCGTAAACAAGTACCAAATCATGTAGTTGCATATATATATATATGTGTGTGTGCGTGTGTGTGTGCGTGTGTGGAAGGGAAAAGGTGGGGCTTTTTTAACGGGGTTCCCTTGAAAATTTAATTTTTGAAAAGGCTTCCCCGAGTAGTTAGGATTACTACTGTTCTGTATACACACCGGCTTCATATTCCAGATAGTATTTTTCAATTTCCCCAAAATACAACTTCGAAAATAAAGGGCTGAAAAAAAGCAAGCATTGGTAAAAAAAAATCCCTTACCTTTGCTGACGTTCATACCACGTGATCAATTGTAGAGGCCACGTGGTCTCCAAATGAGATCCGGTCGACTCCTTACTATAAAAAAAAGGACGGGAAGTTCACATGTCAACCTCTCACCTGGAGGGGCGTCACGAAAACTTAGTTTGACTGTCAATAGTCCTCTGTGGTGCAGCACACTACTGTGCCGTAACTCTCTCCCGGGTGTGCCGAGTATTTTTTTCCAAATCCACTAACATGAATTTCGAGCATTTAAAGGGTCGAGTACGGCCAATCCGTCTGTACCTCTTTCACCACAGAGTTGTCCATCTAGTGGTGCTGTCTCTAGATTTTGTGAGACCTTAACCCTTTTAGCATCAAATGAAAGGAAAAGGGAGCGATGGATACATATATCAGTACGCTGATATAAAAGTTTCGTTTGCCGACTGCAGAAATGTTTTTGTTTAATTCATTTTATTTTCACAACTGGTGTACCGTAAGTAAGTCAAATATATTTGGTTGTGTGCCGTCATACAAGTTTGGGAACCCATGGACGATAATCAGTTTTGTTTTGTTCTTTTAAAAATTTTGTCTTGATCCATTGTTAGAAGTGTCCAGATGGGTTCTTTCTGGTACCTGTCATGCCGACTGATCCGGACCCAAAGGGTGAGTAGCGACATGCATTTTTTTTTTTATAAAAATGTCTTGTACTTTGCAAGACTGAACGTTGCAGAGCGTCGGGCGGAGGTCCAGCTTTTGTTAAACCCAGGCCTCATTTCAACAGGGTTTTTTTCACCACGAAACGTCAGTTGATATATATACATATAGATACATCACTTAATATGTACGTGTATAGATATAGACATAAATGAAATATAAAAAAACGGAAAAAGAAAAAAAAGATTTTTAAGAATGAAAGATATAAGCCAACACGTCTGTTTGTTGTTATTCATAGAAAAAGGGAGGCCCGGCCCACATAACGATACGGGTGGTTCTAGATAGCGAGAGAAAATGAGAAAACTACTAGTTGTTGTTAGTATTTGTATTATTCGAGGGTGTGTAGAGGTGAACGGATGGTGTCTTGGTGCTTAGTGTTCCGGTAGTGTGTGCATGTGATCGTGTGTTCGTCTATACAGGACCTGCATCCATCGGCTATGAGATGGAGGGTGAATGGAGTAGGGTTTGTATGGGCCACAGAGTGAGGGGAGGCCGGCAGGAGGAGAAGAGAGAGACTGCTTGTGTTAGAGAGAGGGATACAGATTGGGAGAGATAGATATAGAGAGGAGGGTTATTCTGATAAGAGATTTGAGGCCAAGTTTGAGAGATAGATAGATCGAGAGAGAGACACAGAGAGAGAGAAAGGAAAAGAGAAAATAGAGACTTTATGAGTGTATGTGTGAGAGAGAGAGGGGGAGAGAGATTTTGTGGGAGAGGGGACGTCGAGTACATATAGGAAGAGAGAGGGAGAGAGGGAAGTTTGTCTGAAAGTAAGACAGGGTCAAGGTTGGGAGAGAGAATGAGAGAATACAGAGTCTTAGAGAGAGAGAGAAAGAGAGAGAGAGAGAGAGATTGTATTTTTAGATATCGACCCTGCCTTGAAAATCAGCTTTCAAAATCCCAGCTATTACCTGGATTTTAAAACTTCTAGCGAACTTAATGCGTACACCTGTACGGTGTTTTTCTGAGTATTCAAGAATAAGAAGATTGGTTTGCGCCAGTCTTTAAAAATAGGGAACCGCTTGCATTGAAAATCATCCATTTCAGCCAGGCTTCTATTCGCACTCGAACACCAATCAATGGAGTTGGTATTGGAAATGCAACTACTTTGCCCACTAAGCAGACCCAATTAGAACCTCTGTCCCTAAAGAATCCAGTAATTTTGAATATCCCGAGAAGCGGTTGCACGCCATTTATGTAACCTAGCAGCCAATGAAAAGGGACCTTACAGCATATGTAAGAACAACTCTCTTATGGGGTTACTCAGTCTTCATTTTGACGCGATTAATGGAATTATTTGCACGCTTTTAATGTAAGCTGACAACCTATCAGAAGAAATCCAACTGTGTATGCAGGAACAGGCACACTCTCATAGGGTTATTCAGTCGGTATTTAGATACCATTGTATGGTTTTGTGGATTTTTTGACCATCGCATTAACAATGATCGAGCGAGTCACGACTCGTGAAACAGTTTTTGGCAGAACATCGCGTCACAAAGATCTGTCAGCCCCCCCCACCTCATTATATTCCAGATTTGTCTCCCTGTGACTCCTCGCTTGTCCTCAAGCTAAAATCTTCATTGAAAAGGGAGATTTCAGACCATGGGCGAAATTAGGGAGAAGGTGATGTGGCAGTTAGCGGTGATTCTCTAAAAGGGGGAATCTGCAGTCTGTTTTGAAAGGTTGAAAGGACACTGGGAGGAATAAATGTAGCCCCAGGGTGAGTACTGAAAGGACGAATAGGCCAGGGCATCATTACCATAGAAAAGCGATATCCTTTTTTTTTTTTTCTTTTTTTTTTCGTTATTATTAAATGGCTGGATACTTTTCGGATAGACCTTACACAAGTTTCGTTTTCAGAGTGATATATTCTTTCCCACGTACGATCCATGTTTTATTTTACATTCTGTGTACTTGTGTGAAAGCAACAGAATGAATGAATAGATGCGTGAGTTTCAAAAGTATGAAGGTGTATAAATCCAAACGAGTCGTTTCGAAAGAAGAGAGAATTCTTTAACTAGATTTGTTTTAATACCTCATATTTAAAGCTGCACTAGTTTAACCTAGCATTAAAAAATGATGGCTTGAATGAAATCATCGGATTTACTCTTGGCATCATATATGTGGTTTGGGAATTACAAATCTGTTGATCACAAAGGGATTTTTCATTTTTTTTTTTTGCTTCTGTTTTTATCAATTAAAAAAAAAATTCTTTGAATTCTGCATTTTTGTTACGTTATCAAAACACAAATGGAATTCTATTTTACTACGTCAGTTGCGTTCCTTAGCGTGACAGAAGACATCTGCACATAGTTAATTACGATTTGTGTAGATGCTCACAAGATCCTTGAAAGATTTTCTGAGAAATGATGCCAAACAATGTCGTATAAATTACAATGTTTTCATGCACCAACCTATCTATCTATCCATCTCACATACACACACATAGTGCGTATCTTTGGTGCTGTTTACAGTGCGTTTTAGGTTGGTGCTTATCCTTTGACACCTCTACTACTCTTCATTTCGTGTGAATATGCGTATATGTGTTTGCGCATGCGTGATTTGATTGTGCGGTCACTTATATAGGGTCTGTCCGAAAAGTATTCAGCCATTTCGAACATCTCCAGAACTGGTGGTGTGGCCTTGGCAAACAACGCGTCAACATACTCTCTCTCTCCCGTTTAGTAACCCATTCGGTAATGAGATGCCATACAGTGATCTTGTTCACTTTGTGACCTTGCATTCCCAGACCAAGGACGAGATTAAGAAGAACGTCCCAGGGCAGCTGATGACGATCCCAAAAGGGATGCTAGAACAAATGAGTGAAGCTCGAAGAGGGTACCTTGAGGAGGACTTGGGTGCTATTTTTTCTCGGCAAGCTATTTTCCCATTTACATAAAATGGTGGAATACTTTTTCGGAAATACCTTACATATTTCAGGGTAGATGGATGCATCAACGTGTGTTTATTTACATTGTGTTTCAGTTTCTGTTCTTTTTTTGAGCATTTAAACGGTTTATTGATTATATAAAACAATTGCCTCTTTCTGTTATTGTATCCTCAACCCTCATACATTAGAGCAACGAGACCAGTTTTTTTTTATCATGCAAACTCAATTGACCTAGGGCAAGGATTTAATTCAAAGAAATGAGGCAAAAAAATGATCAAAGGTCTCAGAGGAGGTTTTTACTGACAGTGTAACAATAATGCTTACAGTCCAATATATATATATATATATATATATATATATATATATATATATATATATATATATATATATATATATATATATATATATATGATATTTGCGAGAGGGTGGATTTCAGCAAGTTTGTGTGTACGGACTCTTGCGTGCATATGAGAGACAAAGTGAGTTTTTATTGAGGGAGAGGAGTGCAGAGAGGGGGGATAAAATGGGTCAGGGTGAGCATTACTCCATTAATAAAAAAAACAAGGAAGATGTTAGAAATAGGAAAAGGTAGAAAAGGAGGCCTTAAGAAAGAAAGAAAGAAAGAAAGAAAGAAAGAAAGAAAGAAAGAAAGAAAGAAAGAAAGAAAGGAAGGAAGAAGGAAAGAAGAAAAGGAAGACGGGAAGACAAATAAAATAAGAGAGAGGAAAAGGTTGAGAAGAGGTAAGAGGGAGAAAAGGTAGATGAAAAGAGAGAAAAAGGGGATAGGAAGTGATGCAAGGAGAAAGGCTGGGAAAAGAAAGAGAGGGGTGAAAGGAAGTGGGAGAAAATAATGCAAAGAACGTATGGAGTCAAGAAAGAAAGACAGATAGAGTGAGAGAGGGAAACTTAAAGAAAGAAAAAGAGCGGGAAGAAATACAGAACGAGAAAAAGAAAGAAAGAAAGAAAGAAAGAAAGAAAGAAAGAAAGAAAGAAAGAAAGAAAGAAAGAAATGACAGACAAACAGAGAGGGAAAGTGCAAGAGAGAGAGAGAGAGAGAGAAAAGACTAAAAGAAAGAGTGATGAAAATAAATAAAGCTGAATAGAAGGGCAGAAAATAATGCGAACAACGCAAAGAATGGTTGGCGCGAAGCTAAGGTAAAAAAAAAAAGATCATTTGTTAAGCAGCTTAGAAACGATACAGGGTTACCCAACACATCGGATATATAATTATAAAAATAACTACATCAGTAACAACAACAGCAACGGTAGCAGCACTAACCCCATTGCGTTGTAAAGGTTGCTATATCGTGTGCGAGAACGTAACGGGACAGGGAAGACTCCATATTTAATAGCCTACCCCGAACGTAACACAGCTGCTTACTAGGAAGCCCCTTACAACACCCCCAACTCCGCATAGAAGATGAAAAAGAAGCATAAGAACCCAGCACCATTCTTCAAATCCATAGCTATTTATAGCCAGTCATTCTGTCAAAGGAACCTGGTAAGAGTTAGGTAGCTTACAAATCAAAACGAGACAAAGTGGATTCATCAAAAAGTTGTCCATAACTTTGACAAGAGACATTAGCACTTGAATTCTTTTTTTTACGGACTATCCAATTCCTTCTTCTCATCTTCCCCTAACGTAAACTCAGCTGCTTACTGAGAAGCCCGTACAACTCCCTTATCTCACGTGGAAGAAGGAGAAAAAAAATTCATAAAACTTAACACCGTTCTTTGAATCTATTTTTAGCATGAAGACATTTCGTCCAAGGAACTTAGCCGTGGTCTGGTCGTTTACGAAACCAAACACGACAAAGGAAATGATATCCCACGAAGTCTCCGCGACGCCCATGATAGAGAAGTGTGGCAAATCCTGGGGAAGGTCTATGTCAAACGACTGACTTTGAAAGACTGATGATGATGATGATGATCATGATGATCATGATGATGATCATGATGATGATCATGATGATGATGATGACATCATACCCTATGTAGATTATTTTTCGTTGATATCGAACGGTCTGATACTTTACGGACAGACCTCGTAATGCCGATTGTTTTTTTGTTTGTTTTTTTTTGGGGGGGGGGGTCACAAGCAACAGATGGACCCCTGAGGGATCTAGTTTTTTATTTCCTGTGCCGATTTAGATAAGTCATGGTAGTGAAGAACATAATACTCTTCGAGAAAGATTTTTTGGTATATATAGCAAAGTCTGACTTGAAGCCACGATAGTAGGTTACCCAGGAAGGGTCGGAAGGGACAGAGAAGATTTTATCTTCAAGAGCCCACCCCAAACATAACAAATAGCTGCACCAGCAACTGAGGCAGCAGTTACCCCTACGCGTAATAAAGGCCGCGTATCGTTCAAGAACGTCGCGGGACAGGAAAGACTTCATCTTTAATAGCCTACCCCTAACGTAACACAGCTGTTTACCGAGAAGCCCCTTACAACTCCCCAGCTTCGCATAGAAGATAAATAAGAAGCATAAAATCCAGTATCATTCTTGGAATCTGTTGCTATTTTTAGCCTGAAGACATTCTGTCAGAGAAACATGGCAGTGGTTAGATCGCTTACGAATCAAAGCGAGATAAAATAGAGATGTCTATATCTTAGAGAAGAGTCATGAACATTCGATCTGTAAGGGATCTCAGACGCTATCTTTTTTTTTCTTAATATTAAATGGCTGAAATACTACCAGGACAGACCTCGTAATGCTGATTGCTTCTAGTTTTGTATCACGAGCAGCAGATTAACCAACGAAAGGTCAAGTCTTCAATTTCTTGTGCCGATTTAAGTGCCATATTAACGAAAAAAAATACAATGCTTCCCTAGGAAACAATCTCTGGATATTTAGCATTGCCTGACCCGACGCAACGATAGTACGATACCCTAGAATGATCAAAAGAGCAGGGAAGACTTCTTATATAGCCTACTTCAAACGTAACTCATAACTGAAAAGCCCTTACAATTCCCCAATTCCACAAGAAAGCATAAATACCAAATATCATTCTTTGAATCCGTTGCTAATTCTGTCAGGAACTTGGCAGTGATTTGGTCGCTTACGAAACAAGGCAACGTAAAGTGGGTTAGTTTAAGCATTTATGTAACAATCAAGTATGTTAATGAGTGTGTGCAAAAGTTCTAAACGTTCTTTTTTCAAAATAAAAACTCTGCTTAGAATTAAAAGCTGGTTCTTTGCAGGAAACTTCTGCAGGCACCAAATATATCGTTAGGATGTCTGGTATGGTGTAATGGTTACGTACACAAAAAATGGAATCGGCGAACCGAGTTCAAGTTCTGGCCGTAGCTACTTGCGTTTGTTTTGCACTAATCTTCTTGGGAAGCGCATGAGTCTACTTATCCTTATGGATTAATTGCAGAGCAGTTAGAACCCCATAGCCTTGTAAGACTGTCCAGCTAAGAGAAGATTACACAGGGAGATAAAAAAAGGAAATAAAGACCGCTTTGAAGCGGGACAAGTAACTGCACACCATAAATCTACTTCCTATTGAAATCACTTTGCAGCCCTAAGCTCCACTAAGAACCTATAGGAGAAATATATACTTATATCCAAAGACTGGTGTGATATACAATGGTATAACAACCACAATAAATCCAGAAGGAACAAATGTATCACGGCTTCCATGGAAAGGCTTCTTTCGATCATAGTAGAGATAAGATATATATATATATATATATATATATATATATATATATATATATATATATATATATATATATGTGTGTGTACCTCGCATAAGAGAATCACCATAGCCCGTAGGTACTAAAACTAATTATGAAAAGTTTATCTACAATTATCTCAAAAAAAGATCGTTAGTCTAAAATTATCGAAAGAGAAAAAAAATTGCTTGTTTAAAACTATCAAACGAAAATAGATCGTTTGTCAGAAATTATCAAAAGGAAATAAATGTTTTACGTAAAATCATCGAAAGAAAGTACATATTTTAACTAAAATCATCAGAAGGAAATGGATTTTTTTTTATCTGAAATTATCAAAAGGAAATAGATATTTTATTTAAAATTATCGAAAGGAAAATAGATCTTTCTCTGAATTTTTGAGATGAGGAATGATTATTATTTCTATTATTATTGGGACTATCCTCATCTTGGTTGTTTTTAACCACGTAGACACATAGCCTAGTGGTTAGAGAATCAGACAGAATTACTGCAAGTAATCTAATGGTTCTCGGTTCAATCCCATAGTGAGACAATAATAATCCGAAAATACTACTAATGCTGCTAAGAGGAGAGTGTGGTCTATATACTCCCGTCGGTTTAATAAAGGGTTCGGTTCGTTACTTCCCCCACACCTAACTGATGAAGGCTATAGAGTACAACACCCGAAACGTTGTATGAAAAACAACCAAGATGAGGATAGTCCGAATAATAATAAAAATGAGAATAGATGTTTTATTCAAAATCATCAAAAGAGAATACATATTTTATCTAAAACTATCAAAAGAAAATGAATATTTTATCTAAGATTATAAAAAGGAAAATAGATATTTTATCTAAAATTATCTGAAGGAAATGGATTTTTTATCTAAAATCATAAAAAGGAAAATGGATATTTTATCGAAAATCATAAAAAGGAAAATGGATATTTTATCGAAAATTGTCTAAAAAAAATACCATCTCAAGATTTGTTGGTCCAAAATGACCACAGAGAGTCAAAAAAGCACTTTCTGGAAAAACTTGAAATATCTTTTTTAGATGGTGACTAGTGGTTTAGTCACGCAAGTTTTTTCCAAAATAACCCCAAAATTTTGTGTCCGGAGATACACACTGAGACTCACGGACACTCTAAGAGAAAAGAATCTGTAGCCCACTTGGCTGGTTGATTGTGCGAGCCACCAGCTTGGTTACAGTGATTCGATTGCTGACTGGTTTTTGCTTGTATCAAGAGCAATAAACTGATACCCTAGAGGTTGAGTTTTCATTTGTGTACCGGTTTTGGTAAGTTATGATAATAAAGAATAAAATGCTTTCTTAAAAACTATTGTTGGTAATTGGATGGAGTCTGACACGAGGCTTCAATTGTATGACACCCAAGAAGGATTGGAAGGGGCAGGGGTTAATCCTTACTTATACGCAGCCAAATTCAAGTTGGCGATTTAATGACTGTCCTAATGGTAGTGGCTATAAAATGTCTATAACATGACTAACCCGATTGTAAATCATAAAGTTCGACTCTCTCTCCCACTTTTTTTTTCAATATTGAGTGAGTCTGAGGAGTTGGTGTATTATCCAATATGATTTAATTACTTCTGTTTTTCTTTCATTGATTTTCCACTCACTCGCTCACTCCATGGCAAAACAGCACATATAAGTTAATCTGAGTGTTCAGAAAATGGGCAATGAAAAAAATATTCATATATATATATATATATATATATATATATATATATATATATATATATATACTCCCAAAATACTTGACTGCTTTTTGACCACGTATGAGCAAAATCTGGAACTAAGTCAGTTTTGAAACATCATTTTCATTTTTCTTGTGGACAATTCTATCAGTTCCATATAAGTAGTGCGCCGTTTTTAACATCGAGTGTGCGAATGTTTGGATTTATACGATTCACCCTCGGAATAGGCATCTTTATAGCCATTCACAATCGAAGTATCCATTTTATAGCCATTTCATAGCCAACCAGAATTTGGCCGCGTATAAATGTGGATTACCGAGCAGGGAAGCCTTGGTCTTTAATAGCCTACCCTAAACGTAACGCAGCTGTTCACTGAGAAGCACCTTACAATTCCCCAACTCCACAAAGAAGCATAAAAACCCAACACCATTCTTTGAATCTATTTTTAGCAAGACATTCTGTCAAAGGATCCTGGCAGTGGTTAGGTCGCTTACGAAACACAAGAAGATGAGCCTAAGCATTTATCGTACGGTGAAGTATTACGTGTGTGTAAAAGTCACTAGCGTTGTTTATTGAAAACTGAAGACTCGATACCTAGTTGAAAACCGGTTTTCTCTGCTACGAATTTTCGAACACACCAAATATTGGGGTACATCGAAAGTATCATAATTTTTCTCAGTCATTTACTCCTATTCTTATTTCATGTAGACATCTAAAGACTATCTATCATTCCATTATATTAATAATACAATCTATCCATAAAAAGTCATGCATACTAATCTATATATTCATTTAATTTTCTGTCGTATCAAAGTCCTGTTACAATCTCAATGTCATATTCTATTGGTCCAAGTAAAGTACAATAACATAGCTGAAAAAAAAACTATAAAGCTTTTGTAAAATGTGACTGTCTGTTGTCATAACAACGAAAAATACAAAACAGATTTCAAAACATCACTGGAGCGCTGAAAGAAAGAGTCATTGTGTTAGTGAGTTAGTTGAAGAAAGAGTGATCTATTGAGTGGGTGAGTGAGTGAGTTTCCCTTCCTCTGAACATTTATTTCGTTTCTTTTTTGCCACCAGACAGGAAGTGTCAAAGGGAAGGCTTTGTGAGTGAGTTGATGAGTGGGATTAGGAAAAGGAGTGATTAGACGAGTGAGACTCTCTTTCTCCTAGTTGTAGCCAATTTTAGGAAAATATCACTGCCTGGCCGGGAGTGTAACATTGAGTAGCTATATAGTTGGAAACATTCCTGGCAAAATAACAAGCAGAATTTTCCAAAAAACATCGCAAAACTGTCAACATGCAAAAGAATTTATCCAAAATATTATTACAGTAAAGTCAATATTGCGAAATTAAAACGGCCAGATTCGTCAAACTTGGCCATACTTTATTCCTGGTTTTTAAAGATAAAATGAGAATCAATTTTTATAATGAAATAAGTTTCTTCCTATGACTATTTTCATACTGCACGATACCAGTGGTAACTTTTCTTACATAACATTTTATCTTAAGACCTCATGTTCGATCACCCTTCAAAACAGCTTTATTAGAATTTTGACTTCAAATAAAACTTAAAATTAAGATTCTTGAATTAATTTTTAATTGCCTATTGAAATAGCTGTATCCTTATTGCTAAAAATAAGCCCATGTTTACAGGTATTTTATATATATATATATATATATATATATATATATATATATATATATATATATATATATATATATATATATATATATCATTAGTAGAACGAATCAACTGTGACTTTTGTTCCATAGACAGGTCTTGACAATTATGAGGCTTTATTTTGAATTGGTCCTCAGAACTGCTTCAGCTGCTCACAGAATTTGGGAAGTGGAACGAAATCAAACAATATCTGACCACAAAAACTGGTTTGAGCGATTTAATGGTGGTGACTTGTTCCTTGGAATACATCTCAGAGTTCGACGGCCATTCAGTTGATGTTTTAAAGGATAGAACAGATGAGAACCTGTTTACCAGCACTTGAAAACTCTAGGAACAGATGGTATCATCGAAAGATGCCATGCGCAGAGAGCAACATAATCGTCAAAATCACACAGGAGCTCTCGTAAGATCTTTAAGAAAGAAAACGCTTTATATGCACCTTAATATATTACTGAGTGTTTTTTGTTTCGTGACAAGAGTAGCGAACGAGCGTCCAAGAGGTTCAGTATTCATTTTCTCGTACCTGTTTCGGTCACTCATGATAATAAAGAATACAACTGGATAATAATTTTCTGGTTATTACAACTCCAGGTGAATATCGCTGTGGCCACAACAGTAAAGTTTGAGGGAAACTTTCTATACTTATTAGACATGAGCAATCAGAAAATAAGACTCATTACCCAGGAACAAAAATTACGTTGCATGATGACATACGTTCCTAGATGCAATTTTTGGTTTGAGTTGGTCTGACCCTAAGTCACAGTAGTAGAGTACCCAAGAACTCATTACAGCAGCGAAATGGTCTGAGTAATGTGCATGACAGCCATTGGGCAACATAGTCCAGCACAAGGCCACCCAAGTTTACTCAGTGGTGTCTTACAGCTGACTGAGTAACTCAGTAAGAGAGTGTATATCATGCATTCGCCATAAGGAATACTCTGATTGGTTTTCAAGTTACATCAAAACTGCACAACCTGTTCTCAAGATAATAAGAATATCTGGACACTTTCTGGACAGACTTCGTAAATTCCCCTAGATACTACTACTACTACTACTACTACTACTACTAATAATAATAATAATAATAATAATAATAATAATAATAATAATAATAATAATAATAATAATAATAATGGCAACAAACAAGTACATAAGAAATACAAATGTAGACATGATTGGTCGGAAATAACTAGACAAGGGGAACTTCAAAAGTGACTATAATATAAACGAGAATCTGCTTAACGGTCTCTGGAGTGATATGCTTAACTTTTGTTTTTCACGTTATCAGTTATCACTAAAAAGGTGCCCTCCTTTCTTTTAAGCAACAAAAGATTCTGTGTTACATGGTTCCGGTGGTTGGTCGGTGTGTTGGTCCCGTGATCTTAAACAGGAGTCGGCGAATTCGGGTTCGTGTGCCAAACTGGCCTGCAGTCTCATTTCATCAGACATTGGAAAGATGATGTTGCATGCTAAAAATGTGTTCGCCTTATCTATTTTTGTAATCGGACAATGAAATTCGGTATCGAAAAATAGAGCAAAAATCTCAGTGGCCTAAAATGTATCAATGTTTTCTTGCTAAGAATGTTTTAACATAACGCATTCCACGTGTTCTATTAATATACTCGGCTATCTAGGACATGTTATATCTATCATACTAGTGATGTTCTCTATTATACTTACTAAAAAAACAAGCTCGTACATTCGACTTTTTTCTTTTAAAGTGATTATTTTACACATACAGCGTAATCCCATGTATAACCTTTGTTCAATATATTGTTAACGTTGCATCGGCAGTAAACTCCGTATCTCAGAGAGTGCGAATTTCTTTTTATTCTAGAAAAACTCAAGTGCCAATAAGTTGGATGAAAACCGATTCAGAAAATCCACACGTAAAATTTTAAAAATCAAAAAAATTTTATCCAATCAAAACAGAATAGATGGTTAACATTTTTAAACCAATGAAAATCAGAGAACAGAAATCAAATGAACCTTTTTCCTGGGGCGTTTTTGATCCTTCAAAAAGAAAGCAAAAATCTCGTTCAAACAATACGCATATGTTCGGCCACAGGACATTGCACTAAGCAAAACCACATTCCGGCACACGGCAGTGCTTTTTATACCTGCCACCCCTATCAGTCCCTGCCACTCCCTATCACATGTCCTCGAAATATTGGCGCAACACAATCTTCCTACCTTCCATTTCTTCTCATTTGACATTTTACTGGGCCAAACTGTGCACGACAGTCCCCTGTAAGGATTAACAGTGGATGTTGCTGGTACTGAGTAATAAGGTAATTATGGGAAAGTGATTTCTCATTCTCTTTTCCATAAACTGCTGTACATATCTATATAGGTGTAACATTCTTTTCTTTATTTATGCAAAAATTATTGACAAAAGGCGTTTCCTGCAGCGTTGTTCAGTAGGGTCTTCTGGTGACCCGGTGATAATAGAATTCGACGTTAAACATGATGTATAAAACTCTAAAATCATCCAATCAATTGGACAACCATAGCCATTCGCGATGGCAAAGGGTTGTATTCTATATATGATTGCGTGTGTTTGTCTATGTGTTTGAATGTTCCAACGCTCCTGGCAATAACATTTTGTCTACGGACTTGAAAACTGGTATCAGACTCCTATTTTTTAATGTCTTTTTTTTCATTTTTGCGGCCTCATTTTAACCTTGATTCTTCAGAATCTGTTTGTTTTTTTACTCTATTCAAGATGTTTCACTCTAAAAAATACCAATGATGTCATAAATCGAATTTATTCTGACCATGTCTATTCTTCGATGGAATTGTAAAACACATCTTCAAATTTTGACGCTAAAGTTGTTTAATTATTGACTGTGATGATGAATTTAACCTTTAGTTTAGTTTGATATTCAGGAAGAACTGAACATAAGCAAGAAATACAGCGCAGCATAATATTTTTTGCTTTTTCATACGTACGATGCAACTGCAAAATTACTTAAACGGTTCGGTCATTTATGACGGCAAGGGTAAATTATTGTTAAGATATCCCCAGGGTTATGCCATTTCCAAAGGCGTTTGTTTTGAATTGTGGTATGTAGAGCTACCTGCCATAATTATCATGTAAAATACTATTCCGTCAACGAATTCGGAATGTTTCCATTACTTTCCTTCCACCAATTTTTTTTTTTATTTCCGATCTACTCGTACAGAATTCTAAAGAGATAAAGTCAAGTGAGATAATCCATAGAAACTATGAAGAAAAATCTTTAATTTTTTTATTCTATTTTTTCATTAGATTTCTCGAGAAACGCTGATCCAAACAACATCTAAGTCGACACTGCTCTGCCTTGTGTGATGATTAATATATCCGGCGAATGTCAATTTAGTAGACTGGCCAGCTGTTGAGTAATGGCAGTGCGTTAGATTTCTCAAGAACTACTGATCCAAACAACTTGAAACACGACACTGCTCTCTCTTGTGTAATGTCTATTATATCAAGCGATTCTCAATTTCTTGCGATTGCCAGATCTCGGGTAATTGCGATGCATACGCATGCTCAATTGTAGTAAGATATATGTATACGATAGATTATCAGAGAGGGCGTGAAAAAGAGGCGAGGGAGAACGATGTCTATTTTCATGGCAACTATCCAGGTGAGTTTAGTACGTTCGAAACTACTAATCATTTTAGGTCATAGGTCATAGGGCAGAGAGTTAACGCAAAAGAGAAACGAGGAGGAGGAGAAATGTGACAGCAAAATGTTACAGCGAAACTGTTTGGAAGCAAGGTTGCCAATTTAGCCCCTTTTGCGCTTGGTTTAGCGCGTTTCTTGATTTAGCAGCATGAAAATTCAACATTCAATTTTTAGCTATTTCCTATCAGTTTTTTTTGACACATCTAGCCGTTTTCAGCTATTTAGAATTGCTGCATAAAGATTAAGAGAGTGTTACGCGCGCTCTGGCGTTTCTTGACGCTTTTTCGCGATTGATTCAGCGCGAAAAACTCTTTGAGTTGGCAACACTGTTTGAGAGATGAATGGAGGATCTGGAAAGCCAAATATTGGAGGAAGAGCAACTGCGCTGAAAAATGTCAGAATCGACATAAGTTTATCTGGTTTTTAAGTGGGTTTGGCTGACTGGCTGGCTTGCCGACTATGGATATATTTTGTGCGTACAGGACGCACCAACGAAGCTAGGGCTGAAAATTTGAACATTTATTCCTCATAATATCCAGAAAAAAAACTAGATTTTTAGTTTTTGGAAATTAATCCCCAAAATAGATTTTGTTTTTTTTAATAGGAGAGGGATTAATTATTTATGCTAAATTGGTTCATTACCCTATGTCCAGCAGCATTCACGCTTGTCTTTTGAAAATTCGGACGTTTAGAATGATCTCCGCCAAACGAAAAACACAACAAGACAAATTACTTATTCATTCATCATCCCTTTTCCAATTTTTTATAATTGATCATATCCAACACAGCCTGCTGCCAAAATACGTTAGACACATGACGTTTCCTATTTCTATTTCTATTTTATTTTGATTAGTCAAGCTTCTGAAATCTTCATTTTCGAAAATATTTAAACTTTTTAAAAAAAAAAACATTTTTTCCTTCCACTGAAAGAGATTTTTTGAATTTTGCGACGGAAGGAGACTCGATAAAATAATGTCTAGATATTTTTCTAAATAAATGGCATGAGAATCTAGATAATTCTAGATGATTGAGTCAATTCTACCAATAAACTGAAATAAGTAAGGTAGTCTTTTGAGGAAGGGGTTCAGGTGACCTCACCTTCTTTTTTAAATCTTCTAGTGGGGTTGAAATAAGGTCTCATGCAGAATTGAAGGGTTCTAATGTTTTTGATGGTCATTGTTGTTGAAATTTATAAACCGATATCTGCTGTGACTTTGATAACGGATTTTTGTCAAGCGAGATGGTAAGAATTTAGCATTTATGGAGGCTCTATTCTGCAATAACCTGAATGTTTCCCCTTGGCTATTTGCAGCTTATCAGTATTTGTCCATACAAGTCGTTTCCGATGATTATCTGGAGGTGACAGATATTTATAATTTTAAATCTGTTTGAACAACCATACTATAGAATGGGAAAACGTTATATCCAGCTGGTCACTTGTAAAATATCCAAGAGAATATCTTATATACAGAGATGTGAAAGGACACCAACAGTTTTGCTTTAACTTCATTCGAACATCTACAGGGCCAAATGGAGTTTTGACTTTCCTTTTATCCGTTTTAAGAGCAACAACTCGTCTTAGATTATGGAATTGCAATTATTATACACGAGAAGCCAGGAGGAGGCACCTTTAAATTACGACCAATATCAAGAAGAGGAATGAGTCGGAAACCAAAATCAGCGATAAGCTCTTAGCTCTATGGCACAGCATAATTCTCCTCCGATTAATCAAGATTTGCTCGATTTTCAGATACTACATCAAACAACTTCCTTGGCCAAGTCGATTGCCTGACATTAATCCCATTGAATATGTGTAGGCAATATTAGATAAGGACTTGCGTAAGGAATCTAAAAAGTCAGCAGCTCGTTCTGATTTGCTGATTCCCTTACATCAAGCATGGTCTGAAATACCTCAAACTGCGATTTCATATCTCATTAATCAAGTTGATGAAGATGTTTTTTTGCTATTCTTAGGTCTATTTAGAATTCTCCTGCCACATCTGAAGCTTTTGAACGTGGGTTGTTCATAATATAAAACTCAGAGTGTCTAAATTTTTTTTGCAAGTTTCTGTATTTATATATTTGTAACTATACAAGTATACACAAGATGCTTGCTGGGGATGCTTGTATACTATCCATGTTAACTGCAGAAACGGTCTTTGGGGTCTTGAAGCTTTCATCATCCTTACTATAATTTGAGAAATTTTCGTGTGCTTCTGTGTAGTGGGATGTACCTTGATAACTCGGCAATAGTGCAAAGTTAATATTCGCCAGATATGTTGGTCTGTGTACGGAACATTGCAGTGTCAAATTTGAAGTCATTTCAATCAGAGAGAGAACAATTAATTGTTTTTTTCTTCTCCGAAGTTTTATACAGAACGAGATTAAACTAAATCATTGTTGGATGACGTTAAGGCCTATTTTTTAAAAAAGATCTATTTTTATAGTTATTACGATTAACGACGATATTTTCTTTTTGGGGGTGGGGTGCTATTAACAACATCTTAAATAAATAAAGAACAGCGTTTCATTTTTCCAATTCTAAATCTCCCAAGGATTTTCATGAAACCGGGTGCCTTTTTTCAACGGATATACCCAAGTTGAAATAAAGCATCAAAAGTTGAATGAGATCATCTTTGATCAATATATTAGGATTTTGAATGTATTTCGAAAGAGATCGATGTATTCTACCCAGAGAAGAATCTCACTCATTGTCTTATGCGTGATATCATCTTCGCGATGTACGCCATAATGCAGAAATAAATTACGAGCGTCTTTCGGCAGCGTGCTCTGTTTGTGGTTTATCAATCATAAAATGAGAAAAAATATGATCAACTAACTTCATTCACCTTTTGTTGTTGCAACTAAAAAATCAGAGTTTCCGAAAAGCGTGAATGCTGCCGGGCACAAAACGTAAGAGCTTAGATTTTCAGTCTTCTAGCTCCATCAATGCGACCTGCACGCGGTGGCACATAATTCGTAAGCCATTCAGCCAGAAAGGCCCACTTAAAAACTGAAGAAACCTATGCTGATGTTGACAGTTTTGTTTAAAGGTTTTTTAACAACTGACATCTGTCAAGTATAGCTTTTGTCCTCAACTATGAACGGTCTTCAATTTTGAAATTAACTCAACGAAAAGCCGAAATCGTTCGACCAAAATCCCATGGACAGTTCTAGAATACCCTGACGACTGGGATACATTTACTCATAATTTAGATCGCTCAACAAAAAGAATAAGGTCCTTGGTTCCGGGTGGCCGAATAAGTCTTAAGTGGACAATCCAGAGAACTGTGGCAAATCCTGGGGAAGGTCTATGTCCAACGACGGACGCTAAAAGACTGATGATGATGATGATGATGATGGTGGTGGTGATGATGATGATGATGATGATCCAGAATTCTCAAGTGGTCCCTAACTGGGTTGAATCTCGCTCGGGTCGGAATGTCGAGAAGCTGTTAAGTGATCCAAGTGGATTGGGATGATAAATTTGGTTCCAATCGCTCTTGACAGGACAAAAGAAGAGAAGTTGAATAGCCCTTAATCAGATATGTGTCCGATGTCAGATTATTTTGCGTTTGGGAATATCTGCATCCATAATGAGTTAAACATTAAACGCTTTCTCTTCTTCTCACTTTGACTCTTTTTTTCGATATTTCCACTCATCACTGTGCCTTTTTTTTCGATATTTCCACTCATCACTGTGCCTTTTTTCGATATTTTCACTCATCACTGTGCCTTTTTTCGATATTTCCGCTCATCACTGTGCCTTTTTTTTTCGATATTTCCACTCATCACTGTGCCTTTTTCGATATTTTCACTCATCACTGTGCCTTTTTTCGATATTTCCGCTCATCACTGTGCCTTTTTTTTCGATATTTTCACTCATCACTGTGCCTTTTTTCGATATTTCCGCTCATCACTGTGCCTTTTTTTTCGATATTTCCACTCATCACTGTGCCTTTTTTCGATATTTTCACTCATCACTGTGCCTTTTTTCGATATTTCCAGCAATACTTTTGTAAGGATGAGAGAATAAACAAAAATGCAGTGAATAATTCGTGTAGGTCTGGTGAAGACAATAATTCCTTTTGATTGGGACCTGTTTCATCTTTCATCGTTGGAGGTGAAAATACAATTTTACGTTTTCAGAAACGTAGAACTATAGTTACACAAAGATAACAAAACTTCTACTGTGGTCAGAATGAGTTACATACCTCACCTCCCGTCTTTAAATCATATCACATTCTTTCTAGCTCCAGATTTTGGAAGATTATGTTTTCGGAGTTTTGTATAAGGGATACTCGACCTCTTTATTACAATCTTCCTTTCTGTGGCCTTGGGACTGCTGAGATCTTGACAGACAGATACCCCACACTAATCATTAAGTGATCACAATAGTATGCCTGAAAGAGCTGACACAGTATATATATATATATATATATATATATATATATATATATATATATATATATATATATATATATATATATATTTATATCTTTGAAAAAAAATTTTGCAAAACTAAAAAAGATTTTTGCAAAACTAAAAAAAAATTTTTGCAAAACTAAAAAAATTTTTTTTAAATATTTTCAAATATTCCTGCGTACCCTGATAATTTTCAGGGGTCTTCCGGAAGCGTACCAACCCAGACTTTGCAAAGCCTTGACAATACTTGGTCTAATTTTTTTTTTTTTTTTTAGATTGCTGTCAACATTTTGATCAGATTTTGCCTACTGGAAGATAGGAAGACTCCGCACAGGCATGTGTGTATGTCCCTGTTACTACTGCTACTATTTCGTCTGAAAAAGTTATAATCGTACCCCAAATATTGCTTCTTTTTTTTTCACGGAAAAAGCATATTTTGTCAAGAAGAAACCCAACAAACTGTCTTCAGAGATGATTAATGATGCAATCAGTTATTGGCCGAATGATGTGCCCGGTAGCATTGAGATAAGATTAAAAGAATTGTTTTTTTTTTAATACACGAAAAATACCGTTAAGAATAAAATGAATTTTGCCGAATTCAAAAAAAAGGGAAGATGTTCGGAAGATATCTCGTGGAATAATCATGCAAACGTGAAAGTGTCTATGCTACATTACGTTTCCGGTAGCGCTGACACAACAAAAACAACCCAACGAGAAGAGAAAAATACCTCGACACTGGGTTGATTGTTCCATTTATGTTTGCGGTGATTCTGCAAATAGATAGATAGATATGAACAGACTAAGATAGATAGATAGATAGATAGATAGATAGATATGGATAGACTTAGATAGATAGATAGATAGATAGATAGATAGATAAACGTATCTGTACTTCAATATTTCGTCGTAATGCCAGAACTAATAGTCAAAAAGAATTATCTAAACTTATCTGAAAACAATCTTTAAAAATGGGTCTTTTTTCTAAAAGTATCAAAAATTGGCTTTTTATCTAAAATTATCTAAATTTTTCTAAAATAATCTAAAAGATGCCAGCGCAACATTTAAGTATTGTTGATCCAAAATGGCCATAGAGACCCCCCCCCCAAAAAAAACAACAGAAAAGACCCCCACCCAAAAAATGAGAGAAAAGTTTCTATGTGGTGCTCAGTGGTGTACCTATGCAATCTTCCAAGGTTGTAGCCCCCAAAATGTGTTAAGGGGCACCCGGACTCACACACACACACACACACACACACACACACACACACACACACACACACACACACACACACACACAGATGAGCAATTAGAGAATCTGTATCCCATTTGGCTGGCTTGGGGGACTATGATGATTCGATAGATAGATAGATAGATAGATAGATAGAGAAGTCCATAGAGAGATATGTAATGACAAACTAGGATAGATAATTGGATATGTTGGAAGAAGAAAAAAAGGGGAGAGTTCAAACCTTAATCAGGAGAGTACCATAGACTTAAAAGGTCGAAGTGTTATAACAACAAAATAGACATACTAACCCCAATGAATCATTACTAAGTTCCTTTCTTGTAAGCAAGACCATTCTTTCATTGTTCTTCTTTGGCAGCGTTTCCCCGTGTAATCTTTTCAATTAACATTCTTATCCTTATCTACGAAACGGAAAGCTTGCGGCTGGAACTCGTTGGAAACATCTGTTCTCCGTTGATCACATCAAAGCAAAGAACTTCGAGCCTTGTTTGTGTCTTAGAATTCCAACACCAATAAGCAATTTTAACATTTTAACAACTTCTTTTATCGCTTATAAGTCTTTTTAACACTATTTATTGCTTCTTCTTTTTTCTGGTCTTCACTTTGAGCATGTCATGTTTAGCGTTTCCAACTTTTACAATTTAAACATCAATCAGCTATTCTAATGTTTTTACGGGTATTTCCTGAATTCCACATATTTGTTCCTGGAGATATCTAGTGGAATAATCAAGCGAAAGTGCAATGGTCTTAATTCTGTTGCACAAACAACTCTTTCTTTTTTTTTAGAAACCGTCAACTGAAACTGTCACGAAAAACTGTCAACATGGAATCTTTCAGTTTACAAGCTAACTAGCTGGATATATATGGGGGGTGCATCTAATCATGTCTAAGAAAAACGTATTTCCTATTCCCCTCTCTAAATTCATTTTTGACGGGGGCTCAATTTGCTGTGTAAGTTTATGCAAAATTGATCCCTCAGTTTGTGTCCGCTTGTTTTTGGGGTTTTTTTTTTTTGTTTTTGTTTTTTGGTAAAAAACCAGACTTTTTTTTAGGGATCACTTCCCGACAAAATGCAGAAGAAACAACTCATTCATTGATTATCTTTTTTTTCCCAATTCTTAATTGATCCCTCTCAACACGTTGGTCACGTGGCCGTTCCTATTGAGTGACAAAGCAGACCTATTTACTAAGAGTTTGATGTGTAAAAGTTGTAGAGAAGTCTTGCATCATCATCATCATCATCATCATCATCATCATCATCATCATCATCATTTTAACGCCCGTCGATGGACCTAGACCTACCCAAAGATTCGCCAAATCTCTCGATCGTGGGCGTCGTGGAGCCAGTACTTTCTGAAAGAAGACCATCTAGAACACCGAACTTCCATGAAAATCTCAAAAGAAGGAGAGAGAAAGCGAAGGCCTAGCTTAGTTAGCAAAAGTAAAGAAAAAGTTTTGAATGCTTCGTCATCAGAAAATTTCTCGACGATAAATCAAGACATTGTTGATCTTGTAAAACAGTGTTTCTCAAACTGAGAGCCATGGCACAATAGTGTGTCGCATCTATCTCTCTAATATGCCATGTAGTTTTCTTTCAGAATATGTGAACATGCATTTCAAACCTTGTACGTGTCCAGTACAGGTATTATATCAGCCTGAAAAAATTCTAAGCCATAGCTTCGTACGTTGGACAGAAAATTATTTCACATGACAATTATAGCAGCCAGTCATATACATCATAAAGTCTTGCCTCTTCCAAACATGCCCTTTTGGGAACGGACTCTGTTCTAGTAATCATAATTCAATGATTATTTGGACTGGTATCTTCATGTTTGTTAAAATTTTAAAAAATCTTTGACGTCTCTATCTTCTAGTAGGTCTTCAAATAACGGAGTTTGTTCTTTTCTCTAATAATCGAAGTTATTCATTTCTTAAAAAGAACAAAGAATGAGATCAGCCACGGCAGGGTCGGATTAAGGAAGTGTTGGGCCGGTAGCATATGTTATAAAGGGGCCACAAATGAAGGAAATATACATAGATACTAAAACACCCACATCTTTTACTTTACAATGCAACGTGCAAAGAATTATGCTAAGCCTCACATTGAGAGACCACAAGATAGCACAATACATCAGGGAAAAGACTGGAGTCAGGGACATCATAGAATCCATTGAAAATCTCAAATGGCAGTGGGCTGGCCATGTTGCAAGAATGGAAGACAACCGATGGACATCGCAACTCACGACATGGATCTCCCGAAGTCACATGCGCAACCGAGGCCGGCAGAGTATTAGATGGAGAGACGAGCTGGACAAATTCAGAAAGTACTGGCTCCGTGACGCCCATGATAGAGAAGTATGGCGAATCTATGTCAAACGACGGACGTTGAAAGACTGATGATGATGATGATGATGATGATGATATAATACGACAAATAAGAAAAATATTTTTTTTGTTTCCGTTTTAATTTTTGTGCAGTGGCTATGACTTCAGATTCGAATTTTTCCGTATTTATGCATCATATATATGACATATACCACACTCCAATAAATTACCGTATTAAAATGATAACTCCAATTTAAGGTAATAAATGGCTAAAATCGCTAACCTTTAACGCCTCCATATTAGTTGGAGGTCGTATAGTAGTATACTAAAACAGCAAGTACAGGATAACTGAATCCGAATCGATTGCATGCAAATATTGAGTGTGGGGCTCTAGAAACTGCGGGGCCCGTAGCGTATGCTGCTCTTATTACCTAGTCAATCCGCTACTGGACTACGGAGACTTCAAACAATGATATAGATGCCAACTGGGCAAATTGACAGAAAGGGATGTGTATTCCCCCCACCCACCAAAGAAGTACAAAGGCTCCAATATATGAATGAACAACCAATTTATGACGGAAAGTCGAAATCGGAGAAGGAAATAAAATGATCAAACGGCCGAGCAAATGATCCGTTACGCCGACCCACAAAAACAAAATGCCGAATAAATCGAGCGAAAACGAAAGGAATGTTCAGCGAATCAATCATAAGAGATTTGGGGGACTGAAAACTAGGACAGTGGTGGCGAACCTATGACACGTGTGTTACCAGTGACACGCGTGTTACCAGTGACACGCGATGGACTTCGAAGGAAAGAAAAAATTATTTGATTTTATTATCCTAGTTTTTGAGGTATATTTTGAAATTTCCAGTTATGTTTTATAAACTCCAAGTTTTATAAATATGTTGGAAAATAGACCGCTTATCAATAAGCATTTCCATAAATCAAGATAACATGTATTCTTGCAAGTGACACTCTGTTAATAAAATTATTCAAAATATTGAAATTTCGGAACACCGTGCTGAAAAGGTTAGCCATCACTGTACTAGGTTTTCTGGTCATGGAGCGATAGTTTCCCTGACTTGTCTCAGGGACGATTACAAATGTGAAGGAAGATAAGTATCTAGTATCTTTAAAAATAACTCCCAACAGACTATGGAGGGCGGTGACAAAATCCTGGTTTATCTTTCATGCATCAGCGTAGTGACCCTCGCAAGACTCCTCGGGTCCAGATCAGAACTTTATACCTACAAGTTTTCATGACTACCTCCTTGGTAGGATTCAAGTCCACCGAAAGGATACCCCCTCAAATCACACTGCTTAAAGTGTACTCAATTAGCTGCTGAGTGCACAAGGAAATTTGTGCTTATGAAGAGTTTTCCACATTCTTTGCTCATACCGGGAACTGAACCCCGAACCTTCAGCATCACATCATATATAATACGAGCAGATATTTACAAGTGTACTAAGTTCGGTTCTCACAGCTGCCCAGCACGTATGACCGTGTGACTGACGACATTTGGTACAGTGAAAGCTTATAAAAACTCAAAGAAAAACATCAAATACCCAAAAAATGAATGAGTGTTAATTATTTGTTTATTGGATATATATATCGTAGATCCAGGTCTTTCAAGTAAGGGAGATTAAGTTACTCTATAAATTTTTAAGTTTAATCTGCATTCCTAGAAAGTACTGGGTAAACATTATATATATATATATATATATATATATATATATATATATATATATATATATATATGGAGCTGAAACATGGAACCTAATCAAGAGATAGACCTGCAGACTTAGAAGTATGCATCATGATCATGAAAGAATCATGCTCAACCTTGCATGAATAGATCATAAGACAGCACAGTAGGTCAGGGAGAAAACGGGAGTCTGAGACATCATAGAAACTATCAAAACAACTCAAATGGCAATGGGTGGGCCATGTTGCAAGAATGAAAGACAACCGATGGACATCATGACCTACCCCAGAGATCACGTGAGAAACTGAAGTCGACAGAATATAAGATGGAGAGATGAACTAAACAAATTCAGAAAGTATTGGCTCTGCGATGCCCATGACAGAGGGTTTTGGCGAAATCTGGGGAAGGTCTATGTCCAACGACGGACGTTGAAAGATTGATGATGATGATGATGATGATGATGATGATGATATAATGGATATTAGTATTTGATAACGTGAATAAAGAAAATAATAAAGGATATTTTTTTTTTTTTTTTTTGCTGATGCCGTATTATTTACTATTGTGAACGAAACAACGGCGATAATCGGAAAATAAAGAAATGAGTCCCGGGTGGAATTGAACGAATACCCTCTTCTGCGTGAGCGCCTATGTAGCCTAGGTCTGCTTCGAATCCCAGCTGGGACTCATTTCTTCATTTTCTGATCATCGCCGTTGTTTCACTTACCACCATAAATAATTTGGTCTGAGCAAAAAAGTTCAGTTCCCAAGCTGTCTTCCTTCTTCAAATTGTCGGATACCGATATCCATTACTCACCATACTGACGAGATGGGAGCAATTACACACCTAGAAATACGTAAAAAAATAAAATATAAGTAATCCTGAGACTAACACAACATGAAAACGAAACTGGCCACCGGTTGGAGAAAGAAGGAATGAGTTAAAGGTGTTATTCAGACCTCTGTGCACCGTAAGGACCCTGGTAACTCAAGTGGTTGGAGCAGGACTAGGCTACATAATCTCTCCCATAGAAAAGGATATAATCAATGTATTGGTGTGGATTATGGTTTATCCGATAATACCATAGTGAATGATCATATCAGAAGGCAGTGCTGTACAAATGATTTCTTTCATCTTTATTTCGAGGTTTCCTGATAAAGCCAGTTTTGTCAAAACGTTGGAATAAAATGAAATAAATCATTTGTACTGCATGGACTTCTGATATTCATTTTCACTCATTTATATATATATATATATATATATATATATATATATATATATATATACATATATATATATACATATATATATATATATATATATATATATATATATATATATATATATATATATATGTTTGTATTGTGGATATGAAGCGATCCGAAAGAATAATGGTGAAAATGACAATAGGAAGGTGAAGAGAAAAACTCAAACAATAGGTGTTACATCTCATTTTTATTTTATAATTCCGTCGGCATATTTTGATTCATTTCGACAGGGGGCAGCCATCTTTTTCATATATATATATATATATATATATATATATATATATATATATATATATATATGAAATGTTAAATGCAATTGAGATTTAGCTTTGAGTACTAAGAGAGAGTAATTTATCACAATTTAGAAACATGCATATACAGATACACATTATGGGGGTCTGTGTATCTTATTTTTCAGTCATTTTTACCATAAAGAGTAAAAGTGATTCAGAATAAATCGCTTATACGTAATCAATTTTATATCGGCGAATAAGTTTGGAAAATGATTTTCAAACTATCCCGTTATTTATCTACATCAACCCCAGAATACGATGAAAAATTATTCATCTGTCTCTCTTAAGACACTTTGTCCGCTCACAATCTCACGAAAAAGCTTACAATATTCTGACAATGATGTAGATAAAGGTCGAAATGGTGATAAACCCTTCCAACACTCTTGTTAGTTAGAACATTAGTTACCTACAAGAATGTTATTCAGAATTTCTTTCTTTACATACATATGCATGTTTGTTTTTGTTGGCTTGCGCTTGTGTCTATGAGAGAAAGAGTTTGTTTTTCATTTTCATGGCGCTTTCCATCACCCTGAATTTTCAGTGTAAATCGGGAATCTTTCGGGTGTCAGTTGATCAGCAACAGTAGCCTTTTAGCGTCCGTCGTTCCCCAAGATTTTCCAGTCCGCCCCCCTATTGTGCACGCTGTAGTGCCAATTCTTTCGGAACCTGTCTAGTCAGACACGCCATCTTATTTTCTACCGGTTACACTTTCGCATGTCACTTCCGGGGATCCACTTTGTGAGCTGTGGTGTCCAGTGCTTGTCTGATATTCTTGCAACATGACCGGCCCATTGCTATATGAGTTTTCTGATATAACTCTTATTCTTAGATTGTTTTTCCTCAAATACACTGTGGTGTCTTGTGATCTCTCCATGTGAAGTTAGACATTTATATATTCCTTACGTTTAGCGTGATTCTCTTCTGTGCATTTTGCATGGTTCTCAGTTTGAGGGTCAATGTTTTGGTTCGGTTCCTTGTTCCAGCTCCATGGATGATTATCGGGAGGTTGCGTTGGTTGTATAGCCTTCTATTTAAGACTGATGTGATTTTCTTGTTCTTGAAGACCGGCCTCACTTTACCGAAAGCTTGTCAACCTTGAGTGATTCTTCACCAAAGTTCTCCTTCTTCTGAGAGGCACATGGTTGGCAGAGAATCTTGCTGATCAAAATGAAATTACTGAAGGAACTAAATCTGAGACGAAAAGCTTCTTTTCCCTCAAGACCAACATTAATACTGTTCAGTTAACAACAACAAACTTAATTATTAACTATTCTCTTCCATCTTAATTTTAGTTCCCTTTCATCTTCTCCGACCGTCAGTCTACAGCCGTGGGTAAACTGTGGGTGGATCAATGTAAAGATAATGACAGATTATTTTTTTATCTTCCATCTGTACTGGGAGTCTTGTGGGAAGGTGGTTGCGTTATTCACTCCGTGTGCTTCACTTTCAAGTGCATAATTCCCGCCCCATTTATTAATTTGGGAAAATATTTCCACCCCAGTGACCCCTGTTCTTATCAAGGCCCTCTGCTAATTACATAGATCTCACCTCTGCTCTCTCCTCCCTAATAGTTGGGGATGGGGAGACAACTACAGATTTTTTTTTCCATCAAAAGACAACTATTAAACAATGTAAGGGGAGAACTTAGTTGAACTAATCGTGTTTACAAGCTAATTTCAGACGTTTTTTTAAAATAATTTTGCACAACCAAAAGACTTTTCAATTAAAATTTCCTCTGAAAACAAAATGATTTTCTTGTTCCTATCAATATTGTGAGTTTTTACTTCCCATATGCCAAGCCTATCCTTGACATAAATATTTCTCAAACGACTCTTTTGTTCAGACTCTACTGAATCGTGTCATTGGCCATAGTTTCCTCCCTCTAATCAAATCGTGATTTTCCACCCCCTGCTTATTCCTACTCGAAAAAGATATGGATCCATGCCTTTCCCAAACTATCTCAACCAGAGTTTGAATCCATCTTACCAATAATATTCACCATGATATTGCCCATTAGGCCATCCATACTTCCAGTTTGAATCATCATCATCATCATCATCATCATCATCATCATCATCGTCGTCGTCGTCGTCGTCGTCGTCGTCGTCGTCGTCGTCCGTCGTTGGACAGAGATTTTCCCCAGGATTCACCTGATCTCTATCATGAGCGTCGTAGGACCAATACTTTCTGAATTTATCTAGTCTGTCTCTCTTGTACGTTACCGGCCTCTGTTTCGCAAGTTATCTCTGCTGTGAGTTGTGATGTTCATCGGTTGTCAGCTATTCTTGCAACATGACATTGAGTTTTCTAATGGATTCTACCGTGTGAATTCGAGCATAATCCTCTCCTGTGCACGTTGCATGGTTCTCGTTTGAGGGTCAGTCTCTTCTTTAGGTTCCATATTTTAACTTCATAGGTAACTATCGGGGGGATGCATTGCTTATAAAGCCTTCTTTTGGGGACTTTTGGGATTTTCTTCTTCTTCAATGTTGAACTTGCTCTACCTATCGTTGGTGAGTTTAATCGTCAAAGAGTGCTCCGCTCTCGTGGTCCTGTGCCACATCAAACTGAACCATTAATGCCAGGAGCACAAGTCGTGACTGAAATAGTTACGTATTTCTCGGTGATTCCAGCGGTGGGAGTTCGAACAAGACGTCCAGGCAGGCCCTCCCCAATTATTCTCACATGTATTTTCATTCTTCTCACTCTTTCCTTCTGTTCTCCGGTATGATCGCGTTCTTTTCTTTTTCGTTCTCTCTTCGTCTCTCCTTCTTATTTTCTTTTTTCATTTCATTTCTCTTTTTTCTTTTTTCTTAATTTTCTTCATATCCTCTTTCTCGCTCTCACTCTTTCCTCTCTCTCTCTCTCTCTCTCTCTCTCTCTCTCTCTCTAATCTAATTTCTCTTTCTCTCTTTTTCCTTTTCCCTAATCTCTATTATCACAACCACAGGCCGTACCAATGGAGATAGAAGACTGAAAATTTCAATATTCACACCAGAAAAAACAGGGTTTTTTTTGTTGTTTTTAAATTCACTCTTTTAGTGAGGGCTGCAGTTTGCCATGCAAATTTATGCTGAATTGATTCCTTAATTCGCGCCCGTTTCTTGTTGCTTTCGTTATTCAGACTTTCTTTTAGTGATCATGGCCCGACAAAAAGTGGAAGAGGAAACTTATTCATTGATCAGCCTTTTTTCCAATGCTTTAATTGCTCTCCGCCAACACGACATGCTGCCAAAAGACGTTTGTCACGTGGTGGTTTCTATTGAGTAACTAACTAGATCCTCTCTCGTGTGCTATATTTCTCTCTTATTTTCACTCTCCCTCTCTCTCTCTCTCTCTCTCTCTCTCTCTCTGTATATGTTATTGATAAATGGGTTCGTGATCCGACAGAATGATTTTGAATTGTGTTATATTATATTGAAATTCTTATTTGAAATGATCTCTCGTTATTACACAGTGAATGTATTATTCGGCCTAGACAATGTAAATAGAATGAACAATTAAAGAAAATGGAGTTGCTACAGGAATCGAACCAGCGACCGATACGGTGGCCGCTTTTACGTAGATTTGTTCTTACCAGCCTCTGGTCATGCAAACTTACGTTGTCTTGACCAAATGATACATTCGCTGTGTAATAACGGGGGGATCATTTCAAATGAGAGTTTCAATGTAATATATACATATATATTCTTTTATTTCTCTTTCCCTCTTTTCCCGTCTCTTTTCTCTTTTTATCCTTGACATCATCCAAGTATTTTATTCCCTTGATCTAAGGGTCAACATTCCATACTTACCAGACTTATAGACTCAACGAGGCACTCGCTCCAATAGCTTCATGTCCGGTCAATATTAGTCAACAGTATAGAAACACTATAAACAAATGTAATCTTGGCCATTGGACTGTGTCCAGTGTTTAATAGAGCGTTGGGAAAACAAGTCACTGCGTGGAAACCACAATAAAGTTTTGCATACAATGATTTATTCTTGAGTATAGCATCAATCCTCTTACTGGGACATTTATCCCTCTGGATACAGACACAGACCCACACACACAGGGCATACACACCCTTATCCTTTAGCCATCCCGTTTTGTATGCCATATTCACCTATACGTAAACCTCATTAATGGACAGATCATGTTCAAATTTCGATACACAGTTCTATTCATGAAACTCTCTGGAACCCTTCTTTGGCCCATCAGGTCCTGATATAATACACTGGGAGCACCCACCTGTCAGACGCCCTGGTGGAGATCAGGGCTGCAATCACTTTGCTGTAGTTTTAGTAGTAAGTACATCTTACGCCCATCTCTCCTCTTTCACCTGGGGTATGGCAATTGCCAAGCTATAGGTTCTTTTCTCCCTGTCAGAGTAACCCTCTCTTCCATGGAATGCCTTACAAGGCTAAAAGCCCTCAATTACTCTGCTATTTACCATATCTTGGGTGAGGGAAGTTGGTTTGTGCGAATCGAACGTTAACAAAACCTCGACCGATAATTCGAACTTGGTTCACCGATTCCGTTCTCGATGCTAGTAACTGTTCTGCCTCTCTGCACCTTCATTATGGGAATTGTTGCTCGGGATTATTTTGATTGAAGACTCACCCAGCAGCAGCAGCAGCAGTATCACTGTCATTTATTCGTGACTATTCCAATGACCCAGTGAATAAACCGTAAGGATAACTGACAATGGGACAAGCTCAGGTGCAGTTGGATTCATGCCTTTAAAAAGGTCATGCACTTGAAAATTATTCTAGCTCACCAGCTTTATCAAACAGGAATCGAACTCAGATTGCCAAGCGATTGAGTACTAATTTTACGGGACAAAAGTATCATCTATTTACCGATGAAATACCCTTTATCTATATCGCAGAGAATAGAGCTAAAATTGATGCAATTGTATTTTCTAGTGGGTTCAATGTAAGCAGGTCCGGTGAGTCATTCAATAGAAACCGTCAATATCTTTTAGCAGCAGGCCATGTTAGGTGTGATCAATTAAAACATTAGGAAATATTGTGATCAATGAATAATACACTCCTCTTGTCTGTCGTTGGATCACTAAAAATGTAGCTGGGCACAAACTATATGCCAGTTTAGCATGAACGTACATTGTAGATCAAATCCATTTGGGGGGAGAATTTTGGAAACAAAAATACGTCTTTTTTAGACATAATCAGGAGTACATATTGGAATTTCCAGCACTTTAGCTCTATTGGTACAGACTGTACGCATGATACATACATAGCCGGCAGCCAGCTAACCAGCTAGACCAACTTGAAAACTGAAGAAACCTATGTTGATTATTTTTGTTCACGGTTTTCTAATAGATATCGTTCGTTATTTCTGAGCCCTTAATAGCAAATGTGTCTACACAAGAAGTTACAATTTCAAATAAGGACTTAATGCCGCGAAAACTAAAAGCAATATTTTCCAGGTGCGGATCCAGAGTTTCGTGAGACTGACGAATGCCTTCACCGTGGATGAAACGAATATTAGAGGGCATGGAAAGTAATTACGTATTTCACTACGTTAAATAACGAGCCAACCAACCAAGGTATAAACAAAGGTTAAACGCTACGAAACGACGTCTGGATTTAGCTAATCATCTCTTCTATCCGGCATTTATATAGTATAGTAAAGTTTAACCCATGGAAGATGAAGAATTTAGAGAACAAGAAATGCATTTTTTTTTCGACGAGGAATCGAAACTTTACCTAACCCGTTGGGATGCTGTCTTTGAAGATGGCAGTAATCACATAATTGATGAATAATACTTAATTAAATTTCACTGACTATTTATTTTATGTCCTTTTTGAACGTACGTAATATTCCGGACACGAAAATAAGTAATAACTTCCTTGGCACGAAAACACGTAAATTACTTACTGAACACCTTTATACATATGAAAGAGTTAACAGAGAATGTGATAACTTGCTTGATGAATTACACAACGCAAGGTACCTTTCTTAACACTTCTTTTCTGATTTTCAAGAGAGGCAGGAAGTCCTCTGACGGCTTGGAAGATTGGTGAAACAAACTTTCCTATGCACAGTTCTACTGTTTAGCCGTGTGCCAGACTAAACTAATCTTAATAGACATCTCTAGATATTCAGATATACAGTGGGCTTGACAGCCGTGTTTTAGGTTAAATATTGTTTGTTTGTTTGTTTTTTGTGTCGACATTAACTTTATGTAGATTTAGATCTAAGGTTTCTATCTCGTTATCTTGTATTGCTTCAAGTCTTGTCAATACATCCGACTCAAGACAACAGAAATAGATAAATAAATAGATAGATAAATTGATAGATAGATTGATATGAGCAGACTGAGCCAGATAGATAGATAGATAGATAGATAGATAGATAGATAGATAGATAGATAGATAGATAGATAGATATGAACATAGATATAAACAGACTGATAGATAGATAGATAGATAGATAGATAGATAGATATGAACATAGATATTTACATAGATGTAAACAGACTGATAGATAAATAGATAGATAGATAGATAGATAGATAGATAGATAGATAGATAGATAGATAGATAGATAAGAACAGAATGATGGATTGAAAGATAGACTGATAGGTACATAAGAAAGGAATGGAATAGATAGATAGATAGATAGATAGATAGATAGATCAATAGATAGATAGATAGATAGATAGATAGATATGAACAAACTGAGATAGATAGATAGATAGATAGATAGATGGAAACAGCCTGGGATAGATTATATGAACAGACCGAACTAGACAAGTAGATGAGACCACACTGATATGTGAGCCCGACTCCCAAAATGCCAAAAAGGTCCTGACTGCATTGCTAATCACCCATAGCTGGGAGGAGAACTGGATTCCTGCCTTTCCCGCGGGCATTAGTGCGAAGGGAATGCAACAGACCAACCTTCTTTGCTCACTGTACATCAGTGGTGTAGTGATGTGGGAACAATTTAAGCGCCGTTCTCCCACTTGAGGGCGTTCCTTCACTGTCTACAAGTATACTACAAATATGTTATTTACAACTCAATGTATCAGAGGAATTAGCCTATATATATATATATATATATATATATATATATATATATATATATATATATATATATATCCAAATACTCAACTTATATGGCGTCAAGAGATCTCTGAAATTGGTCAGGTTTCTTTTTTGTTTCTCGAGGGAGGAGGCTTCAAGGTAGAGCAGACAGCCCAGCATGCCCTCACTCCTTCTTTAAGCTCTACGCCACTACCGTACTCTCAGACTTAGTTCTGCGCATTACCATTCTCGTTGAGTACACTCGATTCATCCTGCTTGATTTCTTCTTACTCAAAATCTCCCAAGTTGCTCAATGAAATGCAAGAAACTTGATACAAATATTCAGGCATCAATTGACCATGGCTAATTGATGTCTGGGGCGTTCAGTTCCCAACCAAGAGGGTTGATTGCACGGGTACGCAGTAAGAAAAAAAAAAGATTGGTTGTACTTACTCGCCAAAGAGTATCTCATTACCTTTCAGTTCTTTACAAGTTGATTACTAACGATTTGTTTTTCCTTCAAGAAGAGTTGGATTTAGAAGCGAGGCTTTCAAAAATGTTTAATTCTTTTGGGGGTCTGTACATTATCGGATCGAAGCAACCGGGGACCCACAGCTAGGACTTGGCATCTTGAAGTAGAGGTCGGTTATTTTTTATCATCTCTACAAAAATGTACTCTTACTGGTATTTATTGTAAAAATGGCTGAATGCAATTCAAGTATTTAAAAATCGTTTTTGTTACGTTTAAGTAATTCATCGTTAAACAAGAACCATAAGTTCAATGATTCGTCAACCGTCCGTGGTAGTTGTAACAGATGGAAGAGGAGGAAGAACAAGCAGACTTTCTTTGATTCGGTTAATTCTCATACTTGTAAAATATTGCGATATGAAATATCCTATCCTGCATATAAAATTTTCAGTAAAAATCTTAAAAAGTCATTATAGCGTTTGGGAGCCACTTTTGGCCCTTTTCTGACATGACGTCATTAACAGCTGGCAGAAGTATTGATTATGATAGATTTTGTTTTAATGGATCACACCTTTTACGACACCCTTTTTAAAACATCATATTTTTTAATGACATTATACCTATTCCTTCCAATTTCTGCTGTTTAACGTAAGTGGAACCTACAGATCGACCGAAAAGCGTCTAATAGAGATGTGTAGACACATCTAAAAAAATATTCTTGTAATAAATACCGAAAACTTTATACGCACTGTTGCAATTTTAGACATTTCTTTCGTTTTTATTTGTTTCTGATCTTTTATCATTGTAGATAAAATAAACTTAATGGCAAATTCACCTTTTTGTTAGGGTAAATGCGGTGAATGGCAAGGAACGAGACGTTTTGGTATCATCCAAAGAAGCAATTTCCAAGTTCCACGCTGAGGATCCAAATTACAAAGGAATCGTGAGACATTTGTTAGTTGAGTTCCTGGAAATGGGTTGCCACCTGAGTCTCAAAATACCTTTTGGGAATTCACATTCGGAAGTTCAAAGAGTTGGGTTCAAACAAGAGTCTCAGAATACACTTTTGGGATTCACATTTGGAAATTACCCCTTGAAAATCTTTGGGCGGTGAGTTAAAAATAGGCTGAGAGATTTCATCAGGATATGGTAGGACGGTACCTACCTCCCTCTCACACACTCATACAAGCTCACATACACACACATACACAGATACACACAGATACTCAAGCACTCCAGCAAACAGACATACTTATATCAAAACAATGACTGAATTATATAGAATTAGGTTCACAAAAATTATTTGTATCAAATATTGTCAAATCAAAGGTGAACAAAAATGCAAATTCGAGCAATTTTGTTGTATAAGTTTAAAATGGGACGTGAAGGAACAGAAACTCCTTGCAATATCAACCAAGTATTTGGCCAGGGGACGTACAACACAGTATTGGTTCTGAAGTTTCAAAACAGAGAAAAGAACCTTGAAGATTAGGAGGATCGTGGGCGTCCTTCTGTGATTGACGATATCCAATTGAGAACCATTATTGAGGGCCATTATTGAGGTGGTCACAAAACACCTCGAAATGTTGCACAGGAACAAAACTTTGGCCATTCAACACTAGTTCGACATTTATACCAAATTTGAAAAGCAAAAAAAAAAAAAAAATTTGACGTCGTGCAAATGACATTTACGAACCAGTGCATGAAATTCAACCCCAACCAGATTATTCACCAGACCTTTTTCTGATTGATTACCTCTTACCACGAACTCTGGGTTCAATGCTTCCGGAATAAATGGACTTGTTTCTATTTGACAAAATAGTGTACGTTCTGAAGGTCCTCATTTCGATTGATAATTTTTATTCTAAGCTGAGATATATTTCTTTCAAGTTGATCATGAATAATTGTAATTCTTATCAATATTTCAAATTATTCACGAATATATTATTTCCTTTTTCATCTGCATAAAAGACATAATTCTTTTTTCTAATGGTAGAATAATACTAAAAAAACAGTATAAAATTTATTTTATTTTTTTCAACCACCCTCTTGACTAAAACAATTTTAGCTGGAGTTCTTAAAATGTTATTAGATATTTTGAACGGAACATTCTAGCATACCATTCAAACAGAAAAAGGTCTGGATAAAACTCGTCACATGACGAACGTCTTTTTTTTTGGCATGCCTTGTTGCGGATGATCAATCAAAAAATTGGGAAAAGGTTGATAGATAAATTACTTTTCTCAAATCTTGTTTGGTCAGTGGTCATTAAAAATTCTGACTTTTCAAGTAACAAGCATACACAAACTAGATGATCAATTTAGCATAAACTTACGTTATATCTTGAACACTTCTATAGAATTCTATGGGACTTTTTAAAAGAAACATTTTTATGAGCCATAAGAAGGAGTAAATTATAGATACATATAGTTTTTGAGCTGCCTCTCCATTTGATCCCTCTATTTCGAGCAAATGATCCTCATAGAATATTAACTCTCAAATTCATACAACAGAATTCAAATTCAAATTCAAGGGGAACAACAAATCATTGAAGTTAGCCCCATTTAAGCCTCAGGCAAATCTTTTTCATTATTCTATCCATCATTATTATTTCAATAAACTTTATCTCTGCCACCAAAACGTTCCACTGTCAGATAGAAGCAGTTTTGATTGGTTTATGAATTTGAGAGTTAATAAGTCTGGAACAGCCTCAAAATGAATCAATACACAGGTAGCAAATAGGATGTCACAGATCCTGCAACTAGGATGGTGGCAGAGGAGCTCTCAGGGCATAATATACATGAGGAACCCTGAAAAATCAAAAAGGAATCTTCAAGAAAATTTTAGTCGTGATACAGTCAGACTTGGCGCTTATGTCTACTGAAATATTCAAATATTTTTCTATTGTTGTTGAATTATTTTGCTCTTATAAAATCCCCAATTATTGTATTCAATGCTAAGAAGATTATATCTCAATTTTTGCTGGACTTGTAAGAACATAATCACTTGATATAAACAGGCAACTGATTTTTGACCATGAATACCACTTATGCCAATATATAACTTGAGTTAAAGCATCACGTCTTTAAGAGACAATTCCCAATGTATTATGAAGTCCTGGTTTCTGTTGTACGCTTCAGCTAAGTGATCCTTGCAAGTCTCAAGTCTAGCTGAGACCAGGACTTCATACTTACAAGTTTTTATGATCAACACCTTGACATAAGCAAGATCACCAAAGGGATGCCTCCATCATAATCACACAGCTTAGAGTGTATTCAATAAGCTGCTGAGTGCATAGGGAAATGAAGAGTTTTCCACGCTCTTTGCTCATACCATGAATCAAAACCTGAAGCCTTCTGCGTGTTAGGCAGACTTGCCAACCATTACATTATCCGAGTGGAATCCAATATATAAAATGGATGTTTATTTTTGGAAAAAAAACAAAAAAACATACTATTATTACACTATGTGCAATGCACAGGTATTATGACTAAGGTGGCATTTACCAAATCTCAATATAGACAGTCTTAAGGCTTGGATGCATCGCAGTTTGTAGTAGTTTCCAGTAGTTCTCCAAATACCCTTGTAAGACATCCATGTTATAGTCCAGCGTATACAATATATCAAATGCAACTCGTCCTTTTGAAGGCAAAAAGATTGAGTGCAATGCCAGCTAAATTTTCTAAACTTCAAATACCATTTTGAAATATTAAATACCACAATGTGGTATGTTGGGTCAAGATCCACACATTCTGTCCATCCAGTCACCCAAAAATAGAAATTTATTTTCAGGCTATTTTCTCAGTATCTGAGGGACAAAATTTGGAAATTTGAAAAATCATTAGAATACCAGAACCTTTTTTTATTATCATATTTTTGTTACTAGATGAAGTATTGTAACCAATTGTATTGAGAAGAAGGCAAATAGTTGTCAAAGTCAATACAATGGGTTACTCCAAATTTTGTTTGGACGATCAATTCACTTCTTTCAATCCTCAATGTTGTCAATACGACGTTTTGGATGATCCATTCACCAGTTCTTGCCAGGTGTATAATTCAAGAAAATGAGGCAAAACATTTTGCCTCTATTCTGTTTTGAGGTTTGCTTCTTTTCTTGAATTATACACCTGACGAGGGCTGGAGAAAGAATTTGGCGGAACATTGTGTTGACAGCATCAAGGATAAGAAACAGAGATTTAACTGTCCGAACAAAAGTTCGATTGTTAATGACACTTCTCAAAGTTATGGAAAATTATTGATACAAATTGATAATTCACTTAAAAAATGTCGACAAAAACTGCTTTTATTTCAAATAACCAACAAAAAAGTGTTTTTTTTTCCTTTTTCAATATTTTGGGCAAGAAGGGATAATTCAGGTTTTGTTTTATTTTTCAAACTTATTTTGTCATACAAGATGTGAAATTTCTTTAAAAAAAACATTGATGAATATCGTTGTGATAAATTTCATAAAAACATTTTTTTAACCTTTTTGATTTCAAATTCTCATCTTTTTTTCAATTTTTTTTCGTGATTTTTCTTCCTTTTCCTGATTTTTACTTATTTAATGTTTTTATGATTGGTTAATTCTCCTTGTGTATCAATTTTAACAAATAGATTACAATTATATTATTCAAATTGCATTTTTTTCCAGATGGGGGGGTTGTTTGTGACTAGCTGTGAAAAAAAATGTTCATGTCTACATCTAATAGTCCTTTAAGATTACAATGAATAGCAAAAAATCTTTTAAAACAGTAGCAAGAAGCAAACGAGAAAGAAGCCAGTAAGTTCTTCTGCCAAATTTGTTGATCCCTATTGCAGAATTAGAAACAAGGTTTTGCAATGTGGGTACTTCCGAAATATCTGGGTCCAGACATTCACAGAGCTTAGTGAATATTGAGTTATAGAGTTACATTTGCCTTTCTCATGTTACGACTGCTAGCATTTCTTTTACAGATTTATCTAAACAAATAGTATGAAATGTAGGCTGAGTCTATGGAGCTGGGCCATATATATATGTTATATATATATATGCGTAAATAGTGTCCGCAAACAAAAAAATTCACAAAGAAGTTGAATTGACAAAGTTTGTCCTTTGTTTTTGATAGCACAAATGAAAAACTGCTGCTTCTATACATCGATATCATCAGGGCACTAGAATATCGTGTAACTATTCAGAGGTGGACAAATCTAATAAAGGTTGGATATCATTTTAAGAAATCATATATATATATATATATATATATATATATATATATATATATATATATATATACTCATATATATATATATATGTATACATATATGATAACAAATTGCATTATATTATATCGAAACTGTGAATTGAAATTACTCCCATTAATTACACGGTGAATGAATCATTTTGCCAGGACAATGTGAATAGAATAAACAATTAAAGAAAATATGGTTGCTAATTGATTATTCCATTTATTTTGTCAAGGCCAAATGATACATTCATAGAGTGATATGGGTAGACCATTTCAAATAGGTATTTTGATATGATATAACGCAATTTATAATCATTCTGTTAGATCATAAATCTATTTCTTAATAACATATATATATGCATGTGTAACACAATAAACGTAGAATAGAATGATATCGTACAGAATATCCTATACACAGAGAGATAAGTGGCATTTGCTCATTGGATAAGCCACAAAATTATTGTGCAACTCTGCCTTCATATTCATCCTGGGAGCAGCTTTAGTTATGCTTAATAAAGCAAGCAATTTGTTGCTTAAATGTATTAAATATTAAATGCTTAAATATATATATATATATATATATATATATATATATGTATTCATATTTTTCCTGGTGTAATCAGTAAGATTTGAAAAAGAGTTTAGTGATAACAGGAATATTTCAATTTTTGCAGAGCTATGAATTTTCCTTCAGTGCAGAGCTTCAGAGATCCTTCATTAGCTAAGAATCTCATCATTTCTTACATTTTTTTTTGTCAGTGTAGTAAGAAAACATATTTCTAGTCATAAAGAGCCTCGCTATGGCTTGGCTCTATAAATTTCAATTAAACATTATGCGTACTGTACTTTAATGTGTTAGTTTATTTTCTTCGTTCGATAATTAGGAATTAATATTGCAATAAAGATTAGTTATACAAGCATCACATGTTTTATGCTTAAATGAGGCAATGTCTCAAGAGGTATTGTCTCGAGAAAGCATACGGCTATATATTTGATAATTATCACTGATCTATATACACATAATTGAAAAACAATATATTGTAAAGTAATGTACCGAAAATGTTTAATTGAAATTCATATTTGGTTAGATATGTCTAAATAAATGCTGGCTGTTATTGTATCAAAAACTACAAATGGAAATTTGCAGCTTTGAAGCAAATGTAAGGGAGGTAACTCAATCTAAGCCTGATAAATCTCTGGACCAAGAAGTTGGAAAGTACCAAATAATGTCAGTGAATTGAGTGACATCTTTTTAGGGCTCATCACCTCTACATCTGAATTCTCATAAGGGCAGATCATGAGCTCTCAGAAAGGGTCAAGTTTGGCTGGATGTTTTCCACAAGTCTGAGAGCTCTTTTGATAGGTAATAATGGCCAGATTTTGGCTCTAGAAAAACTGTGACAATAAGGTTAATCTCAGCAAATGTATCAAGAGATTGAAAAATGTTCTTGATCCTTTAAAAACTTCTCAGCTTCTCTCCACATAAAAACAAGAACCATAAGTTCAAAGGTACGTCCGCCATCCGTGGTATTAGAAGCAGAAGGAAGAAGAGCAAGTAGTCTTTCCGTTGATTCTCATACTTGTAAAATATTGCCATATGGAAATATTCTGCAAGTATTATTTTCAATAAAAATCATAACTGGCTATTTTTGGTGTTTTTTGGGGGCCATTTTTTGTGTTTTGGGGGGCCATATTTGGCTTTTTCAGATAAAAAATGAAGGTCTCGGCCATTCTATTACGGGTAAAACCATTGATCAGAATAGATGTTATTTTAATCATGGCACACCTTTCAATGAAATCACACCTCTTCCTTCCTTCCTATTTCTGATGTTAAAATAACTTGAACCGAGCGGCAGACTGACTGAATGACTGAAAAGCATCTTATAGAGATGTATGGACATATCAAAAAATTCCAAAACCTTTACATCACTTGGAATTTTTTTTTTGTCTTATTTTCATTTTTTCTTCAAAGTATTTGCTCGTTTTTCGTTATAGTAAAAACAAAGGTAATCATTACAGTTAAAATGAATATTTGAAAAATCTTTTAGAAATTTGTTGGAACCATTGAAAAATTCTTGCCATAACAATATGACCAGGGCTTATGAGAAGAGAGAACAAATGTTACATCAAAGTCAGTCCAAAGGGGGCCTGGGGTAGTTGTGAACAGGGCCTAAGATTTCTAAGGGGAAAACGTGTAAAACAGACCACCTAATCCTGAAATTGAGCAAAGGGATCAAATAGAAGCAATGGTTTCAAGAAGGTAAATAAAATGCGACATTTCTGTGATATCTTATTTGATAATGTTAAATAATTCAGATTTTAGTGAGCCGGAAATAATGCAAGATAAATCTTTTCTTAAGCAAACATATCTACTAATAGATATTCCACCATCAAAGAAAGGCCAACTTAAAGAGTTTACCAATATCACTGCCGAAGCCAAAGGAGCCCAAAACTGTATGACAATTGGGGACCCAAAAGAAATTTTGTACCCCACAATAAAATTCCTCAAACAGGCCCTCAACTTGTTTTTATTCAAGAAACTCAATGAAAAATCTGTTATCTTTCTTAAGAATAAGGCAAAAATTATTAATAGACACAAATTTTGGTTATTATGGGCGGATGTAAATTGACTGCCCTGAATATCAACAAGAGTTACTTCCCTTGGTTCTTCAAAGATGGCTGAACATAGCTGAAAGTGGCAGGATTTGTTCATTTTTCATCTCCAGATGCCTTTATTGCAACAAATGTTCTAGGTGCTGAAATCAGTAAATATACTATTCAAAATTTTATGAATATATTATTTAAGATCTTATGAATATACTATTTAGAATTTTATGAATTTATTATTTAAAATTTTATGAATAAACTATTTAAAATTTTATGAATTTATTATTTAAAATCTTATGAATATACTATTCAAAACCTCATGAATAAACTACTTAGAATCTTATGAATTAACTATTCAAAATCTTAAAAATAAACTTTTTAAAATCTTATGAATATACTATTTAGAATAGTATTTTGATGAAACTTTTGGAATATCTAGAAGATTTCATTTCATTTCAATAAGTATTTCATTTAAAATCATATTCTATAACATAACAAAGCTCCTGAAGTTTGTATGGAAATTTTGATTTTGTTTGAATTTTAATGAATTTTAATGAATATAATAATAAAAATTTTCGAGTTTACTAATCAATTGGTACATTTAGAAAATCATACAAAGGCTGTAATAAAGTTTAAATTTCAGATTTTTTCGAATATATTTTTGATATTCTAAACATTTCAGGATCCATCATATGTTTTCAAGCATACTTAATATTCCTTGGGTAATATATTCATGAATATAAAATTCAAGCATCTAAAGATTCCAGCATTCAGTGTTTTCAAACCAACTCAACATTTTCAACTATAAACGTAGGTGAAAGTAGCTGGAGACAAAAAATGCAAAAATCAAGCCATTTTTAGCCATCAAGGGTTGCGAAGAGATGCTTCTCCTATTGACTTTCATGTCAGTTATGATTTTACATCTGTGCGTGAAAAAATTATCCAAATTTTTGTATAATAGTGAATTCAAATTGATGAAATTATTCCCAGCAAATAATTCAATATTTTGAAGGACTTTCTGCATTTTTTTGCTTCTTAAATTCCATTTTGAAAAATTATGTTTTAGTAGAAAGGAAAGTAATAAATGGAAATGTCATATACATGTAATAAACATATATATATATATATGTATACATATACACACACATATATATATAACCAGGATTATAATTCATCCAACAGTATTAGATTGAAGAGACATTTTGAAAGTTAAAGTTAATGCTAAAAATCTGTTTACCTGATTCACTTCAACATGTTGTATTAGTCAGAGCTGAACTTCATATCTTCTCAAGAAATACTTACTCCCTTTTTGAAAAATCACCACTCCAGTTTGTGCGGGACACTTATAAACAATTAGGTTTAATTAAGAGTGGACAAAAGCTTCCCACATGCAGGACATGGTCCAAACAACTGACCTGGGATCTATAAATAGACACCATTCCATATACTCATATATTTTCTGATGAATTTAGCTCCAACTATGAAACATGCCTAATTGAATGAAGGAAACTCGCCAAAATTGTTTCTTCAACATATATACATATATATATATATATATATATATATATAAATATGCATATATATGTACAATATATATTCATAAAGGATGATGTAATTGAACCATCATGAACACTAAATCTATGGTTGAATTATTTTTATTTAAAATATATTCAATTTGGGGGATTTTGTCTCAAGAGATATATTTTTTGGCTTCGTATTTTTTGGACAAGATTTTGTCATTTTGTGCTCTTCAAAAATTTCCTCTGATAATAAACTCATAAAATTATATGCATGCATCAGACACGCGTTATATCCCATGGTATAAGTGTTGGTCAACTCATCTGAAATCTTAATATTTTTGTATTTTTAAAAATATTTTTCATCCAATAATCTATGTATTGGGGTCTTTCATGAATCTTTGATAAATGTTTAATAATTTCTTTCAAAATTTTGTGCACTAGAGAAATTGGGGAAGGAATTTTTCGACGAGATTTACAATGCGAGAAATTGATTACAAAATACCAGGATCAAATATCATCATTATTTTTTTCAATTTTTATGACTTTTTATCATCATCTTAATTTTATTAGTTGCTTTTTATGGCAACTTTTTATCATCCGGCTGTGGACTACCGGATTGTAATTAAATAACCAGACAGAATATTAGGTTTAAGGGGCTTATTCTAGCATCTGCTCCCAGTTGGAGTCTCAGTGACTCAATTGGTAAAGCAGACCCGGCTAAACAGTGCTTCCCCTAGAGGATGTGGGTTTGAATCCCACCTAAGGCTTATTCTTTATTTTCTGATCAACGCTAGCATCATAATTGATCAGAGCAGAAAAATTTTGATAATAGGTGACTCATAAGATGATTAAGATTACGATAAAAGAAAAGAATAATCATAAAAGTTTGAAATAACAATTTATATAATATCTTCATCAAATAAAAGTAGAAAAAATGGAAAAATGAAAAAAATGGCCGCATAATATAATACATTATTGATTCTTAGCTACAAAAATTATATTCAAGATCATATTATACTCGAATAAATGCACTAAATACAAATTAACAAAAATTAGCTTGTTTTGCGGAGATGGGTCAAATTAGTCCTGAAGTTACAATCCATTTTTGATAGCTGACTTTTTAAACTTTGCCGATTTGTTAGCGGAATCTTTCAGAAATATATTGTGCGCTGATAAACATGAAATATTGTGCAAAAAATGCTTGAACTGGGAAAAATATACTCTGAAATCATCAAATGAATACCTCCAATATATACCTTAGATGTGGTTTTAAAAATTTCGTTCCAACGGTTAGAAGGCTTATCAATATTCATCTATCTATCTATAGATATATATATATATATGTATATATGTATAAGTGCATGTGCAGATATATATAGAACCTGACATGAGAATTTGAACAAACAGACATTTTGTTTCTGATCACATGGTTCTAAGAATTAAAAGCAGGAACGTTACACAAGAAGCAAATTTTATTACAATCAGCACAGCAAGTCATGCATTTAAGCATGTTTTGTGGTTCTGAATGCTATATCACGGAAAAAGATTTTCAGAATTATAAATTCCATCCTTATGGTAAACTTTTTGAGAAGTCCAGCAGATTGGCCATTCTGGGGAGATTTGCTGCTCAAGAGAAACTCAAAGCAAAACCATGGATGTACATAAAACTAAGATAACACTATATTTTTGATAATTTATTTTGAACCATATTGAATGATATTTTGCGTTATGAATAAACATAAACTCAAATACAATTCTTTTAGCCGTGGTGTTGAAGATGAAGACTCAACAAGAATGATAAAATAGATATTCTCATATCTAACCTTCCAATATCAACTGTTACATCAATCATCAAAAATAACGAAAATATCCATACATCACATAAATGTATCACCATAACCCATGCTCATATCGAAACAAATTATCTAAAAAAAAATTATCTGAAATTATCTTTAAAAAAAAAAAAATCTTTCATCTAAAATAATCTAAAAAATACCAGCACAAGATTTGGTCATTGTTGGTTCGTCCCAAATGACCATAGAGACCCCAAAAAGCACTTTTTAGGGGAGGAATAAAAAGATGTTTTAGATGGTGCCTAGTGGTGTACTCATGGAAATACCCAAGGTTGTAGCCCCCAAAATGTGACTAGAACCACCTGGAGACACACACACACACACATCAGCACCGACGAGCATAGAGGAATCTGTGGACCAATTGGCTGGTTGGTTTTGCGGGATCATTGGTCGATCTGTGGTAATGATCATTTATTGTATTTTACAATAGTTCACTGAATGTCACTCTGTCTGTATATGATTGCATAACTCAAGGACGGAAAGAGCTGTTGCCACCTAATTTTCAAAAGTTACGAGTGGAACCCACTCTTGTTTTTCAGCGAATTAGTTTTTGAAAAATCCGAAACAAATTATTGTGTGGGTTGTGCAATCAAACCCTCCCTCATAATAATTTCCATCTGTCTCGCTAATCAAAGGTATCAAATTAAGGTACACACTAAAAATTGCTGTATTTATATATATATATATATATATTTATATATATATATATATATATTCTAATGAATCATTATCCAGGTATTTTTGAGTGGTTGGTATAACAGCTGATCATAAAAGGTCAAGTTCATTAAAGATTAGATGCACTATTGTCTCGTAAATATCTTTTTTAAAATTGGTTGCTTTAAATAATCTGATAGTGTTTTTTTCATTAAGTTGTGACCATTTCATTTTAATACTTTAGAAAAAATAAAAAGGTTTCAGTTTTTTGTCTATAACTAAGAGAAAAGTCATTAACACTCAAACTTTTTTGGGACTATCCAATCTCTTTTCATCTTTGATATTAACATAACATTTTGGCCAGATCATCCAACGGCCTCCTTCAGGTGAAATATCTTATATCCATAAGGACGTTTTTTTAGTTAATCTTATTTTCTTCTTTCTCTTTTACTCAGGCCTTGTTTTTTAATTTCCTGAGTGCTTGGTTAGTGGTATGATTCAGTCTCTGATTAAGTCTCTGCAAAAAAATGGTCTGTTCTAGTTGGTATATTAATGACCATAATTTTGTTGTCTACTCATCCGAGACGGAAGATGGAATTCTTTGATTACGAAAGAAAAGAACTGAGAAATTCCCTCAGATAAGAATTATGGAATAAACTGTTCTGCAGACATTGCCAAAATAGAATAACTGTGGTTAACGTTTAAATTTTCTTCTTTTTTTTTGGCATCGTGCCACCTGAGAGAGAGACCAGTAAGAGAGACCCTTTCCCCACAGAGATTACATTTAACACCTGGAAAAGGCTGAAGAATGATATGGTTGGAATTTTGTATCAATCACAAAGATGGGAAATAGAGATTGAATTGTATGAAAAAAAGTTCAAATTTTTTTGTGAATAATAGTTATAATGAATACAATAATTCTTGCTGATACATTTATATATATATATATATATATATATATATATATATATATATATATATATATGTATAAAAATATACATATATATATATATATATATATATATATATATATATATATATATATATATGTATATATATATATATGTGTGTATATATATATATATATATATATATATATATATATATATATATATATATATATATATATATATATATATATATATACAAAAGATACATGAACGAAAGACATTTTTTCAAACATAATAATTTTAGAAGAAAAATAATATGAGAAACTATTATTCAAAGATAATAGCATATTCCATTTAGTTGTCGGGCAGGATGAAATGTCCTAGCGGGCCGCATTTGACCTTCATTTTTGGTCAGCGGGAATTTTCTGACCAAATAGTTTCCATGATTGATTTTCCATCAAATTTTTTTTTATTGAAACTCAAGTCATTACAATAAGTATAAAAAAAGAAGTCAGGTATAAGTAAAGGGTCAAGTCATATGCTAAGGATTGAAAAGGTCAATTTGGCGGGGAGCAGAATGAAAAACGAAGGGGCAGAAAAGCTTCGTTGCATTTTAAGGTCATGCAGTACATCATCGTAACATCATCGTGACGTCAGCAAGACGTCTTATCCGTTCAGAGATGGCTGACACAATATCGCAAATAATTCTCACACAGGCTAATCTTCATAAGAAATAAAACAGGTTTGGTTAGTCACTCAACAGAAACTGTCACGGGAACAACCTCTTTTGGCAACATGCTGTGTTGGGGCTGATCAATTCAAAAATTTGGAAAAGGGAAGATCTATGAAAAAGTTACTTCTCTTGCATTTTACTTTTTTTTAAAAAGGTCTGATTTTTCAAAAAACAAGTGGTCTCTAATTAAGTGATCAATTTAACATAAACTTACATTGGAAACTTGAGGGGGGATTTTCAAAGAACAAAAAATTTTTTTTCAAGATACGATTAGGAATAAATGTTCAAATCCTTAGCTCCATTGGTGTCGCCTGTATGCGTGATTCATACAAACGTAGCCAGCCAGCCAGACCAACACAAAAACTAATGAGACCTAGGTTGAATGTTTTGGTTGACGGTTTCTAACAAAGAAGAATTCAAGGAGTTTTTCAGAAAATTTGAACTCATCCCTCTCATTAATTTTGTCATTTCCACAATATTTTGATCAATCCATTCTACAGCCTTCTTCAGGTATATAGCAGGTCTCTCTTCCCTGAACTACAAAGCAAAAAATAGTCGAAAATAGAAAATTCTATCATTAATACCAATATTTTTTACTTTACACCACAGATATTACACCTGAAGAAGGCAGTAGAAGTGATCAGCCAAAACGTTGTGGGAACAGCTGAATTAACAAAAAGAATGAATTGAATCAGCTGGAAAAAAACCCTCAGAATATAAATGACTTTTCTCAAAGTGATATTGGATGAAAAAAAGTTTTTTTTCTTCTTCATGATTAGAAATAATCAAAGCAGCTTTTTCACAAATATTTATCCTTTTTTTTTAATCAAGAAAATCTATGTAAGGTGGATGCATATATTAGGGTGTTTGGAAAGTAATTACATATTTTCATGTTTGAAAAATTACGCATTTTTCAAAAAAGAGATAAAAATAAATGCCAGTGAAGTTTAATTGAATGCTATTTATCAATAATGTAATCACCATCATTATCGATGAAAGCAGCCCAACAGGAAGGCAAATTTTTGATAGCTCGTCCAAAAGATTCTGTCTCTTTACTTGGGAGATCTTTTCCCAACTCAAGTTCTCTTGAAGTTGAACTTTACTATACACTATAAACCGCAGACTACCAGATACACTTAGTCCAGATGTTGTTTTGTACCATTCAGCCTTGGTCTTGCCTTGGATGGTCGGCTTATAATTTGTATAATTTGAAATATGTAATTACTTTCCAAACACCCTAATATATATATATATATATATATATATATATATATATATATATATATATATATATATATATATATATATATATATATATATATATATATATATACTGTACATTTCAAAAGATAAATTTTGTAAAAAAAAAGCTGTGGTTTGAAATAGAATGGTCTTATTCAGGACTTTTTCTCTATTCAAGATGAAATATTCATTTTTAGCAGATAAAAAATGAACAATTTTTCATCTTGAAGTAAAATTCTTAGGCATTGAATTACTCAGCAAATGATTTTTTTTTCCAAAAACAAGTTATAAACGTAGAAAAAAGAAAAAAATGCCCTGTGTGTGCATGTGTGTGTGTGTGTGAGTGTGTGTGTGTGTGTGTGTGTGTGTGTGTGTGTGTATCCCATGGTCGTGCATTGAAGACAAATGTGTACAGGCAGAACACACTGGGATTCAGAACTTTGAACTTACAAAAAACATCAAAAAAATAGATTTTTCCTATGCACGAACGTAAATATCTTCTCTTGTATAACTTTCTTCATATCCCATAATGACTGAAATGAGATTTCATAGCGTTTCCATTCAGGAGCATATATTTACATCATGAATCAAACATTGTCACACAGAGGCACTCAAATTCAGAGTCCAGTTTTACATCTTACTTACATTGTAAATTGAGCGCCATTTTTTAGTAGATTCACTCGCTTCCCCAATATTGTTTTTTTGTGAGTTCAAACTTCCAAATCCAGATCTACTCTGCCTTCCTAGAATTGTCTTTATAGCATGACCATGGTGCGTTCATATGGATATTTGTGAATATACATGTATCTGTATGTGTCTATAGATTTGTGCCTATGAGTGAGTGAGTTTTTGTATAATTTGATTATTCATTGGTCTTCCCATACATTTGTTCTATTATTTAACATAAAACCAGAACCAAATATCTTTGAGGTAATTTATAAAGACAAAGCAGCATATATATAAATATATATATATATATATATAGATATATAGATATATAGATATTAATAATGTATATTTTGAAATCAGTTTTTGTCTCAAGCAAGTTTCATTAAATACAACAGATAGTTTTTGTCGATTCAATTTTTTTAATAATTTTTCTTGCTTGCCAACTTGCACACAAACAAGAAAATTTAATAAAAACAGAAAATTTGACAAAAACTGTTTGTTGTGTTTGATGAAATATACACACACACATATATATATATGAATATATATATATATATATATATATATATATATATATATACATGCATGTATATATACATATATTTATATATATATATATATATATATATATATATATATATATATATATATATATATATATGTGTGTGTGTTAATATGCATATCATACGCATAAAATACACACATAATTATTATATTTATTTTACATATATTAATATATATATTATTCATATATATCATCATCAATATATTCGATATTGCTTTACCCGAAAAAAAAACATGATTAAATTTGTTGCTGTTTGCGATAAATATTTCGAAGACCCATCCAACCATTTATTCCTTCAAGAATTATGAATTCATATCTCCTCTGAAATCTTTTTCCTTTTTTTCTTTCAAATGATTTCTGCCGCAAGTCAAATATTATAAAATTCATATTCAATGAATCACGCAGAGTAGAATCCTCATCTTTGTTTTTTGGGGGGTTGGGGGTATCACTTTCAGTCAGATGGCTCACTGGCCTTCTTCAGGTATATATCTCATTTACAACAGTATGGTCAGTATTTGGATACAAATTCTCCAACAAGATGTTATTAAAAAGACAATGTGGAAAGAAAATTGAAATGCTAGTGAAAATGAAATAATTCATTTCATTTATATGTTTCACCTTGGTACGGTTTCATCAGAATTTAAAGAAATACAAAGTGTAGGCGTTTCCTATAGGGAATTTATCATAACAATCGCAACATAATATACATCAGAGAAAGACCAGAGAATACACCATTTGAAACATAGTGATCAGAGCAACAAAGGTGAAGATACTGGTCAAAAAGATTCATCTAATGATGACTCAACCTAAGTTCTACAGGCAACATTACTATTATTTGAAATTTAATGATTTTGAATTTAAGAATGGCTTCTTCTTTCAACCTAGAAACCTCTCTCAAATCCGTACTTTTTAAAGCTTGCAATTATTTTCCAGAGGTAGATGACAAAGTTACTGTGTCTATTTTATAGTCTCTGTTCTTTTAAATGAGGGTCCACCAGATTTCACAGAGACAGGGGTAACTTCCTTTCAAGAAAAAGAGGGAGAGATTATTGTAAAGAGAGAAGGTGTGGATAGTCTTCTATCCCAGTTTCTTTCTTTATTGTGTGTACCAAAATGGCAGAATCATGTAATACACTTATAAAACAAAACTCTTTATGCTTTCCCTATCTCTTTCTCTCTCTCTCTCTCTCTCTCTCTTTTTCATCCACCTCATATATTGGCCATACTACTACCTCACTTTTCTGAAGACAAACCTGCAACCACTCAGATCAAAGTACCATTAGTGCTCATATCAATGAAGATAGCTGAGTAAGCCACAAAAATCTCACTAGCATACATCTAATACTCATAAATAATACACTTATACTACACAACATTATCGGTAAAATAGAGACTTCAGGTTCTAGAAGCCCTTATAAAATCCAAAACCCTAAACTAAATGAGATCTTATATATATATATATATATATACATATATATATATATATATATATATATATATATTGTTTTAGAAGTTGCTTCATCTAAGTAATAGTAGTAAATGATTTAGATTTGAAAATAGAGCATGAATCGATCGATAGGTTTTAAAATTTTTATTGTTACCAATCAGTTTCAGACCATTTCAGTCAATGGACAACCATTGTCTCTTGGTCATAATAATGTGAAACTGAACAATATCTATTTATCAAATGAGTTATCTATCTTTCTCTCTCTTTCTCTCTCTCTCTCTCTCTAAGTATATATAAATATATATATATGTATATATTGGTTTCTGATTTCTCTTTCTATTTGGGCTTTTTTCCTCCTTTTAATAACATCTTCTTCCTTTCTTTCTTTTTTTCTTTCTTTCCCACTTTAGCTTTTAGGTATCACGTTATTCATTCATACTCCTCAAACGGATTCTATTCAAAATAAAAATCCCACTGAAATGGGAACAAGAAAACAATAGTCCATAAGAAATTAGTAAATTTGTCTTTTTTAAACTAAAAAACTTAGCTGAAATCCTATAATTCGCATTATTTAGAATACGTCCTTGACTCTTTCAATCAGAAAAAAATTTTTCACTCCATAGATTAATTTGTACTCTAGGGCAGAAGATCTCAAAGTTTGGTCCATGGACCCCAGGATTGTAATTACTCATGTAAGAGGTCTGCAAGAGGAAAAATATAAAGTCAAATAAGAAATCAATTGTCAAAATATAAAAGAATACCCACAGCCATCAGAGAAGGCCATAAAAATACATCTTCTTTTCACCAACTACATATTTATATGAAGCAAGATTTTTTGGCATCCACAATAAGAAAAACTAATCAACAAAATAGACTGAATTCTGCAGTAGATATGAGAGTTTCTCATTAAATTGTAAGTGCAACTTATCGAAAAGACCCAGTTCACTGCAACTGCGGTTGCATAATGACCCCCAAAATGGTTTGTCATTAATTCAGGGATTAATTCTAATCATTTAAAATACAGTCATTTTTTCCAATTACAAGACTGTTGTTTGATGTATGTATTGTGTGTCTGAAGCAGGACAATACTTATTTTGTATGGTATGTCTTTTGGGTCCAACCATAGTTTTGGGTTCCTATTCTGATTGTATTTTTTATTTTGTATTTTTTTGATTTAGCTTGAAAATTCATGTTCAAAAATTTGGTGTCTAAGATTGTTTTAAAGATTTGACTCAAGTATGTGCATGTTTAGAGGAGAGATTGTGGCATCTGATAACTTGTTCCAGATTGGAACGGGTCAGTCTGAGAAGAAGTGTTTTCTAACCCCAGAGGCTGTTTGAATTTCTAGCTTCATTTTTTTCATTTTTTAATGAAAAATATTCAGCATTTGTTGGGGTGGGGGGGTTGTTTGAAAAAAACATTTTAAAGTGGGTACATTATTCAAAATGTTTGACAACCATTGTCCTGGAGCATTTATTCCTTTTGAGAAATGTAAAAGCCTTTTTTCCCAACGTAAATGCTCAAATCCTGGTAGCAGATATAAATCGATATAATCATTATATTGCTCAAAACATATTTACTGATATTTTTTCCTTAGAATTGACTTAAATTCACTTTATACATCTAAGAATGCAAGTATTGAAGCTTGAAAAACATATTTAGTGTACAGGGATCAATAATATAAAGATTTGTAACGTGGCAAAATGATTCAGCACAACATATATTATATAATATCAAATAAAATCATGTATAAATAATATGTAAATAATACATAATAATAAACTGTAATTAATGATAATCAATAAATATAAAACTAGTAATAAATTTTTGTAGAATAGTACTTGATATCAATAATAAGAAATTGACCTGAATAATGTATTGTTGATAAATTTTTAATAATAAAATAACATTAAATGATATAATTATTAATATTAATTAATTAATTGTCATGTAGTTATCGTTTGGAATAATGATTATAAGCGATGTGATATTTAATAATAAATAATAATTCATATGATTAAATAACATATAAATAAATATAGGTAATAACTGATAATATTTAAGATTAATCCTCAACAGCTAAACATAATAAGCCATACCTGACTTGAAAAAGTACACAGTTGATAAGAATAAATTAAAGACAGCTTTCAATAATATGATCACGATTAATAATAATAATAATAATAATAATAATAATAATAATAATAATAATAATAATAATAAAAAAAAGTTATTTAATCATAAATTGCAATAATATATATCAGTGATATAGTAATCAATAATGAATAATAAATGATATAAAAGATGTATAAATGATAACTATAAATCATATCAATCGATGAGTTAAAAAAATTTAATTCTTGATAGTTAAATAACTGATATGAATAAATACACAATTAATAAGAATTAGTACAAACGAATAAAAAAAAAAATTATCAATGACGATAATACTCAAATTTATACAGGAAGAATACATAAATAATCCGTGTAGATAATGATAATAATATTTGTACAAAATAATCATAAATATATTTTATATATATATATATAAAAATGCAAATGTTAAAGCTAAAAACATATATTGGTGTACATCGATCGAGAATGTATAGGTTTGTACTGTGTTTAGATGTATAAACACAGCATATATTGTGATATCAAATGAAATTATGCAAAGATTATCCATGGAAAATAATGGTCTGATTGGTGATTATTGGTACAGGTTTAATAAATTCAATAAGTACAATTTTGCAGTGGTGTATGGTGCTTTGTATCAAGGGTACGCTGTGTGCTATGGATGCTCAAAAACGTAAAAATACTTAAGTCTCTGTAAAAAGGACAGTTGAAGATTTTCTGGTACAATGTAGGTAAGATGGTCCAGATTGTTGAAATTAGAGAATTTTTGGAAAACAGAATTTGAAGCTCCGTTTTTCTCCTTATTTCTTTTTATTTGTTCGCTGTTTGTAAAAATCGAAAGAGCGAGGGTGTGAAACTTTACAATTTAAAATCGGGACCAGCTTGCCCACAGTGTGTCAAAAACGCTTTTACTGCCCTAAAATATTTCAACGATTTTGTGCATCCATAGCACACAGCACACTGAAGACACAAATCACCATAAGCCAGTGCAATGTTGATGTATCCTGAAGTTTTGCATCTAACACAAATTTTAGATTAAAAAATGACTTACCTCCCTTGTTTGCTATGTCACAACCAACAAATTGAACTATGGAGGTTGAAACCAATTTGCGAATCAAAAATGAAATTATAATCCAAAATAAGATAAGTTTTAGTTCATCAATATAATAGCAGTTTGTTGGTTGAGAAATGAGAAGCAGAGGAGTCAAGTCATTTGAGATCCGATATTTGTTTTGGACACTCAACTGCAGGATAACACAAATTTAAAATTCTTTTTAGTAATACTTGGAATTGAATGTAGAAACTATTGTTTTGTATTCAAATATGAGGTAATCGTCAATTCGAGTGTCTCATGATAAGGGAGATAACTTTTCCAAGATAGATTAAAGGGGACAACTTTAGCATCAAATAAGTGACAAAAAATCACAATTGATTTTAAAAGTCTTTAAATTCATTAAAAAAAACAAAATTCCACTTTGAGTAAATTACTAGAAAAAAAAAGAAAGAAAAAGAAAGAGATATGTATTATGAATTGAGAGTATATTCAAGATATATTTCTATTCAAATTTTGACGTTTTGAATGATCATAACATTCATTTCAACTGGAATTTTTTTCCATTTCTGAGAAACATTTGTTTTTTTTTATTTATTCCTAAATCAACTGGAAGAAAAAAAAACAACAATTCGTGTAACCAAAGCTCCGTAAAATTTTCAAAAATATCTAAAAACAATTCAATGTTATTTTTATATTTTTCATTACCTTTTTTGAATAATTTTGTATTTATGCTATTTATGATGTCTAATTATTGCAATGTATTTTCTTAAATTTATAATTAACAATTCGTATTTTTTTGTGTCATTCGTTGGGTAAGTAATTCAGTTTCGTGTTTTTCTTGCCCTCGTTTTTAAATTATTGCGATTACCAATCAGTTAGAGTTGTCTCTGCAGGTTTATTTTGAACAAGTTATCTCTCTTTGAAAAAAGTTATCTCCCTTTAAAAAGTTTTCCCATCAAGACACATATCTTGACAATTACCCAAATATGATACTCTAAGACGAAACAAAAAGTGAAAAATCATTGAAAACATTACAGAAAATATTACAATCATGAAAACTGATCGATAAACTTAGATTAAATATCCCTTGTTACTATTCTCTTTTCAGAGTGCAAAATGCTTTTCTCTTTTTTTTAATTTTTGAAAGCATTCTAATTTTTCTGTGCTGTAAAAGAATATCCCCAAAATCATTTAATGATCAAAACTGAATATAAGTCACAAAAAGAAATTAACTCCCTTGAGTTGGAACGAGTTAGCTCCCTTGATGAACAATTGAAGTTTTAAAATTTCATTTCTGCTAGCAATATCCATGTAGATTTACGGCAGCAAGTTTGAAAATGGCTCTTGTTGTATCATTCATTCATTGGTCTTGCCTCACAGATAATAATAAATCTGGAATAAGGGTGTATTGAATTATTGATGAATATAACAAATTTACTCACTTTGTTACTAATGTACATTGGCTTATTAGTCATATACTCTTGGTAATCTTTACAAACAAAATGTTTCTATATTGAATAAAATGATACTTTTTTTTCCAAATAGTTGGTCCGCAGAGGATTTCTGCTGACGTCATGCAAGGATATGATCTCATTACATAAAAAAAGAGTAAACAAATTAATCTGTTTGTTTTTGGGGGTGTTTTTAATTTTTTTTTCTTTTACTTAGAGTTGTTTTTGAATAAAATAGCATCCAAATGACTTTCTGAATAAAATGACACCAGTTTATCTTCAGAATTTTTTTTCTTTTGTAATTCATTAAAAAAAAAGTTGCTTTCATCCAAATTGATTAGTTTTCTGAGAGTGAAATGAAAGTCAATCTGCTTTCTTTTTATGAGACAAGATCACATCTTTGAGTCAGCAAAATTCCTCGTTAGGCCAGCTTTTTGATCAAATACCAAAAAACGGATTTGTTTTTAATTAATATAACAATTTCATATCTATTCAAAAAGTCACGAAAATCATCAATAATAATAATAATAATAATGATAATAATAATAATAATAATAATAATAATAATAATATATAGCAATAATGATAATAGTAATAGTAATAATAATAGTAATAATAATAGTAATAATAATAATAATAATAATAATAATAATAATAATAATAATAATAATAATAATAATAATAATAATGATAATAATAATCATTCCTCTTTATTATGTAAAAAAAAGGATCAAATCTACAATTCAGACCCCAAAACTGATTCAAGTCAAAAGTAAAAATTTTCAGATTGCGCCGTAATCAAAATTCAATTTAATTCGATCAAAACCAGGATCAAATGTAGAATTCAGACCCCAAAATTCTTCTGTTCAAGTCTGAACTTTATATTCTATCAATGCTTTCATTAAATTCACTTAAATTCACCTTACAGTGTAATCTAAAAATCAGCTCTTTTTTTTTCTTTTTTTTTTTGACAAATTCTACATTTGATCCGCAAAATACCTCTCTGGACCTTCATGTGATCATTGTACAAATATTTCAAAATTTATTATTATGTATTCAAAAATCATTTCAATAATCATCAAGGTCACGAGTGAATTGATTTTTTTATCATTTTGCTAATTTCACATCAATTTTAAAAGTCACATAAAATCTTTGATAATAATTCTTTAAAAATCGTCCACTTTATTATATAAATGAAAAATACCTCTTCAGACTATTGATCATCATACATATTTCAAATTCATAAGTATGTATTCAAAAATCATTTCAATTATCTTCAAGGTCACAATTTTTTAGTAACTTTTTGTTAAAGGTGTAAAACTGAAGAAATTATTTGCTTAAAAAATTATAATTATGTATATTTTTTTCTCCATATTTGGATCAGTCTACATAGTTTCAAGTTCCGGTTAATTCAACCGAACTGGAGATAAATATTTGATCAAAAAATGAGTAGTAAAGAATTTTTTTTTCAGTTGTTTTAATGACTCGTTGGTTAAATATGAAACCGATTTTTCGTTCAAGATGTTTCATTATATATATATATATATATATATATATATATATATATATATATATATATATATATATATATATATAATTTTATTGGCTTTTTTAAATTTTATTTTGGCTGCCCAACAAAAAAATGTCGGGGTTTCTCAGGGCAGGCTTCTGGTGCGTGTTGTATTCAAGTCCGATAATTCTAAACCTGCTGTGCCAGAGTTACCTCCCGTTATTTGTTGAGCGTATGAAATACTGAGTTGTTAACAGTATTTCCCCGTAAAAAAAAAAGAAATGTTGTTGTCTGTTCATATGTCACTGCCATCCGGTTTTTTGGCATTAAAGGAAAAAGCCAACAACATGCCTGGAAGAAATGAAAGAAAAAATAGATCAGGTAAAAGCATGAAAATAAATTTTGACATTAACAGAGCAGTGGGGGCCCAATCGGAATTCGTTTTTTGCGGGCTTTTGCTCAAGATCAAAGTGTACTGTCTGATCTTCTCGCTAAAGAAACAGTGTCAATTTTCCGTTTTCAATTTCCAACGTCATTATGATTGAATTTTAATTGTTTTCGTGATGAATTTTGATTTAATTTTGATTTTTTTTTAAATGATAAAAACAAAAGTTTTCATGAATTTTATTTGTTGCCTTCACTGGAAAATACACTTAGTAGTCCCAGTTTTTATTTTAAACGTTGTCATTATTTCATTATTTTCTTTCATCATTAATTTTCTTATCTCTTTTCTTTCTTAACCGTATCTAACATTGTGTTGGGGGATAAAACTTTACAGTTTACAATCGGGAACACTTTCTCGACATTGGGCCAAGTACAAACGTAATGACGTTTAAAATTGAGAACCGTGAGACAATGCTATGTTCTGTTGACGTGAGAAAAACAGATACTACATTTTGATCTTGAACTAAAAGCTGCTAAAGGCGTATTCCAATAGGACCCACACTTTTTTGATGGTGCCAAATTTCAAAACTACAATTGGAATGGAAATCATTCTTTGTATTATTTATGGATCATCTCTCCTTTTATGTCAATGAATCCAAGAAACAAGTCTGGCAGGTCACTCAATAGACACTGTCAAGTGACCAAAGTCTTTTGGTAGCATCCGATATTAGAGGTGATCAATTAAAAAGTGGGATGGAAAAAAAGTGATCAATTAATTATTTAACTACTTCTCTTACTTCTTGTTGGATGGTGATCAATAAAAATTTCTCAGCTAATCAAAATAGCTCCCACTTGAATTTACCAGCAGAAAATGAAAAATCACCCGGGTAGAATTGTTGAATGAGTGCATTATATTGAGATTACTTCTGTTGGCTTTAAAAAATGAACCAAGGACTGTCTCGCTCATAAAGGAAAAAGCAAGAGTAAATTTGTATATGAATTATATTGTTATTGCTTTGAATGAATTAATTAGTTAAATGGTTTTTATTTGTGCACCATTTTTAATATCAAGTGAGAAAGTTTGTGAAACGTCCTAAGTTTGTATGGAAATAACGTTGTTTGAATTTATTTCGTTTTTTTGTGTAGTTTTTAACATCGAGTGGGTGAGAGTTTTTCTGTTGCAGTTGAAAAGGGGAGATTATCTTTATTTCATTTTAAGGCTAATAAGAGTTATCTCTATTTTGTAGACGGATTGTTGGAATCAACGTATTGCCTATTTGTGTTTCTCCTGTTTCAGCCTATCCATTCGATGGCTTTCTTCAGGTGTACGAAGGAAAAGAGGAGCTCTGTTTTTTTCATTAGTGCCAAGTTGCAAAGAGAAAATTCAAAACACTTACAGCAACTTGTTGGCTAGTTGCAAAAGTCAAACCAATGTGGATTCTCCCACAGTGCACAACATAAAAATGGTGCAGAAAAAAAGAAACTGGAAAAATCCCTCCGTAAAAATTGTCGTTTAAGCTATACTAGTTGACCAAAGGGTATCATAAATATTATTTCAAAATGGAGTCAATTTCGCTTTTTTTTTTTTTTCTTCTTTTAGATATAAGAAGTTTCGAGCAAGACTGTTAATTAAAAATGATATACTGATGTGTCACTGTGAAACCGTGTCCAGAATTGAGTGACCTATTGGAAAGCGCCAAGACGACCAATGTCATTTAAATGTAACATTGAATTGAATGAAATTATTAACAAATTCTAAATGTCTACTGTCTATTCGATGAAATATTTATTCATTTGAAAAATTGGAAATAACAGTTACCTCCCTTCCACGATATGAACTAGTTTTCATTCGGGTTTTAGCTAGTGAATGACGTTGGCACGGGTAGGCAATTTCTGGGCGCTTTCTAGTTTGTAATAATGCAAATACATAAAGACAATTTCATTTAAAACAATAGAGTTATTTCCCTTGGATTACAGTTGCCTCCAATGTTTTGGCCATGGTTCTTAGTGTATCAATTATTCTGAATACAACCCTGACTCTAATGTTCTAGACTTTACTCGATTCCTGAGCAAGGTTCTGGCCTTTTACTCTTCTTTGTCTCCTCCATCTTCACCTTTTGGTCTGCTGGTGTTAACTCATCTGCAATCCAACAGACTTTCTTTATTCTCCATAACCATATCCAGTCCTATCATATAGGTTGGTCAGTCAGGATCTCCGAGTCCAGGAGATTTTTTGCTCTTGATTTGTGCTCAATTCATTTATTCACATGGTCATTAGCATGATCCTAATTTATCACTGTTCTCACCCAATCATGCTTGTTTTTATATGATTCTTGTTATTGTTTTTACCAGGTAATACCCGTGCAAATATTTGTGGATGTATTTGAATTTCCATGTGATGACTTTTTGAGAAAAGAAACGAGTGTGTATATATATATATATATATATATATATATATATATATATATATATATATATATATATATATATATATATACATATATATATATACATATATATATATATGTATATATATATATATATATATATATATATATATGTGTGTATATATATATATATATATATATATATATATATATATATGTATTATATTACATTGAAACTCTTATTTGATATGATCTCCCGTTATTACACAGTGAATGTACCTTTTGGTCTAGGCAACGTAAATAGAATAAACAATTGAAGAAAATGGAGAAGAGTTTCAATATGATATATCACAATTTATAATCATTCTGTCAGATCATATATTCATTTCTTAAACACACACACACACACACACACATATATATATATATATATATATAATGATAACACACACACACACACACACATATATCTATATCTATCTCTCTCTCTCTCTCTCTATATATATATATATATATATATATATATATATATATATATATATATATGGGGGAGGGTCCAATCTGTCTGTCTGTATGTGTCTCCAGGCACTTGACACCATCTGAAAACACTTTTTTGTTTTTTTTGAAAAAAAGTATTTTTTGGGGTCTTTGTGGTAATTTGGTGCCACAAAGACCTTTGTGGGGAGATAGGAAGGAACATTTTTTTTGAGACATAATGAGGCGTGAATGTATAAATTTTGATGCAACATGTACGCATGATGCACACAAAAATAGCCAGCCAGACAGACCCACTTGGAAACTAAAGATACCTTCGGTGACAGTTTTGGAGGCAGTTTTGGTTTTTGGTTTGTGATGAAGACTTGATTACTAATGAGGAAAATGACTTTGTGAGAATGAAAAGACAATCGAAAAGTAGAAAAAGTAGAAAAAAAAAACTCACTAATGAATGTCATTCCAGACACTAAGAAAAACAGTCCAGACCAACCCATTGTATCGTACAACAAAGTTGTGATGATTGCACCAACTAAGCCAGACACAGCCTGCAAGAAAAGAATAAAGAAAAAAGTCTTATAAAAAGATACAAAAAATGGTAGTTGTTTGGAATAGGTACATAAAAATGTTTCCACTTTATTAAGCAACAGAGGTAACCAAGATAAACGCTGTACATGATTAGCTGCTACTGAACCCTTCTGGAAGTAATGAAAGCAGAAAAATCATGAACATTTGGAAGTGCATAAAATCAGTGTTGCCCCACAAATAGCCTGCCTGACCAACCAGCCATGTGGGCTACAGACTCTTCTCTTTTTGTTCATCTGTGTGTCTGAGTGTTTTTCTGGATTCTCTTCGTTGCATTTCTGGAGCTACAACCTTGAAAATCTGCATCAGTACACCACTATGTATCATCCAAAGACTTATCTTTTTTTTCTTCAAATAAGTGCTTTTTTAGAAATAAAAAAAAAATAAAAATACTAACATAAAATTTGGGCATCGTTGGTCCAAAATGACCATAGATATCTTACGCAGATATTGGGGAGTGAATTTTAGATGAAAGTACTATTTTTTTACACTATTTTAGATAATTTTTTTCAGATAATCAGTTCTGGTATACATGTAGGCTACGGAGATTTGTTAATGTGATGTTTCGATATAAATATTGTATTCAATAAGTATTTGCTAATAATGGGTATTTCAAAATTGTGTTCCGTAAAAAGACTTTTAAGGTATTTACTCAGTTGATATGATTTCTAATAAATGAAGACATTGAATTTTCCACAATTTTCATGAAAAAAAATACCGCAAAATTTATGTCACAGATAATACTTGGCTGAGAACAGGTTGGTTCCTTCAATGGGTTCCTTCATTTAAAAAGTTATCTTGAACGATTCAACACCGTGTTAGTGTTGATAATACAATGTTTTGGTCCATCCATTCTACGGAATCCATGAGGTGTACGATCTGATTTATGATAATAGTTCACAGAATTTTTCTTCAATGGTAGCAACTCTCATAAATAAATGGCATGTTTCTGTTTTCCTTTCTTTATAGGGCTGGATTTTTATACCTCATCCTTGTTGAGTAGTGGGAGCCTTATCATGTTGAACTCTGCACTTGTCTTGCCGAAACATCGTCTTAACAACACAAACAATAAGAAGGGGTTCAATCATCCAAAAAACTCTCTTAATGTCGATGACCCTTCTCAAAACTATGGACAGAGTCTCTTCACCTTCTTTGTTGCTTGTTTCAACAATGTTTTTAGTTGATCTGTTCTCCTTCAGTTGATAAATTAGTACAGGTTGAGTGTTCCCTTATCCAAGATACTTGGGACCAGAAGAGTTTTTTCAATTTTGGTGTATTTGCATACATATGATGGGTTATCACACCTACACCTTCGTCCAGCTTCTCCGATAGATTGACTTTCTGAGATATAGATTGAGATAAATCCTTCCGTTTCTTTGACACTGGAACGAAAGTAGGTTCCAAGACAAAAGAAAACATCTTATTCCCCTAGAATCATTTTGTTTCAATTTTCAAGGTTGGAAATAGAATTTTTATTTTAAAATCTTTTTCTTGATACGGGGAAGATGTCCATGAAAACATACTGGTACAAAAGGCAGGAATGTTAATCCAGATGTAACTTACATCTTAAAGTGCATTTGTTTTGTTTTAAAATTAAATCAAAATAAAATGAAAACTGCATCGTTATTTGCTGGTCTAAACAACATATTTTTCATTCAATTTTATTCGATAAAGCATTATGAATCTTCATTATTGAATTTTGAGACCACTTTTTATCTTCAGCTCAATTTTTCAGTTGTTTTTTCATTTCTTTTCAACTGACCTCAATAAAAGTTACAATAAAACTTCCCTACCATAGATATTCTACATAGTATTATAAATCATTTTTGTTAATTTTTATGACTTCATTCAGACTGGTTGAAAAGATAAAAGAGCAATTAAAAAAAGGGTTTATTTTTGTCTATCACCGGCCTCAAAAATTTTATAAAGATGATTCAAGGGCAGTAACTTTTTTCTTGGTCATTTGGACCCCACTCTTATATCAGAATCCTTTTTTTTCTTACCAGTGTTACTCATATCTGTATCTGTATTGTACAAATTAGAAAATAAGCACAAAATACAGTGATTAATGCCCATAGGTCTGGTGGTGACAATAATCTGGTTAAATTGTAACTTGTTCCATCTTTACGTGTTTATGATGTAGATATAGTTTTACATTACTAAAGAGTTGAATAATGATAACCAAGCTTTTGCTGTAGTCAGAATGTGTTCAATGCCTTTGCCTCATCTCTCATCTTTGAATCATGCTAAAGCGAAGACAAGTGTTTGAAAAGTTGGGCGTTTGGAACATTTTGGTTTTCGGAGAATCAGATACTGGTTACTCAACCTGTACTAAAACTCTCAAGATGTTTTGAGATTCTAAAATGTCTTTTGATTATTACACATTGTTTAATGATTGCTTTTTTATTAGTTTCTCTTACCTGTATAAAGAACAAGAGGACATACTTTACCTACCTATATATTGAGCTAGAGATCATGGTTCACTGACTTGTCATGTCATGAACAAAAGGTCACAGTTTACTTACCTATTGAAAGAACAAAAGTATTTAGTTTGCTTACCTGTGTAGTGAACAAGAGTCCATAGTTGATGCTGTAATAGCGCTGACCAAATGTTTGACTAATGGCGTAGGGGAAGAGTGAATAGTTGCCAGAGAAGGTGAGAAAGATGAGACAGATCCAGATAAGAAAGAAGTATTTCCCTGCTATACTGGTTACTGTCAACAGCAACACGAGGATGCAGAACAGGCCAGACAATAATGACATCCCAAGCTGAAAAAGAGAAATTAATGAAAAGAAACATTCTTTAATTAATCCTTTATTCATTTATTCTCTATTTCATTAATTCAATTGTTTATTCCTGTTTAAAAGAAGTAAAAACAATCTTTGTATTATTTTATAGTCATTGTAATTATATCCTTGAGGTTAAATTTAGAATGTCCTCTGATGGACAGTACCCTATTGACCTATGGGGCACTTGAGGCACAGGTCTTAGGCCCCCAGATTCTAAGTACTTCTAGGCCAGATTTTTTTTTTCGTTAACCTTTTTGCTCTGGTGGTCAGCTAGACCTGATTCAAACCTCCTCGCAAATCTGTGTATAAATTGACTCTATTTTTTTCTGCTTGTATTTAGGTCCTGAACTAAGGGGTGTCAAACCAAAATTTAGAGCCAAATTCTTCTTGCATTAAATAGTAACAATCAATTTATTTCTCTTTTCGATCTTCTTCTGATGGTCACATCTATGCCAAGTTTGTTAGTAATGCTGATGTTCAAAATTTGATGAAAACCAAATTTTGAATGTTCAGTTCCATTGCAGCCATAGAAGATTATTTATTAGATTTCATATTCTAATCACTCATCTTTTTAGGCCTCCAAAAATTAAAGAACAATATCACTACATTGAAGCTTTAATGAATAAAGTCAGAAAACAAATGTAATCATAGATCAGGATTTCTATTCTCTGATATACAGTACAACATCCCTATTCTAGAATCTTTTGAACCTGTCCAATACCATTGAAAAAACATGATTATTGTATACACACCTGTACCATTATAATTTGAATAAATGTAATCCATTTGAAATAATTATGTTTTTTAAAGGTCAAATACTGCTTTTTCTTGTAGTTCATTTATGACAGTCTAAAAACAAAAGCCGGAGTCCACTAGAATATTCCCTTAATAGAAAAGACCCCTGAGTTCCCAAATCTTCAAAATCACTGTGCCACATGAGTGATATGGCATGACTTTGGTATCTCTATTATGATCAAATAAAGATATTTCTTTCTTTATAAGCAAGTAAAACAAGTGAACTTGATTCATTGAAATCCAATGTTGAAAGACTGTGAGTCATTAAAACGTAATTGAGGAGAAGTAAGTAATGTTTTTGCTTACCTTGAATGAGTATTTGTCCCCAATGTAACCCCACAATAACCGCCCAGATGCATTGAACAGTGCTGAGACGGAAGCAACCAAAGTCAGGAAATAATCATCTTTGATGAAAGTTTGGCCATAAGCCTGGAGGGGAAAAAAAAAGAAAAAAGAGACATTATTAAAGAAAATAAAAGAACCAAATTTGATTTATACTTTATGAGGTAACCACAATACGGTATACTACATCAGCAAACTGAGTAAGCTAGATTAGAAATGTTTTCATGTCTTGCTGGCCTAGCCCAATAAAAATTCAAACAATGATCATATGAGTCAATCGAAACAATGTTTTTAATTACTCTAATGTTTTTTTTTTAACATAGGAGTTTGTATCAAAATGAACATCCATGTACCATCAATCAAGGTGACCAACAATATTTTTGACAGAAGATCTTGTCAAATCGTGGTTCAAATTTAGCGGAGTATATAAGATCCCATCAATCCTAAAAAGAAGGATATTCAACCAATGCATATTCCCAATAGTCATTTATGGAGCTGAAACATGAAACCTAACCAAGAGACAGACCTACAAATAGTGAGTCATGCAACGTGCACATGATGGAATTACGCTCAACCTCACATGGAGAGACTGTAAAATAGCCCAATACATCCGGACAGTCGTCCAAAACATCATAGAATCCATTAAAAAACTCAAATGGGCTGCCCATGTTGTAAGAATGGCAGACAACCAATGGACATCACGACTTACAACATGGATCACACGTGCAACCGAGGCCGGTAGAATATTAGATAGAGAGACGAGCTGGACAAAGAAAATACTGGCTCTGCGACACCCAATATAGAGAAGTGTGGCAAATCCTGGGGAAGATATATGTCCAATGATGGACATTATTATCATTTATCATTATCATTATTATTATTATCATTATTTGCAATCTCACACCAGTTGCCTGGTGGTAACTGCTGGAGTTTCAGTGACAGCAAGTCTCCTCAAGTCTCCAGCCCTCCTCTCCTAGTACTCATAGGTCGCAGTAATACTGCGATTTACAGTTTCACACCGGTTGCCCAGTGGTTATCGCTGAAGGCTGAGTGACAATAAGTATCCTCAGGTCTTCAGCTAATGTCTCCTCTCTCTTTCGCATATCATGACAGTATGACAGTGCTACAATTTGAGTTTTATTATTATTATTATTATTATCATTATTATTATTATTAAGATGATGATGATGATGATGATGATGATGATGGTGGTGGTGGTGGTGGTGGTGATGGTGGTGATGATGATTGATAGAACTGTGTGGATATATAGTGTTAAAATATTTTTAGCCACAATACATAGATTTATTTGAGGCCAATGCCGAAGATTAGACTTCTGCAGTATTTTTTTCGATACCTTATTTTATTGCTTGTTGATCAATGATATATTGAAAAAAAAACCAAAGAATTTTTGTAAGCAACGTCACAAAATATACAAATTAGTTGGCCATGTAAAATGAGACTGCAGACCCCAGGAATACAATATCATACAACTATTATCATATACATTATCATAAACAGTGGATCCAAAAAGTATTTGATACGTTGCAATAAGTTTATGGTAACATACTTACACAACTTCAAAATTGACAGAATTAAGACCGAAGATTTGAATCAATTAGTACAGTAAAATACTAGAATCGAATGGATATCGAAACATGATTGAATATTGGGATCTTATGAACATAAATCAAATATTGGATTGAAACCTGATCTGATTAGTCACATGAGCAACACCTTTTGGCAGCATACCTTGTTGGTGGAGATCAATTAAAAAATCAGAAGAAGAGGTAATCAATGAATAATTAATTCTGGAGCCTTCTGCTTGGCAATAATTGCTAAAAAGTCTGAATTGAAGAAAAAAAAAACAACAAACAAGCGTGAATGCTACAGGACATAAACTAAGTGACCAATTTAGCTTAGAATAACTTTGTAAATTGGTCCCACAAATCGCTTTGGAGAGGATGAATTTTTTAAAAAAAATTGTTTTTTCTATATCATGATTAATGTTCAAATTTTCAGCCCTCTAGCTACATTGGGATAAAATGTACATGTGATCTATATAAAGCCAGCCATCAAGAATCACTTTGAAACTGAGGACACCTATGTTGACAGTTTTGGTTGACTGTTTCTAACACGTTTGAACATAGAAAATCTATGTACAAAAATCAAAAATTGGAAAAAAATTTTGGGAATCGATCCCGGAATCAACTCCAAGAGTTTTGGTAAATCCATCTGAAGACAGAACTCTGGAGAACTATTTTTTCATGATTCTTTAAACTTTGTACATTTTCTCCTTTTATTTAAAAAAAAAATCATTTCCCATAATCCCTATTGATTTCAACCACCTGTCTAAGAATTTATCAATAAAATGAAAGAATAGACAGGTCTGGTTAGTCAGTCAGGAGGAACCATCACCTTGGCAGCGTGCAGTGTTGGGAGCGATCAATAAAAAAACTGGAAAAAACGATGATTAATGAATAACTTACTTCTCTTGTCTTTTGTTGGCCAGTGCTCATTAAAATAAATCTAAATTCTCAAAAAAAAAAAATAAAAAGACAAGTGTGAATGTTGCCGGACACAAACTTAACGGACTGGTTTAGCATAAACTTACATTGCAAATTGAACATTCCCCTTTCCAAAACCTATTTAGGGGAGAAGATTTTCAAGAAGCAAAGGAAAACGTTTTCTAGACCTAATAAGGTATAAATGTCTAAATTTTCAGCCCTCTAGTTGCGTAGGTGTAGTTCGTACACATCATACATACATACACACATATGTACGACCAGGCAGCCAGCCAGACCACCTTCAAAAGTGAAGAGACTTATGTTGACAATTTTGATGACAGTTTTGGTTGACATTTTCCAGTAAAAATTATGGAAAAACTATGTTTACTTACGAACGGACTTTTGTTACAGATCTTGTCAATATAGACACAATTTTTAAATACTTAGGATTTAACCTGTCTGGAGAAGACTTTAAAAAAATGACACCTGCCAGAACGAAAGCTTCTAAATTCAAACTCAAGCAAATATATAGATTTATATACATATATATATATATATCACACTGCACTTCACCTAAAAACTTCATCAAACAAAAATGGAGGATTATTTCATACATATGGCCCCATCACCTATGGTCGGATAATCATGGAATATATATATATATATATATATATATACACATGTTGGTTTTACATTTTTTTGTTATTTCATATATTTATATGTATATATATAAGTATATATGTGTTTATATATATATATATATATATATATATATATACATATATGTATATATATACATACATATGTATTTTTATGTATATATATATACATGTATATATATATATATATATATATATATAAATGCATACATATATATGTATATATATATATATATATATACATATATATTTATGTATATATATATATATATATGTATACATATACATACACACATATATATATATATATATATATATATATATATATATATATATATATATACTGTATAAATAATAAAATTCCCGAGATTAGCACATACATATCAAACAGAAACAGCTAAATATACCCACATATATATGTATGTATATATGCACACTCACACATTGACTTTGATTGCTGTTCTAAAATGTGCTCAAGTGTCTGTTAAATAGTTTTGGCTGAAAAACTAATTCCTTCTGTCTGCGTAGAAAGTGCAAGAGCTTTTAACAAGGATTGATTAAGAATTGTTTGTATGGCAAGATCACCTTTGCACCTGGTTGTTTTGGAGACTATCCACCTGAAATTCCCGAGGCCAGTTTGGTATAGTCTGAAGAAATTTGTTTTTTTTACTAAAACTATTTAGCCTTTCAACGGGTTGATTTTCTTCCAGCTCAATTCTACCACTTGGTGAAACTTTTCACGATTAAAATAAAAAATCACGATTATATGGCCGTGATTCCTCTCAAGATCAGTTAACATATTTTTTATATTAACTCTTTATCAACCACATCTATGGTTACAAAAAAGACTATAGCAGGTGTATGAATTGTGATTTTATCTTATTTGTTATGTTTTTCATACATTTCTACAGATCCTGCAAAGTCAGTTTATTCATGATATTTTTTGAAGCACTCATTGCAACAGAACTCAACTCCGCTTTCCTTATACCATGGACTAATACTGGTGCCTTTGTTCCTGGTTTGTTTCCAGGATTTTTACAATGCTTACCTTAAACATTGCTGAAACAGTAATGACTCCTAATCCATTGAAAAGGAAAATGAACGCTAGAGTCCAGAAGGCTCGAGTTTTGATAATTTGGACTGGATGAACTTCAATGGGTGGGTCGAGGAGACTGCAAAGGGAAAGACAATTAAAAAAGCATTTTAAACACTGAAAGCTTTAAAGCATGAAAGATTTTCAAATTCACAAGATATCTAAATGTTTCAGGCACAGATCCAGGGGGAAGGTCTTGGGTCTCCAGACTGTTTCAACAGAGCCCAATTAAAAAAAAAATGTTTTTCTAAGATCCAGATAAAGAAACCTTATTGAAAAAAAACAAAACAAATAACACAAAAAAAATCATGAATTTACCTTAAAACCTTCACAAACAGAACCTTATGTTTTTCCAGAGCAGGTGAGAATGCTACATAATCATCCCAATGATTTGAACATCTGATATCTCCACGATGAATGAAGAGGTATTGGTGCCACTATTCCAACTCTAATCCAGGGCTCAACAAAAAGGGTCCAATCCAAATATCCCAAATAAGACATTCTTCATGCCCGGACCAAAACTTTGGACCTGTTCTCCTGCCGAGATCACCTTAATAATAGAACCAGTGAGATTCAAGATATCCCTTGGGAAATTCTTTGAGCAGAACCCACTGTCACCTGAATGCACAACCGTAATGACAACGATTCTATCCCTAGTTGACATTCATTGAGATGACACTGAGGTGCTACCCACTTTCACCATATCAAAATTATTAAAGTTAAAGTTAAAAACAAAAATGATTGTATCCATTGAATAATTAGACAGATGGAGCAAAAAAATGATAATTTTGACACCCTTTCCCCCTGGTCTAAATCCTGGATCTGCCTCTGTACTTTGAAAGTTTTTGAAAACTTTCACAATTTTTTTTTTGAAGGCGTAAAGATATTCTTCAAATATCTGAATATTAATAAGATAATACTAAAAATCTTAAATTAAGTACGACTCAAATTGGTCAGGTTTACTCAGAGTCCATCAATTAGTAAGCAGTTAGCAATTAGCAGTAAAAAAAATTAACAATCATCAGTGAACATTGGGATTTAGTAATTATAGAATCAACCATAGTGGGATTTTATCATCTCTAGTGGAACATTATAGAATCAAAATAAATGTTATCATGCATAATTTATGAGCAAACTCAACAGTATTGAACCACTGCTGCCAGAAATATTTTTCCCGATGGAGTGTACTCATTTTTGGACTGCAACATATTTGTTTTTTTTGGCAACAGAGTCTCAATGCTGAAGACCTGATGATATCCATTTTCATCGTGTGATGTTCCACTAGAAATTTTGTAATCCAACTAGTTTGGTTTAGAAGAAAAATTAACCTTCAATAAAAAAAAATGTGGTGGGGTGTACTCATTTATGGGCCGCATTGTATGCATAAACAATTAGCAATGAATTCGTTATAAATTAGCAATTAGCATTAGCTAGCTAAAAAACAATAACTGTTTCACTTGTGTTTCAAAATTGTCTTTGATTCATATTGTAACATTTTGAAATGATCTGACTGTAAAGGAAATAACTTTAACTCCGGTCTTATGGCTATCAAGTCCATTGACCTAGGCATGAAACAAGATCTCCCTAAATTTTACTCCCAGTTATTTCAATATTACTCACAAGCTATGATGAAAAATTTGTTTTTTGGCTGACCTTTTCCGCCATAATTTATATCTACAGGTAAATACTGATCCCTTATTAGGATTGAGGTTGTGCCGGGAAAAACTGACAAAAAGGTGTCTCTTTTTTTTTTTTGCTTACTTTTCAGGAGGAACTGGTGTAGATGGTGTCGATGGAGTTTTGGCAATCACATTCACATCCGTTTTTGCTTGGCCGTCTTCGTTCACTTCACTCTCGATCATCGCTCGGCAGTCTTCTTCCTGCTCAAGGCCCCCAAAAGATAGATAAATGAGATAAAGTAAAAAAAAAGAAATGATAAGCACCAAGGGGGAGATAATAACAACTCACAAAAAAAAAACAGGAAAAAAGAAAGTGCTGATTATGTCACGTTGCAAACTTCCTTTAAGGACAATTTCTTGGGGATTTAGATGCAGTAGCCAGAAAGAAGTGCTGTGGGCTAAAATGCACATATTGTGAAAGCCTGGAAACTGAAACAACAAGTCAAGAACACACTGTGTGGAAAAATATCACCGTTTTATTCTTTAGGTTATTCTTCATGTTTCAAAATATAAAGCTGTGCCAGAGCAAAAAGATAAAATATTCGCGATATATTGATGGTGAGTGATATAAAATGAGTGAATGTTGAGTGATAATCCTTAGTGGATATCAACGTGAACTCTTCCGCTGGTCAGCCAGAATAAAAAGCAGTTCGCTTTACTTTGTCTTTGAAGAAAATTTGCAATGCGTCATAATCAGTATTTTCTTTTTCTTTATTCTCTTTGTCTGGCACAATTGAGATTAGATTTCTCATTTCCCCTCTTGAGACCACTCCAGAATCCAATTCTCTTGAGAGCCTCCAGAGACTAGCGTCAACTGACGCTGTCCACATATTATCTCTAAGGCTCCATGCAGCATTTTATTACAATTATTTTCACAAGTGTTGAATTTCCTCACCAAATAACGCAGGTTGTCTAACTTTATTGTTTGTGTATGTACATATCTATCTAGACTTCACCCAGCCCTAACAGTTCACGGTAGAATACATAGAGGGTAAATGCTGCTGGACACTAAATAAGGGACCAATTTGGCATAAACTCTCATTGTAAATTGGACCTCCCAATAAAAACCTATTTAGAAGAGGAATTTTGAAAAAACATTTTCCCTACTCGTTGAGGGGAACGTGGATGTGAAATTTCAAGTTTCTACTGCGAACTGTTAGAACTGGGCAGAGTCTGGATAGACAGATACATACATACATACATACATACATACATATATATATATAAATGTCAGATCACACAAATAACCTAAACCCAACAACAGAGATTAAACTGGTCTGTTGTGGGTAGCTGAAATTACTGAATATGAATACCCCAAAATCGGATCACATGTTAGAGATGATTTTGAGTATTTATCAATAAAAGTCTTGACACTGAAAATCCTTTCTTCCTAACCTACCTCCCCACTGCAAGCAGAACTGCAGAATCAATCAATTGTGTGATATCTGAGTACGCAGTTTGTGAACGAATCAAACTGATCTCCTCATATTGATGAAAGATGAATTCAGAGAAAAAAATCGAAGGAACCATGTAAATACATATGAATATTTTTTAAAAGTTTGTTTGCAGAAATGAATCACTGCTGTGAATGTGATACAGAGACTGCTCAAAAGATGTGACTGAATTATTGCAGGAGAAAAGGCAATAAACAAACCTAGCCAATTTGCTCAGTCTCGTGTCCCTATCTCAACAGAGACATGTTGGTAAGAGGCTGCAAAGATGTGGAACCTGAAAGGTTCTTTCAATTTAGCAAAAATGAAATCAGAGGATAAGAGTGAAAAGAACAATAAAAACGTTGCAAAGAGAACTTGAAACAAAATTTTTTATTGGGAATTCTCAGGATGGATAGAGTGAAGAGGCAAATTCAAATTCATAATACAGCCAATGTTTGAAGAAATTCTGTGGCGCTGAACATAGACTGATAGGCCCCGTGTCCAAAAGCAACATCTAGCAAGGTATCTTGGTTGTTATAGATACAGCGGTCCAACAATTGTGCCCTCTGGTCATCTTCAGGAGTCTGTCGATGTCTGTAACCTTCTGTGAGTTTCAAACTGAATCCTGAATCCACTGGGATAGATTGTTCCCATTCCGCTGTCAGTGCCAGAGGATATCTCTTATCAGATTATATGTCTTTGAGATGTCGCTTGTCTACCTCTTCCACCATGCCAGACGATATGACTTTTTGCAGTATCCAACCCAAGAACTGATCTTGCAACCCCCTGGCAGTTTGCTAGCATTGATGGTCCATAGTTACTAACTGACCTAGTTATGACTTTGTACCTTCTTTTTCTAAACTTGACTGACTACTAACCTGGTTTTAAAAAAAAGAATGACAATAAACTAAAGTAAAAAAATTAGGGGTGGGAATCAAGAAATAAAAAATTGAGAATATGGGAAAAATTATTACATTTTGGAGAGGATCCATGCACAATTACCTTCTCTATTTTGTAGTTAGTGCCCAAACTACATAATATCGCCAAAATTTCACGTTTATCCACCCAATATCTCTAATAATTCCAAAAGAATTTCTATGACATTTTGTGGAAGGATGGACAAAAGGCTATGGAATAACTAGTCAAATTTTGGGGCGGATCCATGCCTAATTATTCCTCCTGACAATGGCATTGGCAAAAGTAAGCGCTCTATGAGTGTTTTCCAGTTATTATTTGTGCAGATTATCATTATCAAAGTAGTATCATTGGTGAAGCTGGTGGTCATGGTAGGGTTAAGATACCAGTACAATGTTGCTGTCTTGACCCAAAGACAAAGACGGGGTGACTGTTCCAAAATTGGCAAATATTTTGAATGTTTAATGAACTGTAGTGACCTAATTTGCAAATTATTAAGCTCCCAGAAGCAGAGATTCTCAACTTATGCATAAATGTATAATTTGTTGCTTTTTTTTCTCTCTCTCACTTTTGAGATATGTCCAAAATTGTTCACCAGAGATTCAAAAAAATCAAACCCACTTACCTGAGTGCTAGGTGTTGTGCTGGGTGGCTGAAATAGTAACATGCAACCAATGAATTGCATAACCATGTAAGTGCCACCCATGATCAGAAATAGGGTAGGTACACGCTGTAAGATGTCTTCTTGATCAAAGTATTTGTTACTGTGTAAAAACAGACAAAATATATCATTATTTACAAATATATATATATATAGTATATGTGGTACAAATCAGGCTAGCAGTATAACAATATAATAATATATCAATAATATAGAGCAAAGAGGGCAAAAACATGAGCTAGTTTGTGTAGCAAATCCACATTCTACTATATATATATGTATATATATATATATATATATATATATATATATACATAGTATATGTGGTACAAATCAGGCTAGCAGTATAACAATATGATAATATATCAATGATATAGAGCGAAGAGGGCAGAAACATGAGTTAGTTTGTGTAACAAATCCACATTCTACTATTTATATATATACATATATATATATATATATATATATATAAGTGGACATCAATTCACACGCACTAACAAAATTCCCTCTTATTAGGTGACCAGTTTGTTTTTCAAGAAATGGCTACTTTGATAAGAGGTTCGCAGATGCTATTCATATTGATGCTAGGTCAACTAACAGGTTCGACTGAACAAAGCATATGTATCGCTTACTCCAGGCATCGTATTCAACAATGGTTCTCCCTGTCTTCATTCTGAACTTCATCCTATGATGGCCCATTTCCACTCCAATTAGCTGACTGAGAATCAATACAAAACAGCATTTGGGAACTTTTATTTCAAAAAGGCCATTTCTAGGGAAAAATAAACAGGTCACCTAATGAAAGGGAAGCAAATCAGAATTTGGCAACAAAACACAATACCAATGTATAGGAACATATATATATATATATATATATGAAAAAAACTTACAGAATCAGTTTATGTCTACAAAATCTATCTGATAAATATCTACCTATTTTGAATATCCCAAGAACCAGTCATGTGACCTAAATGTAACTTTGCCATCAATCAGAAGGAACCTTACCGTGCAAGCATGAAAATGCACTCTCATGAAAAGTTACTCTGTTAATAATGAGTTTCCATTTATTAGGCTTGTGTACTGTGCGACCGTTACATATACAATACCTGGTACAATAAGGCTTTTGAGGTCCGAGATTTGAAGCATCCGGAAAATTACATTTTGGGTTTTCATTGGTAATGATTCATTTCATTAAACAATCCCTATTTAAACACAATCCTTGTTTTGATTGAAATTATCCGAATTTTGTGAAACTATTTTCACCTCAAAATTCTTTTCATGTAGTTAAAGGGGTTTTGATTCTACATTTCATCCTTATGAAGAGATCTTTAATCAAAACAAGGATTGTGTAATGAAATAAATCACTACCAAAAGGGTTGCTTCAAAACTGGATCCTTGGAGTTTTTTTTGGCAACAAATTGAGTCACCTAGGTCTGTCAGCCTTCTTACTGTTCAAGTTTGGATTTCAGTGACTTTTGGTTCTTCCAAAAGCTGAAATCCACATTGAAAGGTAGATTTCACATTGTGGATGAGATTAAGGAGAATCCAGTGATACAGAGATTCTGAAAGGGAGCTCTACAGTCTGTTCGGAAAAGTGAAAGGGTTGCTGGGATAAGTGGGCGAAGTCTTCTGGAAAGTGCTCTGAGATGAAATAAGGCTCCGTTACCTTTGTTGGGCTATCTTTTTGTTAATATTACATGGCTATATGCTTTCTATATAGACCTAGTATATTCATTCATACACAGTTAATTTACTTACATATATGTACAACACATGTATGCGTTAAATCTAAACACAGGCACACACACATACATATGCAATGCTCTTCCATAGGAATAGAGCACTCTGGTGGATGAGGAATTTCTGTGTAAATACATATATTGCTAAAATTCAGCCTTATTGACCATCCAGTTCTGTAGTCCAGCGGTAGGATATTGGCCTCCGGTTCTGAAGTGAAGGTTTCAATTTTGCCTCGCGGTACTGGATGGGATAATAGAAAGTCTATAGCCACACTGAAGAGATGTAATACATCACAACAGCTGTCTGTGGATGACACAATGATATGTATATATATATGCATATATATATTGAATCACCATAGCCCCCAAAATGGACTGACCAACCAGCCAAGTGGGCTACAGACTCTCCACTCCTTGCTCACCTGTGTGTGTATATGTGTATCTCTAGGAGACCTTTGGCACATTTTGGGGGCTACAACCTTGGGGATTTGCATGAGTACTCCATTGGGCACCATCATAATTTAAACATTTTTTTTGAAAAAGTACTTTTTTTTATTGGTCAGTTTGGACCAACAATGACCAAATTTTGTGCTAGTATCTTCTGGATGGTTCTAGATATCAGATTTATTTTTTGGGATAATTTCTCAGATAACTAGTTCTGGTATACCAGCTGTCTATGGTGATTCATTTATGTGAGGTACACACACACACACGCATACACACACATACATACATATATATATGTGTATATATGTATATCTATACGAATATTCATACATATATATATATATATATATATATATATATATATATATACACACACACATTGGAGGTCAATAATGAGTCTGGACACTGATGTGGTTGAGGGTCTGGTCTGTCTGAAATAGATTAATAACGAACCTGATTGCTTTAACCTGGATAATAGCCAGATTAATTGATATGAAATATTTTATTTATTGGTGGCAGTCTGTCAAAGGCAGACACAATTCAAAGCCAGATGTTAGGGACTGAAATAAAAGAACCATTAGTCAAAACTCTGGGCCAAAATATTTCTTTTCACTTCACTAAATTCCTTTATTCCTAACAAACACATACTTTCACCCCAACTCCTGCAAAATCAGGCCTGATTAGTCCCTCAATAGAAACCGTCATGCGATCAAAGTTTTTTGGGGCAGCATGCAATGTTAGGGGCAATTAATTATAAAAATTGGAAAAATGAATAAATAATGAATTAGTAACATCTCCGGCAAATTTGTTTGACTGCGATCACTAAAAAAATCTGAATTAAAAAAAATCAAGCGTGAATCTTATGGACACAAACTAAGAGATCAATTCAGCATAAACTTACATTGCAAATTCAATTCAACCAAAAACATATTTAAGGGGCAAATTACTCCCTTGGTTTGTGTCCGTAAACATTCATGCTTGTTTTTCAAAAAGTTTTTTGTGATCACTTTTCAACAAAATGCGAAAGGAGTGATTTCATTCATCAGCCCTTTTTTCCTATTTTCTCAATTCATCACCCCCACCCCATATGACATACTGCCAAAAGATGTTGGGTGACCAATCAGACCTGTTTCTTTTTAAATCTGAATGTACGCCTTATTTTCCAGCCCATACAGTATTTAGACAAGTATCTTCATCTTTGATATTTTTATCACTATATATCTGCTGATCTTCTGACTGAGTTTACCAATTCAAAGAACAGTCTTTCGTCTGATGAAGTGTTGACATCCCAAATATAATTGGCTGCTTCTATAATTAGAGACTGTCAACCAAAACAATTGCCTAAACTGTCATCAAAGGATTCTGCAGTTTTCAAGTGGCTGGCTGTGTATATATCACACATACAGGCCATACCATTGGAGCTAGAGGGCTGAAAACTTAAACCCCTACTCCTTATTATGCATACAAAAACATTTTTTTGTTTTTTTCAAAAATCCTACCTCTAAATAGGTTTTTAATGGTGGGTTCAATTTGTCAGGTAAGTTTATGCTAAATTTATCCCCTAGTTTGAGTCCCCTGATCTTTGAATAAATCAATTATCTTTTTTTACCAATTTTTTTATTGATCACCCCAACACAACACACTGCCAAAAAACATTGATCACTTGACGGTTTCTAATGAGTAACTAAGCAGACATGTTTTGGGAAGAGTCATTATCATTGCAAGAACTTTTTAGAGAGAGAGAGAGAGACAGAGACAGAGACAGAGAGACAGAGAGAGTGAGAGAGTGACACACACAGAGAAAGACAAAGGGAGTGAGAGAGAGTGAGAGAACGAGAAAGGTAGTGAGAGAGAGAAAGTGAGTGAGAAGAGGCGAGAGGGGCAGAGAAAGTAAGCGAGAGAGGGAAAGTGAGACAGAGAGAAAAAGAGAGAGGAGAGAGAGAAAAAGAGTATGGGTGAAAGAGAGAGAGAGAGCGAGAGTAAGAGAGAATGAGAGAGAGTAAGGGAGAAAGAGAGAGATATTGAGAGAATAAAAAAAAGTGAGAGAGTAAGAAAAAGAGAGAGAGATATATATATTCATGTATATATCATTCTTTACTTACCCATTCACTTCCACTCTGGCGACCTTGTTCCGTGGATTGAGATAACTCGTTTGGATGTAATTAAAGATGAATGATCCTCCCCCGTAGCCAGCGACAATAAATCCACTTAGGAGACCTTTGCGATCTGGAGCCCACTGCAAGCAAAACAATAACTGTGTTAGTATTTATGATGTTTTCGACTTGTTAACATCTACAAAAGTTACATAGTATTGAGAAGAAACATCAAAAAACTTGTAACTAATCAATGTAGACAACCTGACGAGGTTGACAATAGGTGCAACAACTTTTTACTATTATTACTGCCTAGGTATATTAACAACCAGTTTTTTTTTCTGTTGCCCTAATTGGCTCCAGAAAAAGGTTTGCCTCTTTTCTCAGATTATACACACCTGAGGAAGGCGGAAGAATGGATTGGGCAAAAAGAGGGAGAAAGAGTGAGATTGATAAAGGGAGAGAGAGTAAGAAAGAGAGAGAGAATGATTTAGGCAAAAGACAGTGTTCACAACATCAAGGAGAAGGAGAAATGATTCAAGTGTCTGAACATAAGTTGGAATTATCATTTGAGTTCTCTCGATGAGATCACTCGTACCCAAACCTCCAGACATGCAAAAGGTTACTTCTAAACTAAGCTGGCACTAAGGTTCCCGGTGCCCCCAAGAAAGTTGAACTTTGATGATGATGAAGATGATGAAGAAACATTCGACAGCTGCATTCATTCCTTCTACACTTGGAGCCACTGCGATTTTTTCTCTGGAGAGCAAACTTAGATCCTTCAGTTTCAGGCCAGATCATGATGTTTCCAGTCCTGCGTCTTTGAGGTCCCTCACAGGTTACTGAGCAAGTTTGTCCAGTGATAGCCTTTACGAGATTTGTAGTTATTGAATCATACAACAGTAATTCCTCTGGGGTTTTTTTTTCCGCATGTTTGGCACCTTTTACAGTATATCATCATCTCATAAATTCATTAATGTTTCACACAAAGAAAAAACAAATATATTTTATGTGATAAATTCATCTTGCGATCATGGATTTGCTTATATCAGGTGAACTGGCTAAGCACATCGTAAAACAGAGGGCAGGCATGACCTAGAAATTCCCTTATGACTTCTCCTCATCCCACTCACATTCCCTCCCGGGCTTCAGATATTGTGAGCACTTTATCTCACCGAAGTAGCTAAGCCTAACTGGGCTTGTTATTGGTCACAAGAATGTCCATATCCAATTGTTTCAACTATCAGATGTTCGTGAAAAATCTGACTTCATGTCAGGTAATTTTCGAATCGTTTTTTATTCTTGTCTTGAATACTTTTTGCCATCATCTGAATTTATCAGTCGCTTTATCACAACTTCTACTCAGATTGATTTCCCTTAAGCCGCGAGTAAAAAGCATTTGATAGGAAAATAAGCTCACTGCCTGAGGGAAATCGGTCAGAGTTGCGATAAAAAATAACCAATAAATTAGGATGAAGGTGAAAAGAAGACATAGAAATTTAATAACAGTGATTTATAATATTCCATCAGATAGAGATAAAATTTAATAAAACATTTAAAAAACAAAAATCAAAATTGTTTTTAATTCTGTTTAATTGACTCGTTTTCCTATTTTTCAATTCGTGTCTGTCTCAGACGCACAACAGGGTCCCCCAGCACTTGGCACCCTGGGTAACTATCCGAAATCTCCAGTTTTTGTGGTCTAATCTAGCTGTCACGCCGAGCATTCAGCAAACTCAGTTTGATTGATTGAAAACTCCTCTGGTCAAAACGTCTGTCAAATAAAGATTTTTGCCCCCGTTAATGCGAACTCCAACGAGTAATTAAGAATGAGATTAAAGATGATTTCGATCCTATCAATCCTAAGGCAAATAACGGATCGATCGTAGCCATGACCTTTATGACCTTTGCATAATGAAAAGGAATTCTTGATTAAACACCAATTGCATTTTATGAAATTAACGTCACGTTAACTATTGATGTTTCACAAAACTATAGACATGTTTACATGCACACGAACACATATACAAGCATATACACACCTATGTATGTACAAGTATATACACATATGAATATACACATATGTACATCATATATACACATATATTTTCGCACAAATACGTACATGTATATGCACGTGGATACAGACACAAATACATATATATAGGTGCACATATATACACACATACACTCTCACAAATACACATGCATATACATTTATATGTATCTATTCAATGTTTATAGGCATAGAAATTTTGATACAAAAATATGCTAGTCAACATATATATCTTTATATATATATATATATATATATATATATATATACATATATATATAGATAGATACATAGATAGATAGAAAGATATATAGATATCTTCAGTTTTGACATTACTAATCAGTTTTATGCCATTCTGTCCCATGACGTGAAACTGATCAGTAGCAACAAAACTGTGGATATCTATCAATCAATTTACACTCTATCTAAAAATTCTAAGATATTGAGCACTATGACCACAGATGAAGCAAACACTGAAAACAGTCAAGATAGATGTATATATATATGTATATATATATATATATATATATATATATATATATATATATATATATATATATATATGTATATATATGTATATATATAAATGTATATATATATATATATATATATATACATATATGTATAATTATATATACACTTAAAGAGTCAAAATATTATGAGCACCAGTTTGATTGGATGTTAGTCTTTAATTCACCTGCAAAATAGCTCTTACCCTATCAAGCATAGACTCTACAAGACTTCTTATGATTTCCTCAATCGGAATGCTGACAATAGGTACTTAAACTGCTGTAAATTATATGGCAGAGGTTCTGTTAATGAATTTAGTGGTTCAATACAACCCATAAGCACTCAACAGGATTGAGGTCTGCGGAGTTTGGGGGCCAGTGTATTACAGCAAAGTCTTCTTCCTGTTTCTTGAAACTATTATTGTTCAACTCATCCAGTACGAAACGGCACATTGTCCAGCTGTAAGATGCTGCTGTCAACTGTTACCATGAAGGACGTACCTGGTTTTCAAAGATGTTGAGGTAGATGGTAAGGCACCAAGGATCTTATATCTGAATGATATGTAACAAAGATCGATGAACTGTTTCTCCCTTGATTAAAGATACCTGCAATCTGTAACCCTTTGGATGGTTTGGACTTGGTGAGAAAGCCTCCATTCACTTCTCAGATCAAAATTTCTTGGCTGCACTGTTCTGTTTCCTGCCAGTAGTTTGTGACTTGTCTCTCCTCAGACCACACCCAACTGGTACTCATCACAACTGAATGTGATCACTCAACAAGCCGCACTATTTCAGAAAAAAACTTTCTCTTAGATTTCAGGCCTTCATCAAAGCCCTTCAAATCTTTCTTCTTGACTATAACTGCGCCATTCAAAACATCAAGATGGAGTATATACCTCTGACAGCAGATGTCATTCTTGCCACCCATCTCTGGTCAAAATGTTTTTATGCCTACGACCACAGAGTAGAGAGATGAATAATTTACGAGCGTTATCTCAGACTCTGGCCAATCAGCAGTGCAGTTAGCATAGTTGGTAGAGCAGAGTCATGTTAAGGCTGCTTCCTGGTGGACGTAAGTTTGAGTCCCACATGACATTCATTTTCTTTATTCATTTACGTGGTTGGCAGTTCGATTTGCAACTGGTTAAGACCAGTGCTAGATAAAATGCTCCCTAAAAAAAATGTCTCTACAGTTATCACATATTGTATATTTATACAAGTATACATATATATATATAAATATATATATATAAAATATCATTCTGCTTGTGTTATTTGTGTATCACAGTCAGTGATAACATAATGGAAAAGTCTGGTAGTTAAATTAGAGGATAGGAAAGGAGAGGCGAGAAAAGAAAATTAGGTAGTTTAATAAGAGGGTACAAAAGGAACTGGTAGAGAATAAAATTGGGTAGTTTAATAAGAGACTAGAAGGAGAAGAGGTAGATCATAGAAAAAAGAAGGCGGAAAAGAGAATCAGGTAGTTTGCTGATGAAGTATGAATATTTTGCACAAAAAAACAATCTATGTTTGTATCAGATATAAGTAAAAAACTAAGACTTGGACAGGAAAGAAAGATGATTAGAAAAAAACTCAAAAAAGTGAGAGAAGTACAGAGGCATGAGATAATGGATAATTTTAGTTTTCAACCCCATGGAATTTCCACAGGTCCAGCAAGTAAATATGTAACCGTAAGATTGTGAAATAGTGTGTCAAACTCAGCTGTTTATACACTGTAGATATTGACACAGAATATGCTTGATATTTACTAAGTTTAGCTTAGTTTGACACAAGGCCATAGAAGTAGGACACCTAGGATCAGACTCATTACAGTAGTAATGGTCAGCATCATGAGCTCGTTAACCATTACTACACTGTTTGGGAAATGGATGACATTTCTGAAATGTGCAGGGATTTCACAAAATCGATAGTTTCATAATCTTAATGTAACTTATATCATCATCAGCAGCAGCAGCAACCATAATGTGTCCATTGCTGGACAAAGGCCTTTCTCATTTCCTTCCATAATGACCGCGATTATACTAACCTCTGCCATGTCTTACTGGCAAACTCCTCCTTTTTGTCCCTTAATCTTGTGTCTCATCTTTTCCTACTTCATTCACTGTCCCATGGAAACCTATCAGTCTTTTGCTTCATTTATTGTCATCTTTTCTTGCCAAGTGTCTCACCCATCTCCATTTTTGCCACTTAATTATTTGTGCGATAGCATTCATTCTAGTCTTTCCCCTGATCTAGTTTGATTTTTTTCTGTCAGAGTTATTCCTAGCATTGCTCTTTCCATGGCTCTCGAGCAATTCAAAGGAGGTGATCAGTTTTTTCGTTAATTTCCATGCTTTGCATCTAGAAGTCATAGCTGGTATTAGACATTCATTGTATACCCGATGCTTAGAGCATATCAGCAAGGTGCTTTCCTATAAGTCTCTATTCATACCAAATGATTTCCAGTTGATCATCAAGCATTATTTCATTTCCCTTTCAGGGTCTTTCTCTAATTTTTTTATTACCAGTCCAAGGAAAATGTATTCAATGTCAACCTCTTCTAAATCCTCACCCCCTATTCTTATGGTCATTTTACAGACATAATCGTTGAACATTGCTATCAAGGAACAACCATATCCATCAAAGATGGCAAAGGGTTTTATCCTTGGTTATATTTGTGCGTGTTCATTTGTTGATGTGTCTGTGTGTTCCAGTGCTCCTGGCCATACTGTTTTGTCTACAAACTTAAAAATTGGCATCGGTACTCCATTAGACCCTTTCTAAAATTGTTTTTTAAAAAATATTTTTGGAGAAAAACATTTTTGACCTTTTTGGGGCCTTATTTTGATGGGTTTATTAATAATATCTGGACCATCCAGACTGTTTTTTTACTCTAATTTAGATGTTTTCCTGTGGGAAACACCAGTGATGTCATAAATAGAATTCAATCTGACCATATTTATTCTTCGATGGAATTTTTTGACATGATTTTAAATTTTGATGCTACTGTTGTTCAATTATTGACTGCGGTGGCGAGTTACTCCTGTCTTTAAGCTCGAATGAATCTCGGATTTCTGAACTCAATCACATCATCACAGATTCCAATGTTTGTCTTTGTGATTTTTTTTCATTATTTCTCAAGGCATCTTTGAAACTAACCAACAAACAATAAAAATCTCAGAAAAAAAACCCCAAAAAACATTTCAATTTGAAGAAATCATGAGAAAACAATGTCTCCTGGCAACATGAATACAATTATCAAAAGAATAGACAATCAAGAAATCATTAATCAATCCTAAATGTTAATTATTATACAAACATATCTGTGTATGTGAAGGGAGGGTGTATGTGTACGTGAATGTTTTTTTGTGTGTGTATGTGTATGCATAAGGGTGTGTTTCCATATATTTTTTCTGTCTCTGTAAATAGATAAGAACGTTTATTTTTCCTTGTGCGCACGACTAGGATACACACACCCACACATATTTATATATTTGGTCGTTCGGAAAGTAACAACGTATTTGCGTGTTGAGAAAATTACGTATTTCCAGAAAGGAGATAAACGAATGCCAGTAAAGTTTGATTAAATATTATTTATCAAGAATCTAATCGCCATCGTTATCAATGACAGCAGTCCAACGGGAAGGCAAATATTCAATTCCTTGTTGGAAAAATTCTGAGTTTTTTTTGCTCTTCAAAGTCTCTATCCTCTAAAGGGTTCAATTTTACTCTATACAATAAACAACACACCTGATAGAAGAGATTATGAACTAAAGCCAGACTTGGTTTTGTACCATTTAACCTTTCTCTTGCCTTAGTTGGTCGGCTTATCATTTATCGTAGTGAAATACGTAATTACTTTCCAAATATCCTGATATATATATATATATATATATATATATATATATATATATATATATATATATATATATATATATATATATATATATATATACATATATATATACATATATATATATATATATATATATATATATATACATATACACACACATATATATATATATATACATATATATACATACACACACACACACACATATATATATATATATATATATATATATATATATCTTCCATAGGAATAGAGCACTCTGGTGGATGAGGAGTTTCTGCGTAAAATGAATATATCGCTTAAATTCAACGCTACTGACCACCCAGTTCCATAGTCCAGAGGTGGGATATCGGCCTCTAGGTCCAATGTGAGGGTTTTGATTCTGCCTCGCGGTACTGGATGGGTTAAAGTCTATAGCCACACTGAACAGATGTAATACAACGAAGCAGCTGTCTGTGGATGACAGAATCATATATATGTATGTATATACATATATATATATATATATATATATATATATATTCATATATATGTGTGGATGGATCAATAACTTTGTACCCTGAAATGTAACAATCAGCTAGAGGAGTTTTTTATTTTTTCATTCTCATAGCTGATATTTATTTAAGCTCTGCTTGATCTGGCACAAGGCTACAGAATCTAGGTACCCTATGAGGACTGACCTTACAATAGTAGAGGATTATTCTGAAAAATGAAGTTAATAACCATTGTGTTATAACATGCACAAACCATCAGTTTTCAAGTTGGTATGGCTGGCTGGTTATGTATACACAGGCAGTATCAATAGAGTTAAAGGACTGGAAATTCATTTCATCTTTTTTTAATTACTCACTAAATAGGTTTACAGTAAAGAGTCACCTGACAGTTTCTATTGGGTGACAAACCAGACCTGCAAGTTATGATGTTAGTAACAGTTCAAATAATTAGGATTATAGGTATTCACTATTCTTAGTCTGGCATAAGGCAATAAGTGTGTGCCTACTCACTCTAGCAGTAAGTCGGTAGTTTGACATGTAATTATCCTACTGTAATTTGAGATCCGTGTGCGTGTGTAAGTATCCACCAAGATAACTTGACAACTGGCCGTTGTACAAAATTTTTATTAACCAGATATGTTGGTCTGTGCACCAGACATTGTAGGGTCAAGTTTGAAGTTGTTTGAATTTACAGTTCTCAATATCAAAGGTGAAATGAAAGTTAATCTTGGAATGGACTTCGTTTTCTTGCCCGAATACATCCCCTACGCCATCAGTGTTCACCAACATGCGTTTATAGATGTGGTGAGGATGAAGAGAGAAAGAGAGAGAGAGAGAGAGAGAGAGAGAGAGAGAGAGAATGAATGAATGAATGAATGTGTGAAAAAGAGAGTGTGAGAAAATGAGAGAGAGAATCATTTTTTTTTCTTTAAAACAAGATTACATTGAGTTATGGTTAGATAACATGACAGCATTTTAAAAAAATTCTTATTTGATTGCTGCTATAAGCGACATCATAAACATAGTATTTTGTTTTTTCTTATCTTATCAAAACAAATTCGAAGAATCATACTCTTCTATTTCCTACTAATTTAACTGCTTTTTCTTACAATCTGTTTTTTTTTTTTTTTGATTGGAAAAGAAGGGAGGAGAAAGGTTTTTTTTTATCATTGTTAAATAGATAAGAGTATATTTCCTCACTTTTTATACACAGATCCAAACTTAGATATAAAATATCTATAGTGATAACATTGAAGAACAGTAACCAAAATACTTCGAAACCATTGTTTCATATGATAGTTGGAAAATATTTCATAATTATTGCAGGCTTCTCCACACACCATCGAGTTTGGCCTTTCTTAATTTGCACCTTTATGAAGGGCATGTCCGAGTAAACTGAATATGATTTGAAATTGCCGCAGTATGATGCTCAGTCCATGTGATCAATATTCACCCCTGGATTAAGTGCATTGACAAGAACGGAATGATGTTGAGTAGAATGAATCAATACAGACTATGTGTTTCTTGTCTATGATTATATTCTTTCCAAAATGTGTATGGGTATTCCTCGTGTCATTCTGAACAAGGTTTTAGCAGGATGCAAAAGAAAGACGTTTGATTCATTTAACAATTTAATTCTGTTTAAGAAAGAAAAAACATTTTCCAGAAGTTTAGCATTCAGATTGACAAAAATGCATGTCTTGTTGTGCTAATTGCAATAAAATTTGTTTCCTATTTTTCACTTTCAAAACCAAGCCGTATAAGCAAAATCTCTGTTGGTTCAAATACTTATAAGCAGTACTGTATATTTATGTTGATTTCTGTGTCTACACCACCTATATTTACAAGTTTTATCCCTGACATTGTGCATATATATATATACATATATATATATATATATATATATATATATATATATATAAACAGGCATATTGAAATACAGAGATGTGTAAATATACTGAGAAATACACAGACTAGTAGATATACCATGAAGATAGACAATCAAATTAGACATACATAGAAACTAATTCTTAACACAGTAATTTGCTGAAAGATATTTATCTTTGAATGAGTGTTTGTGTGTGTGCTGGGATGTGTATGAGTATGAGCATGTGTTTGCATATATAAATATATGTGTGTATGCGCATATATATTTACATGTGTCTGTTGGAATATATATTTTTGACAACATATATATGTATATATATATATATATATATATATATATATGATTGAATCAATGAATATAGATCAATAGATGAAGACTTATTAACATACAAAACAAATCATGAATATAATATAATATGATACAATGTTTGATGTGTGATGGGTTTATTTCATAAAATGCTTGATACATTCATCATTAAATATGAAGTTGATTTATAGTACAGCTTGGAATATAAGAGTGTAACGAAGCAACAATCCTACATTGCTAAAAATAACAGACAAATTAATTTTTCTAGTTTGCATTTGTCATGTTATTAAAATATTTTGATGACATTAGTAAAAGGCTTGAACGTAAACGACAAAAATTAACCCCAAAATTTTGTCTATTATTTTCAACAATCTATGTTTGAATAAATACTTATGTACATGAAATTGATAGCTCCTACTGAACAACCAGACACAGAAATATTCACATTCTCTTCTCCAGCATCAAACATGTAAACAGCAAATTTTTCCTCTGTGAACCGCCGTAAATATTTCATCTTCAAAAAAGATTGCTGGCTCTTGTCAAAATCCATTGAGCTGCGCCCATGGAATGATAATAAAAACATCTGAGCTGTAACACCTATTTGTTGAGTTTTTCTCTTCACCTTCCAATTGTCATTTTCATCTACATTCTGTCAGATCACTTCACATCCACAATACAAACATAAATACATATACATATATATGTATATATCATGGCATTTACCAACTATAGAATGTTCTCATCCCGGGAATTAACCACAATTTAGCAGTACCGTAGGAAAACTCCCACAAAGGGGTGGCAGACCCTTATAGCTAGCTCACATCTACCAGGGGAAGGACACGCTTTTCAAACCTACGACCTTCTTCTACCCATGCCAGGCTGGTGGATCATAGGATACAAACACTTGATTTAAAGGGCGGGGCTGGACCTGGGCATGCTGACTTCACCTTAAAAATCTATTACTCAGGCTGGAGGCTTATTCCCCACTCAGGCCTCAACATCTATGGTCCTACTGCTGTGGAAGTCCCTCCGAACAATCTTCTTCGCAAAGCCTAGCCATTTATTCACATATATCTTCATCACCAGCATGATATATATATATATGTATATATACATGTATATATATATATGTGTGTGTGTGTGTGTGTGTGTGTACACATATATAAATAAATGCATAAAATTATAGAGATGGATAGCTGCCAAGATGCCTCTTTCATATCTTCTGTCGGCTCTTTATCACTTTTATTTTAAACTAATCTAATTATGGACAGACACTAATTATTCATTGGAATACAAAGTTAATTGGTATTGGCATTTTCTTTCCTTCTCTCCTTCATTCTTTCTTTCTTTTCTTCCTTTGCTGCCCCCTCCTGTCTTTCCTCTCCCTCTTTCTTTTCTCCTCTACTTCTTTTTCCCCCACCTTTCTTCCTTTTGTTCTTTCTATTCTTGATTCTTTTTTCCTCTCTTCCTCTTTTAATCACTGTTACCCATTACAGACTGGTTTAAATACCGTTGCTGGGTTATTCATGCATTCTGACATTTGTATGAGTGTATGTATGTATCTTATCTATCTTTACCGTTCATAGTGAAAACTTGTAAAAATTTTGCACACACACTCCTCTCAATGTTTTGATTTTTTGAAAAATCTCCTCTAAAATAAGTTTTTAGTTATGGATTCAATATGCAATGTAAGTCAATGCTAAATTGGTCACCAATTCGAGCACACTTGTTTTTTTTTGAAAATTCAGACTTTTTTTTTAAAGATCACAACCCAACAAAAGGTGAGAGCAGTAATTCATTTATTGATTATCCTTTTTTGCAACTTTTTAATTGATCGTCCCCAACACAGCATATACGGGTGTGATGATTCCTAGTTTCGCTTTGAATTCTAGTTGTTTTATTTTCTTCTTGTATTCTTCCTTCTGTTAGAAACAATCAACCAAAACTGTCACAAAAATGGTCAACATAGGTTTCTATCAATTTTCACATTGGTCTGGCTGGCTGTCTATGTATGTATCAAACATACAGGCCACACCAATGGAGCTAGAGGGCTGAAATTTCAAACAATTACTCCATATTGTATCTAGAAAAAAATGTTCATTTTGTTTTTTCAAAATTTTCCCTTCTTAACTACCTTTTTAGAGGGGGGATTCAGTTTGCAATGTCAGCTTATGCTAAAATTATATTTTTGCTGGTACCTGCTTTTTTCCTGACAATCAAGACTTTTTTTAGAAATCACTTATTCATTGATCACCCTAAATTCCTTCTAATTTATCACCCCCAATACAGCATTCTGCCAAAAGACATTGTTTGTGTAACGGTTTCTATTTAGTGACTAACCAGACTTGTCCTTCTTTTTCCATTCATTCTCTCCTTCTCAAAGTATTATCCTGCTATTTAACACATCTAAAATCAGGCTCGAATTTCTTCCGGGGTAATTATACTCATCCTCGTCGTCATTAAAACTTCCCACCTACGAGAATTGAGTTTGCTTGAAAATGATCGTCTTTTGACTTGAATCCAAAAATCTCAGACAACGCCAAATAGAGTTTGTGTCTGTTTCACAAAAAAAAAAAATATACAAAATGGTATTGACCCGCTGTTTGCAATCAGAAGCCACACACTTTCACTGCACATAGATTAATTAAAAACAGACTCCATTTAGACAGAAAAAGAGAAAGTCATATGATATATTTTCTGCCTGAACTTTTCAGACAAGGGGTGACAACTGAGCATCACAGATTCAGATTTCATAATCCCGATAACATCAGAAAGACGTCTATTTTTGAGAATTTGATAATTATCAAGTTTGAATAATCCAGTTCCCTTTCGTTGATTTTTCTTCTTCTTTGTCCTAATAATGGGAAACCATTTCCTGTGTGTTTCTCTATGGGTATGTACATCTGTATGCAAGTACCCTGGTTTTATTTTGACAGGACTTGTATTTTTATATCATAGTATATAAATGAAACCTGATGATCCCCGACCCAACAGGAACTGCTTGAGTTTGCTAAAGGAATGTCCGGTGAAGTTGCTGAAGTGTTCAATATGGAAGATGTTGAGGAGGTAATGAATGTTGACAATGAAGGTCCAATTGCACATTCCCTTATGGATACGGAGATTGCAGAGATGGTGTTGAATCCTGATAAAAGCCGGGAGGACAGTGGAGATGGAGAGAATGTTAGTCATCAAGAAGAAAACATCGCGTTTGATAAAGCACTTGAAATGCTGGACAGTCTGGCAAAAAGCATTTGACCGACCTACGTATAAGTTTTTTACGGAACCGGATATCATGTAAATTTGTAAGATAAAAGACAAGATTGCACAGAACAAAAACAAAGGTTTAGAAGCAATCAACAATATGTGACACATCCAAGATACGCCTCTGGAGACGAATAACCTGTTGATGACCCATCCAGCTTTGTCAGTGAGCTATAACTTGGAAGGATTTTTTTTTATCACAATCGTGAGAGAAGAAAAAAAATATTTTTGCGCACTCACACCGGATTACTACATGTTTATACATATTGCTTATGCTTTTTGATTAGAATTCTGCGATTTATGAGGTGTCAAAGTACAAACCACTGGAAAGACATAACATATATATATATATATATGTATATATATATATATATATATATATAGATATAGATATAGATATAAATACATAAAATTTAAAAAATGAAAATTCTTCTTTCCTAGAAATGAAAATTTGTTAAAAAAATAGCTACATTGGACTTAGTAAAAGTTTTTTATCTATCGATGAGAAAAAAACTATTCATCATCATCATCATCATCATCATCATCATCATCATCATCATCATTATCATCAGTCTTTTAATGTCCGTTGTTGGGCATAGACCTTCCCCAGGATTGGCCACAATTCTCTATCATGGGCTTCGTAGAGCCAGTATTTCCTGAATCTGTCCAGTTCATCTCTCCATCTTGTGTTCTGTCGGCCTCGGTTCCTTATGTGATCTCTGGAGATCCATGTTGTCAGACGTGATATCCATTGGTTGTCTTTCATTCTGGCAACATGGCCCGCCCATTGCCATTTGAGTTTTTTAATAGTTTCTATGATGTCACAGACACCCGTTCTCTTCCTTATATACTGTGCTGTCTTGTGATCTCTCCATGTAAGGTTGAGCATCCATGGTTCGCACAATGAAATACCATTCTTTCTGAATAACAATGTCTAAAAAGCATTTATACTGCATGGACATTATTGATTGAATTACTATTTTTTTCAAAAAGCCATTAAAAAGATTTCCGACCGATATTTTTTTGGTTAAACCAAAAGTGTAGGTAATTGTTTGGAAGCAGGACAAGGGAGGTAATTAATCTGAAATGCTTGGAATGATAAAATATCAATACAGAACAACCAAAAAGCAAATTCGTTATCTTTGCAGCCTAATTTCTTTGCATACCATCGCCAAACACTTTCTAAAAAAAGAAACAATAATAATCCTACACGCTAACCCTAAACACTGACTCTATAGACTAACCCTTGTAAATGAATTCAATAAAATGCAGATTTAGATAGTCAACCTTCTATTTTCGTTTGTTCTGTAATGATATTTTAAAATTTCCAGCGTCTTGATCAATTTTAACCCATGCCAGGAATTCTTTGCATACAACAATCAAAACATACTCTATATATTTATTCTCTTTAAAAAAACCAATGATAAATTCAAAAAAAAAAATTTCAGAAATTCTGTGGCCTTGTGTCAGATTAAACTAAACAAATAGGGTACCTATCATACCTCAGAGACTAACCAGTCTATATTGCATACAATTTCCCAAGAGTAATGATACTGAAGCTCTCAGGGTGCTCCTATGTTGTGGTCTTATGTCAGACTAAGCAAAGCTTAGTAAATAGGGTATCTAATGTGGCTTGATGGTTAGCAAGCTCATCTTACTTATCAATTCAATAGGATAGCGAATTTGATCCTCACCGGGTGAACACTGATAAGCTCCCCACTTTTGGAAGATTAGCTCCAAACAATCATCCTTCTCGGATCTCATTTACATTTGGCTATATTAAGCCACACAAATATGGCCTAATTAAATATCATTAAGAAACCATCAACCAAACTGTCAGTGAAATTGTCAACACAGGTTTCACCTATAAAAATGGTCTGGCTGGCTGGCTGGCTGGCTGGCTGGCTGGCTGGCTGGCTAGTTATGAATGTATCATATGTACAGCCCGCATCAATGAAACTACGAAGCTGAAAATTTGAACATTTACTCATTATGTATGGGGAAAACCTTTTTTCTTTGTTTTCTGAAAACTTGAACCCTAGATAGGTTTTTTGAAGGGTGATCAATACACGGTGTAAATTGGTCCCTTAGTTCGTGCCGAGCAGCATTTATGCTTTTTTTTTTTTTTTTCTAAAATCAGAATTTTTAGTGATTCAACTTTTTCATCAATTACCTCCTTTTTCCAATTCTCTAATTGATCACCCCCAACATGGCATACTGAAAAAAAACTTGGTCACATAATATCTCTTGAGTTTTAAACTAGACCTGTTTTTTTTTGGGGGGGGTTATAATTATCAGGCATGTTACATGATTGAGATAGGTACATATTTCCTATTAATGTCTGTAGTTGCTATTAACTAAGTGCAACTTGGTTTGGCACAAGGCCACAATTATTGAGCATTCACTGAGGATTGAACTAATTACTCAGTAGCAGGGGTGGGCACGGCTTAGAAAAACATAAGACTGATGAATTTAGCAGAAGCAAAGATAACCTCTATCTATTGACTTTTATTATATAAATTTAGCTCTGGTTTGGTATTTTTACTCTAAAACCCTGAAAGATAGATCCAGAAAGTCGAAATGTTAATTTGTCTTAGCCTCAACATATCAAAATTTCAGCAAAGAAGAGTATTCAATCAATGCATCCTCCTGATAGTCACTTAGTGGAGATGGAACATGGAACTTAGCCGAAAGACTGACCCGCAAACTGAGAAGCATGCAACGAATGCATGAGAGAATCATGCTTAACCTCACGTGGAGAGATCATAAGACAGCGTAGTACATCAAGAAGGAAACGGGAGTCCGTGTCATCATAGAATCTATTAAAAATCTAAATGGCAACGGCAGGTCCTGTTGCAAGAATGGCAGACAACCGATGGACATCATGACAAACAACATGGATCCCCATAGATCACATGCAAAACTAAGGCCAACAGAACACAAGATGGAGAGAAGAACTAGACAAATTCAGGAAATACTGGCTCTGCAACGCCCATAATAGAGAATATTTGTGAATCCGGAGGAAGGTCTATGTCAAACAACGGATGATAAAAGACTGATGATGATGGTGAGGTCTGCTGTTATTAATTTTGACCAGCTTTCACCATCATCCTTACTTTGAATCAGACTGTACTCCTGCGGCATCGATTGAACAGCGCAATCAGAAAATAAAGACCAATCCCATGTTGAGAATCAAACTCACATCCTCTTGCAAGAGAGGATCCAGTATATGCCTGACTGCTTTTAATCATTACCACAGGGACTTTATAGTTACATGGAAGCTGCACCATGAACCTAATTCAAAATGATACAAAAAGTGACCAAATTAGGTGAGGATTGTTTTCGTTGAGGGGGAAAAACAAAGTCAACTTCAGTCTGTGACCTGGGCTTGAATTTAACAAAAGCTCTATTTCCACTGGAACCAGAATGACATCAAACGGAAAACAATCAAGTTTTGCTTTTGACTTTTGACAACTTTTGATCGTGTGAATAACTCTTGAATAATATTCAAGAGATGTTCACACAATCACATCAATGAGAAGTAAACCATTATCTCATGACGATATTCTATTCTGATTAACATGAATGAATACTTTGGAAGAGGTAGGTCTGGTTGGTCACTCAATAGAAAATGTCACGTGACCAATATCTTTTGGAAGCATGTGAGGTGATCAACAAAAAAAATTTGAAAAGGAGTTAGCAAGGGAAAAATCACTTCTCCCACTTTTTATTTAGCCATGATCACCAAAGAAGTTTTTTGATTTTTGAAGAAATAGATTTTTAGTGATTGATTTAATTAACAATACTAAATTGATCCCTTTATCAGCGTTCACGCTCCTTTTGTGAAAAAAACTGGACAGTCTGATAAGTTGAATTTAAGCGATATATTTATTTATCGTATATATTCCTCATCCACCAGAATGCTCCATTCCATGTTGGAAGAGCATTGCATATATATATACATACATATATATATATATATATATATATATATATATATATATATGTAGAGAGAGAGAGAGAGAGAGAGAGAGATAGATAGATAGATAGATAGATAGATAGATAGATGTAGCCAGAGAGATGCATTTAAAAACTTGAGAAACCTGTTGATAGTTTTGGCTGATGCTTTCTAACATTGGATATTTTCGCAGAGATCTTCCTAGTTTCAGTCCAAAGTTGCAAGCTATTTTTATGAGACGTTGAACTTTTTCTTGTTTTAGTGAGAGTTACGCCAGATGATCTTTGTCCAAGGTCTGTCCAGGAAAAAAATCCAGCCATTTTGGGTTTCTAGAGAACTGGTCACACAGCCTTGATATAATTTGGCAACCAGTCAGAGGGGGCCTTACTGCGCATCTGTGAACTGACTGAAAGGCTGAAGAATGGGTGGGTTGAAACATTGTGATAGCTACATCAAAAATACAAACAAGGGGTCAGTGCTCCCCCCCCCCCAAAAAAAAATTTGAAAATCTCTAACATATCAATCAAATCCCAGCTCTCTCTGGTTAAGACCAGGACTTTGTACCTACAAGTTTTCATGACTACCCCTTTGGTGGGATGTAAGTCCATCAAAGGGATACCTTCACCCTGATCACACAGCTTAGAGCGTCCTCAATTAGCAGCCGAGTGCACAGGGGAATTTGTCCCAATAAAGTGATTTTCATACTCTTGGCTTACACGGGGAATTTAACCCAGGACTTTCTGCGTATAAATCAGGTGTGCTAACCATTACACTATCCGAGCGGGTATACATAAAAATTTGCATTTATCAAAACCACACGATTCAAGCTGTTATTGAACAAAAGTATCCAAAATTAAGATAAAGGAAATATCAATCTAAAATTAATATTATTGATGATGCTTTGTATATTGAAAATTCAAGACAAAAGAACTTTCTTCCGACTGATTTTCTTAGATGAGGTACTGTTATTAGGAACCGTCACCAAGATTTATCACCAAAACTGTAAAAATAGGTTTCTCCTATTTCAAAGTTGGTCTAGCTCACAGGCTGACCGGTTGTGTACGTGCATCTGTATCATGCGTACAAGCCATACGAATAGAACTAGAGGGCTGAAAATATAAACTTCACTCCTTACGAGTAGCACTGAATACGTTAAACCAAAAAAATATCATTGATCAATAACTGAAATGTATTGATTTATCTTTTACTCACTTCGTTTGCAAGACGAGTATATATTTTAGTCGGGTGTGAGTTTTGTCATTTCTCATCAAATGAGCTCACAGTGTAGTAAGATAACACTAAGCCTGAAATATCAGGATTACAGCTTCAGATGGAAATTTTGTTCTATTTGCAGTTTACAGACAACTAGGCGTTAATATGAATAATAAAATGTTAGGGGGCCAACATCCACACACTTAATATTGCGACCTGCGTTTTAACGGGGTATGCCTGTTGCACTGCAACTCCAAGCTCATGTAATCTCAGACTTCCTCTTGAATAACATCCAGTTAATGCGACAACATCAAGAACTAGTATCTATTTTTACTTGTTTATCATCGTGTAGGACACCTCGCTGAATTATTTTGTAACTTTAATCCCTACATATCACTTTCCTAAAGAGAGACTCTCATGCGGTATTCATTTCTAGGTTTGGCTTGCTAAATCGATTTTTTGAGCATAGCACATATGCTGATTCTTCCTACTTCCTTATCTTCTAGATATTTCAAACATAACAGAAAGTATGGGTGAAGACATACTACTATTTCTTGGGCATGATAAGGGATTCTATTCAGAATTTCCTAAAGGTTGCTGGATTCAACTTATACTTGAGGAAACTCAGAGGATACATCAGTTAAAGTGTGAAAACAACCAGGATGAGATTCTGACTATAGTTTAAAACAGGGTCAATAGCATTCAAAAAGTTTTTTTCAATTTATGAATGTGATGGTAGTAGAAGAGGGAAGAAGTCTGTATCATAGACAGGAAACACTGTTGGAAACTGAGAAAAATCAAGAAGGTAGTCCATGTCAAAGTCGACTGAGTGTATTGGTCAGAAAAGTGCAGAGTTTGGCCTGATAAGGCTTCATCTACTCAACGAGGACAAGGTATGGAAATCCGGGCATAAGAAGGAAAGAAAAGGATATCATTCAAATCCAAAGTGGTAGTGTTCTTACTATAGGAGAAAAAAAATTCTACTTACCACAATCACATTTGTATAGTAAACCTCAAGAAAACCAAATGTTGTTTTGATAACACAAACAACAAGAAAGAGTTGAATCATCAAAAAACTCTCTGAAGAAGAATGAAGATATTAATTTGGAAGAATAACTGAACGAGAAAAACTTATTCTCTGTTCACATGACAATGACAGGAATTTTGGTAGAATTTGTGATTTTATTCTGTCTGTTGGATGATATTAAATTTGGCAGTCATCTATATACGTAGGAACAAAATGTTATAGAGCAGAGAAGGTTACGTCGATAATCATTCTGTAGACAAGTTGCAAGTCATTGTGAATAAATATCTTGACCTTTTATACTGACCTCTGTCTAATGAAATATCTAGATAATCATTTTGGACTTTCCACAAAAAAGTCTGATTAGTCACTCAATAGATATCATCATGAGACCAGTATCTTTTAATGGTATGCCATGTTTGGGATGATCAATGAATGAATTACTTCTCTCACCTCCTTTTGGGCAATGATCACTAAAAGAGTCTGAATTTTCAAAAAAAACAAGCAAACACAAACAAAGGTATCAATTAAGCATAAAGTTACATTGTAAACTGAACCCTGCTCTAAAAAAAAGTGTTGATGGAGAAGAAATTTCATCATCAAAACCCCTTTTTTCTAAGACATAATATGGAGTAAATCTGATATACATAGCCAGCCAGCCTAACTTGAAAACTGAAAGAAATCTATACTGACAGTTTCTAATATTCACAGACAATTACACATATGTACACAGGTATATACCTCAAGATACATCCACCCAGGCATGGGTGTCCACATTTGCCCCACCCAGCAGATGCCTTCTTACTCAAGGCGAGAAGTTTGAAAGTTGGAACCTTATAGTACAGTACAAATGTTTTATCTGACCTCAACCTGATGATCCCTGATAAAAAGACTGAATGATTATTCACTTGTGCTTGCTCCATTGTGTCTCTGTTGAGATACACAGATCTCTTTGGTAGTGATCAAATAAAGGAATGGCTATGAAATCATCGTGGAGCCAAAATAGCAACAAACATTTTGCAAGGCATATAATTCTTTTTTTTTTGTCTTTCTTTTATTTTCTTCTCTTGTTAAACAAATCAGCCCAAGTCTCAGGATAATCATGCTGATGCTCTGAGGTGGACAACAATATGGGAAATAGTACTATTCAATGCCATTGCAGGAACATAGGTTGAGAGAATAGAGAGTTATTTCCCAGGCCAAGGACCAACAGAGATCTCAAACTGGCCGTGTGACTCGGTATTTATCGAGTCAAGCCACGTCCATTCTGGTAAATGAGGTAGAGTTTTTCCAACGTGTTGACCCTAAGGAAGGAGAAAGTAGGGTGAGTCCACCCCCTCTGCCTACGATCAAAGGGATATCAATATCGGGCTTGGATTCACTCTTTCAATTATTTCCAAAATGACCCATCCCAAATATCTTTTGATAATGGAGTCTTTATGATTACATCCTCTGAGAAGCCTTAATTGTGGTCTAAAATATTCTTAAGTGCGAACGATGCAACAACAGACAGTATAAGCCATTGGCGCCTGCAATGTTAGGCTTCACCAAGAGGTCATCACATATTCTAAAAGGTCTGTGATTAATGAGGTCAATATTAGCCCCTGCACTCTCTGTTTGCCAAAGCAGTGCCAAACCCATATTCTCTATAATCAGCTTTTAAAGTGAGGAAGAAAGAAAAATTTATGTCTTCACCATGATGAAAACAAACAAACAAACAAACATATAAACAAAAAACTTTTGTGATTGTGGTCTTCATATATATCCAGTACTTGAGGTACATATATATACATATATACATACATAAGTACTCAATGTATCTTTTTTATACACACTCATAAGTATATACAAATATTTATTCATTTAAATCAGTGGTCAACATCTTGGGGAATGCTGCCTACTCGGAGGCGATTTAAGCTTTCAAGTGGGTGAGAGACCCACAATTGGGACTCAAGGTATGATTGTACTCATTGCAATAAGATATCTTAAATTTGGGATTCACCTTTCTTTTCTTTTTTGCTGTTGTGGCTAACAATGTGTTATTATCAAAACAGTGGCTTTTATTTTCATTATTGTCTCAAAAAAAGATAAGTACGTTGTATAGTTACTTTTTTGAGTCTTTGTATGAATTTTTGGGGTGCATTCAATTGCTCAGTTACCTTGAAAAGAAATCTACACAATTTTAGTCATTTTATACAAATTCATTAATTCAAGATGGCCGTTGGGTATCCAAGTGGAATTAAAATATATGTGGGGGGTATGGAAATTTCACCATCACAAAAGTTTCAGATGTTCAAGAAAGTAGGTGTTGACTTACCTTCATAGCACATCCGAGTGGAATTTCATAGGCAATACAACAGCCGAACCCAAACATAACACCATATGTAATACAGATGGCAATAAATGAATATTGCACTGTAAAGTAGGACAGAATCACTCCACCACTGAAAGGAGGAAAACAAGAAAAAATGCCCTCAGTAAAGAAAATGGAGAAATATTGAATCATACAATTATTGGCTGAATTTTTCAGATGAAGAGTTTCCAATATTCTGTACAATTTATGGATTACTACATCCATCTCAATGTTTTTCATCAAAACATTTTGGCCAATTTATTCCTCAGCCCCCTGGTGTTGTCTGAAGTTCTTGAATGAATATTTTAATCTCAAAAGAAAATGGTAGGCATCAAAAGAGATTCAAATACACCTTCTACATTAAACATTGTTGTATATTAAATTTCGTTTATAAAAAAAGTTTTTACACTCTTGATATGAGTCTGACTATTCATTATTATCCTAGTTTTATAAGGATGTTTAAAATTTCAAGTTATATCTTATCAAATTCCTACTTTTATAAATATATTAGAAAAATAGTCCACTTGTCTGTAAGCATTTACTTAGAACTAAAATACATGTGTATATATAAGTGACACTTCAATGTTAGGATCATTAAAAAAAGTAAAATTTCTACACTCTGTGCTAAAAAGTGTTATGTGTTAAAACTCATAAACTTTCTCTAATCTGTCACAGGTAAATTTATTAGTTTTTCTCAAAGTAATATTCATCATATTTGATCAGAAAATTTCAAACTGATGAATTTAATATATCTCTGAATTTTTGAGATGAGATATTATCATTATTATTATTTCTATTATTATTTCTATTATTATTATTTCTATTATTATTCGGACCATCCTCATCTTGGTTGTTTTTCATACAACGTTTTGGCCGTTGTACTCTACGGCCTTCATTAGGTATCATCTGGACATATAGCGTAGTGGTTACAGAATTAGCCAAAACTGCAGCAAGAAATCTAATGGTTTCTAGGTTCAATCCTAGTGTGAGACAATAATAATACTACTAATGCTAAGAGGGGAGTACGGTCAATATACCCCCGTCGGTTAAATAAAGGGTTCTGTCACACCTACAAGATGATACCTGATGAAGGCTGTAGAGTACAATGGCCAAAACATTGTATGAAAAACAACCAAGATGAGGATAGTCCAAATAATAGTAGAAATAATGAATTTAACTTCATTTTTTCCTTAGTAATTTTTCAAGCTGGTCCAAAGAAACACTTTTTTTGGTGTATACCATGAATCTTGTATCAACACCTTTGGATGTTCTCAACTGGGGGGCCCCCCCCCCAAGTGCAGGAGGTGGGAGGAATTCAGATAGTCCAAGGGGGTGATAAGGCTATTAGGTAAAAATAAAAGTCTATCAAATGATGTGTTCCTAATTATCTTTGCTTGCTCTCTTTGTGCAACAGACAACACCAGCTGAATAATTATGAAATCAAAGAACTTTGTCCTCACAATTGGTCTGCCCAACCAGCCAAGTAGGCTACAGATCATTCTCTCTTTGGATGTCTGTGTCTGTCTGAGTGCATGTGTGCGTGTGTGTGAGTGTGTGGTCACATTTTGGGGGCTACACCCTTGAAACTATATATGAGTGTATCACTAGACACTATCTAAAAACTTTATTTTTTATTTTGTTTTGCAAAAAAAGTACTTTGTTGGGTCTCTGTGGTCATTCTGGACAAACATAGCCCCAAATGTTGTGCTGGTATTTTAAAAAGATGATTTCAGATAAAAGATCAATTTTCTTAGATGATGAGTTTTGGTACATGTGCGGGCTACAGTGATTCATTTAAGAGAGGTGTCTGAAGTTTTTAGAGGAAGAATTTTCAATAATCTTCACAATTTATGGACTAGTATTTTCATCTTCATGTTTTTTCCCTCATTAATGATTTTTCGGTACAATTCATCTGTATCTTAATTGGTCTTGCTTTTTATTACAGTGAAACTCAGATTGGGTTCCTCCAAAAACATTTTGACCAATCTATTCCTCATCCACTTAGTGATGTATAAAATTCTTGGATGAAATTTTTTTATTTCTCAACAAATTGGTATGCATTAGAAGAGATTCAAATTCAGATACTATACTAGTGAAGGCAAAGCAGCAACATTCTTTTAGATGACCCGTGAAGAACCTTCAGAAAACCTCCTTGCAATATCATGTTAAAAAAACCCTGCTAAATCTGACAGAATTTCAACATATTAGTCTGAAAAAATTGAGTTTTTTTACTGATGAAGATAGAGAACTCAATATTCCAAACAACAAATTGTTGTATGTTAAATTTTGTGTATAGAAATGCAATTAGAATTTCAATTCATTATCATCCTAGTTTTACCTGATAGCCTTATTACCCCCATGGACAATCTGAATTTCTCCTCTCCTGCTCTTGGGGGTACCCCCCACATATATACACATAGGTGTCGCTACAGGATTCATGGCATATACTGGAAAAAGTGTTTCTTTGAACAGACTTGAAAAAGTATATTTTGAATTGTCAAGATATATTATATCTAAACTCCTTGTTTTATAAATATATTAGAAAAATAGTTCACTTATCTATAAGCATTCATCCAAAACTTAAACATATGTTCACACATATGTGACACTTTGATAATAGAATTATTAAAAAAATTAAGATTTTGACACACTGTGCGAAAAAGGAAGGCTTCTTATCAAAGTTCCATACCATGTATCCATTAGCAAGACCCATACTGTCTTGGTCATAAAAGGTTGCGCCAAGAAATTCAGTTGAATTTACAAAATGAATCTATCAGTTGAACAAACAAATTACCTCATGATCCAGCATCCAAATAAAGCCGCCAGCCTCGTACCAACTTTCTGTTGCAAAACTCCGCCAAATGACATTCCAAGTCCTTGGAGGGCAGAGGATAATGCAATGATCCAGAAACTCTTGGAATATTCCATATCTGGATAGCCATGATGACGTAGGTAAGAGGTTAGGTAGGGATTTAGGTTACCTGAAACAGAAAACATATTTATTTGACATTACAGATAAGTAGAATACATCATTAATAAGTGACATTCAAGTTATATTACGATTCCATCATAAAGTATTGTTGATAGTAGGCATATTTTAGTATTGGTTGTAAGTAGTATCTTCATATTTTTGTTTTTTAGTTGTAGCAACTATAACAGCTAAACTATTCTTCTTTGGTTACTAAGTTAATAATGATAGGTCTGGTTAGTCACTCAGTATAAATGTTACGTGGGCATCTTCTTTTTGCAGCATATTGTACTGGAGGTAATCAATGAAAAAAATTGGAAAAAGGGGTGATCAATGAATAAGTTAAACCTCTCACATTTTGTCGGGCAGTGATCTCTAAAGGAGGCTGTATTTTCGAAATGCAAACGTGAATGCTGCCGGACGCAAAGTAAGAGAACAATTAAGCATAAACATACATTGAAAACTGAGCCTTCCACTAAAAGCCTTTTAGGGCGTAGAATTTTTTTCTAAGCATATTGAGGGGTTAATGTTTAAATTTTCAGCCCTCTAGTTCCATTAGTGCAACTTATACATGTGGTACATACATATATTCATTGCCAGCCAGCCATGATAACTTGAAAACTGGAGACACCTACGTTGACAATTTTGGTGACAGTTCTTGTTAACGGTTACTAATATAAAAACCAACTGTTAAATTGATGTGACTGCTGTCTTCACTCCCCCATGACACCTTGAGTACAAATGGAGAATTGAAAAAAAATAAAAACAGGTCTAGTTAGTCACACAATAGAAACCGTCATGGGATCAACATTTTTCCGTAGCATGCCATGTCGGGGACTAAATTTAAACTATGGGAAAAAGGATGATCAATAAATAAGTTACTTGTCTCACCTTCTGTTGGGCCATGATCACTAAAAAAGTCTGAATTTTCAAAAATAGGCATGAGCACAAGCTAAAAGATCAATTTAGCATGAACTTACATTGCAAATTGAAGACCCCACTAAAAATATATAGGAAAGGATTTAAAAAAAAAGGTTTTTCTAGACATAACAAGAAATAAATATTGAAAATTTCATCCCTTTAGCTCCATTGATGCAGCCTGTATGCATGATACATACATAGCCAGCCAGCCAGCCAGTCAACTCATCATCATCATCATCATCATCAGTCTTTTAATGTCCATCGTTGGACATAGACCTTCCCCAGGATTTGCCACACTTCCCTATCATGGGCGTCGCGGAGCCAGTACTTCCTGAACTTGTCTTGCTCGTCTCTCCAGCTAATATTCTGCTGGCCTCGGTTGCGCATGTCATCTTGGGGGATCCATGTCATGAGTCGTGATGTCCAATAGTTGTCTTTCTTTCTCGCAACATGGCCAGCCCATTGCCATTTGAGATTTTTAATGGATTCTATGATGTCCCTGACTCTTGTCTTTTCTCGGATGTACTGTGCTGTTTTGTGGTCTCTCCATGTGAGGCCCAGCATTATTCTTTCATGTGAATGTTGCATGGTTCTCAATTTACGGGTCTGTCTCTTGGTTAGGTTCCATGTTTCAGCTCCATAAATGACTATGGGGAGGATGCATTGGTTTTGCCAGTCAACTAGCTAAACTAATTTGAAAACTGAAAGAAAACTATGCTGGAAATTTTTGTGAGAGTTTTTGTTCATGGTTTCTATTAGATAGCAACCAGTCAGAGACTGTCAACCAAAACTGTCGCAAAAACAAAGGTTTCTATCAGTTTTTAAGCTGGTTTGGATGGCTATGTATGTATGTATCAGATGTACAGGCTGGCATCAATATAGCTACAGGGCTGGATATGTAAACATTTACTACTTATTTCATCAACAAAAATCGTTTTTTTTTTTGTTTTCTAAAAAATTCATCCCCATAATAGATTATAAAACGGGAGGGTTAATTTACAATGTAAGGTTAGGCTAAATTAATCTTTTTGTTTTTTTCTTCTTATTTTTTGAAAATTCAGACTTTTTAATGATCACTGCCCAACAAAATGTTAGCAAATTAACTTATTCATTGATCACCCCTTTCCTTTTTTTTGATTGATCTTCCTCAACACAGCATGTTGCCAAAAGACATTGGTCTTGTGTTGGTTTCTATTGAGTGACTAACCAGACTTGTTATCAGTCTCAACTTTTTTTTTTTTTGTATCCATTTCATTAATTTTTATCAGAACATTTTCAACTAATTTTAGTATGAGATAGCAAATTGGTTATCAGCTTTAGTTCGAATATTGACAGAGGCTGCATATGTTCACCTCACATGAATACTCTTGAGAAAGGCATGAATCTACTTCTCTCTGCTGTGATGGAGGAGAGAGTGAGTGAGTGAATGCTCGGGCAAACCACTTTCCAATAAGCACGTAATTTTAAACTGATTGTAAACCTTGCAGGCACCAATGAGTTTTCAGCTTTTGAATTGAATGATGAGTTTCAGAGCAAAGAAGTAACTTTAGATAAGATATCGACTCTCATCCTGTATCCTGATAAGTGGAAGAATGAAAATAATTCATCTTGGAATCTGTGAAAACTTGAATCATCATCTTCATCATTGTCGTCATCGTCATCTTCATTGATCTTTTACCATTGGTTGTTGAACGTAGACCTTCCCCTAAGATTCGACAGAACTCTCTCATGGACATAGCCGGGCTAATACTATCTGAACTTATCCAGTTCATTAAGCCTTCTGATTTTGGAACAGCCACAGTTTTGTATATGACGTCTTGGGATCCATATTGCGAGTTGTGGTGTCAAGCAGTTATTTGAAATTTCCGCAACATGACCAGCCCATAGCCATTTGAATTTTCTATTCAATTCTATGATAACTCTGACACATGTTTTTTCTCTAATATACTGAGCTGTCTTGTGATCTCTCCATATGACGTTGAGCATGATTCTGTGTGTGTTGCATGGTTCCCAGTTTGAGGTTCAATCTTTTGATTAGGTTCTGTGTTTCAGTTTCGGTCACAATCAAGAGGACGTATTGGTTGTAAACCTTTCTTTTTAGGACTAATGGGATTTTCTTGTTCTTGAAAGTTGAGCCTGGTCTACTAAAAGCTTGCCTAGAAAAAAAGGGAAAGTCACCTGGACATAACATAACCATTAACTTAGATCAGTGTTTCCCAAACTCTTTCGGACTGCCATCTCCTTTTAGAGCATATATTTTATCAATACCCGCCCCCTTTCATAAAGCCTTGTATATTTCCATGCCATGTTATTTCAAATATGAAAAAAGTTATTTGTATACCTTTTATACATTGTCGTGTATTTGAAAAGCAGATTTTACATTTGAATAGTTTGAAGTTCAATGGTAAGTTTTTTTCTTTCACAATGAATTTATGTTGATTTAGTTGTGACTAAATTATTCAAATCACTTAATAAAATTCTTCTAAAAAAGAAAAACTGAAAATATTTCCTCTTCTAACAGCTCTTTCTCAAAATTCAGCTTTTCAGGCATTTCATGTGTAGGAGGTATCGATTTGTATTCTTTGCCTCTTCCTCCTCTCAACAGCTCTTGTTTGATAATGTCCCCCACCATTTCTTTGCTCTCCAGCAACTCCCCTTTTCCAGTGCCCCCAAAGGGGCAGTAGTGCCAATTTTGGGAGTCACTGACTTAGAGAATCAATATTATTCTTACAACTCTGACAACTGGACAATCATGAGTTATTAGGGATGATAAAATTTGTTTGATAGTAAGAGCCTTGATGGCCAAAGTTGTATGGACTTTACTACATGACTTTGCAAGCTTTTGTGGTAGCTGCAAGGAGTTCAAGTCCCATTTGGAACTACAAGGTTTATCTGAATCATAACTGGCCATTTGAATATCTCACAAACTCAACTTCTTGCTAATACAGCAATAGACAACACAGAAACTCGTAGATAAAAGCAACACACATGTTACTTCATTCATGTATATGCATCATCTAAGGAAAACCAATATGGCCTCCTTTTTGTTGCCTAGCAAGGGTGGCAACTATTTTCACTGTCAAAGGGTGATAACTCGAATACATACAAATCTATAAATTGATTGTTTACCATAACACTTGTCACAATAGGAATGACTGAGTGAGTAATTCTTAATATCTGAGGCAGGGTTTTCTGGCAAAACAATGCATTACCCAGTTCTGTCAGTCTCCCGTACAGTCTAGATTTGTCTTCCCAAAACTACTGGCTTTTCATAAAGCTAAAATCACCATTGGAAGTGAAGAGATTTCAGACTGTGAATAAGATTAAGGAGAATACAATAAGGTAGCTGCCCGCAATCCTGAAAGAGGGCTTTGCAGCCTGTCTTGAAAAGTAAGGAAAGGATGTGGGGGAAAGTATATGTGGTCTGAGTTCTCTTCCGTGGCATCGGTAGCCGATGCTACTTCTGCTGAGGTTGCAAGTTAATTCCTTCAAAGGAAGCTCTCTGTGCTTATTTTCACTTTGTGGGCCACGTCTGTGAGTAAGACTAAGACTATAGATTGTGTCGTTATGTTCTAGAGTAACTTGGAGCCTAGTTTAAGGTCTCAAAGTATTATGTTGCTCTCCGCTAAAATTTTTTCAATTGATTACCAACTTCTACTGACCATAAAAATTGGGTAACGACTTGAGCTGTCGGAGGATTTCTGGTCAGTAGATTTTTTTATCTTTTCTCAGACACTTTGAAATACCTGGAGAAGGACAATTTGTGGGCTAAGGTAAAAACTAGTTTGTTTTTCTCTTTGGTTTTTGCAAACGACAGGATGTGTGGTCCCGGGGGGAGTACTTTGAAGAGGACCAGGTGACAGTGCACTATGTAGACTATTTTTTTGTAAATATTAAATGACCAAATTCTTCCAGGACAGACCTTATATTTCTGTTTGTAATTCCAACAATTCATTTTGAATAATGACAATTAGATCAAGATAATGATAGAAATACATAACCCCCAGATAGTCATTAAAAAATGATATGACACAGGTTTGGTTAGTCACTCAGTAGAAACCGTCTGTTGGCAGTATGCTGTGTTAGGGTCTATCAATTTAAAAATTTGAAAAGAGGTGATAAATAAATAAATTATATCACTCACCATATGTTGGATCACTAAAAAGTCTGAATTATCAACAAAAAAAAACATGAATGCAGTCAGACATAAACTAAGAGACAAATTTAGCGAAAAATTACATGGTAAAATGAACCTCGAAAATGTCATCCAAACGATGTCTATTGGCAGCATGCAGTGCTGGGGGTGATCATTTGAAAGATTTGGAAAAGGGCAATCAATGATCAAGTTACATTTCCTGTCTATTGTTGAGCAGTGATCACTAAAAAATTCTAGATTTTCAAAAGAACTGCAGACACGAACTAAAGGATAAATTTAGGATAAACTTACATTGCAAATTGGACCTCGGCTAAAAGCCTATTTTGGGGAAGATTGTTGCAGAAAAAGAAGGATTTTTTTTCTGGACATAATCAAGAGAGAATGTTGAAATTTTCAGCCCTCTAACATCATTGTTCTGGCCTGTACACATGATACATTCATTGCCAGCCAGCCAGCCAGCCACACCTGCTGTGAAACTTAGAGAAACCTTTGTTGACAGCTTCGACGACAGTTTTGGTTGACCGTTTCTAACACTGAAAATTGTTTAAACTCTGGGAAATTGTTTATTATTAGATTCTAAAAAGATATGATTGAATTAATAATGGGAAAATTTTCCTTTTCTTTTTGTTTTCAATATGGTTTCAGATTAACATAATTGCTTGTGTTATCCTCCTCCTTCTCTTCTTTACCGACACCACCACCACCACCACCTCCATCATCATTATCATCATCACCAACATCATCATCCTTGTCCTCGTCCTCCTCGTCCTCCTCCTTCTCATCATCATCATCATCAACAACAACAACAACAATGAAAACATCATAGAACGGTTGGAAAATAAATGGCCGACTGGCCTACAAAATTACCAATAAAAAAAAAAAACAACTAAAAAGAAGTCATTCCAAAATATCTTTACTTCCACTCATCTTTTCGGGGTGATGTACTTTGAGAAAACAAGAACATTCACGTCCGTCTTGAAAATATCCAGCGATTTATAGAATATCTCAAAAACCGGCCTCAATGTATCTTGGCAACCAATTAGAGGGGACATTGCAGCGTGTGCTTGAACAGACACTCTTCTGTGGGGTTACTTGGTTGGCACTTAGATGCTATCGAGTGAATTTGTGTACTGTTGAACCCTTGAATTCAAAATGACCAAGGGGATCATTTTTCATGTCCTCTGCAGGATTTTTCCCTCAACAAAACATTGTTCCACTCAGATCTGTCAGTTGACCCCACAGTCCAGATTTGACTCCGTCAGACTTTTTGCAGTTGAAAGGATGGAGATTTCAGACCATGGACGAGATTAAAGAGAACATGACAAGGCTATTGATTGCAAGCCAGAAATGGAAATTTTCAGACTGTGGAAAGGATGACTGAATAAATGTGTTACCCAGGAGAGTGCTTTGAAAGGAAACCAAGGTGTCATCGTCCTAAGTAAGCAAATTTTTCTGCTGATAAATAATTCCTGGATACTTTCTGGACAAACCTCGTATATCTTCATTAACACCTCAGACAGAGCGGTCATTAACAAGCTAGTCACAAAGACAATCAAAAATCATGAACCGAAATTGTTAAAATAGGTTTCTTCAGTTGTCAGGTTGGGCTGACTGGCTAGCTATGTATACATCATACGTACGAGCTGCATCAATGGAGCTAGAGGGCTGAAAAATTAAAGATCTATTCATTAATATGTCAAGAAAAAAATTTCTTTCGTTCTTTGAAAATTCCATCTCAAAATAGGCTTTTGGTAGAGCTTCAATTTACAATGTAATTTTTTGCTGAAATGATCCCTTAGTTTGTGTCCAGCAGCATTCATGCGTTGTATTTTTCAAAATTTCAGACTTTCATAGTGCCCTACAAAAGGTAAGATAATTAACCTAATCATTGATCACCACTTTCACCAATTTTTTCGTTGATCATCCCCAAGAAGGCTTGCTGCCAAAATATGTTGGTCACATGATGGTATCAAATGATTGACTAACCAGACCTATTTGCAAATAGAATGAGCTTGGTCATTACCTAGAACCCCACTCTTGTGGCCTTGTGTCAGATTAAGCTAAGCTTAGTCAATACTTATTGCAATTAGCCATGTGACGTAGATTTCCCCACTTATACGGATGGTCCTTGTTCAAACCCAGATGAAAAAGGTTTCAAATGGTGATTTTTAAATTGAGCTAATCCTCCACTTTTGAAAAATTGGCACAACACGATCTTCCTCCCTTCATTCCCCTCATCTGGCTTTGCGTCATACTAAGCTAAGTTTAGTAAATATCACGAATGAGACAAAATGAAAAAAACAGGTCTGATCAGTCACTCAATAGAAACCATCACATGACCAATATCTTTAAGCAGCATGCCACGTGGGGTGTGGAAAATTACAATTTGGAAAAGGAGGATGATCAATGAATAAGTTATTTTTTCTTTCGTTGGATACTATAAATTCTGAATTTTCGAAAAGGATTAATGAACGCAGCTGGGCATAAACTAAGGAACCAATTTTGTATAAACTTATATTGTAAATTGAACCCCTCATTAAAAACCTGTTTTTAAGAGGGATTCTGAAAACAAAAAAAAACTTTTTTATCTGGACATAATAAGAAGTACATGTGGAGATTTTCAGGCCTATAGCTCCATTCTTATACATACATAGCAAGCCAGCCAGTCAGCAAACCAGCTGAACAAGCTTAAAAGCTAAAGAAACCTTGGTGGACAATTTTTTATACCTCTCAATAGAAAGAAAATTTCTCTGTCCGTCCCAAGATTGAAGCAATTCTCCATTACCAAATTATTGTGTGGACATTTAGCTACAATTCTGGGGAAGTAACTGTGAGAAATTCCAGCATCTGATCCCAAATTCAATCTTAGTCCATGTCCCGCCTTTCCATGATATATCATTGAAATTCATTGAGAACTTCTGGAGCTATTGTGCGGACAGACAGACGGATATGAGTGAATACACATACCTCTTCCAATTTTGGTATCGGAGGCAAAAAAGAACAATCGTTTGATTTTGTATGAAAAAATTGAACCCATTTATAGAATCCATCAACCAAAATATCAACATGGGTTTCTTCAGTTTTTGAGTTGGTCTAGCTGGCTGGCTGGCTGGCTGGCTGGCTGGCTGGCTGGCTGGCTGGCATTGTATGTATTTATCGCACATACAGACAGGCTGCACCAATGAAAATTCAAACATTTTCTCCTTATGTCTAAATAAAATGATTGCTTTGTTTTAAAGAAATTCCACCATCCCCTGAATAGGCTTTTATAAGCGTTCAATTTGTAATGTAAGTTCATGCTAAATTGGTCTCAACATGTACCTAGCTCAATTCATTGTTGTTGTTTTTTTTTTCCAAAATTCAGACTGTTTAGTGATCCAACAAAAAGCAAGATAAATAACCTATTCAAAGATTACCCTTTTTCTTTTCTTTTTTTCAAATTTTTCAATTGATCACCCCCAACACGGAATGCTGCCAAGAGACGTTGATCACTTTTTTTTTTTTTCCCTGGTTATTTTGAACTAATTGAATGCATGGAGTTGTGTTTATCGAATCAGAAGAACACCGAAGCAGCGGAACATGAAAAGCCCCTGACGACAAGTTGATGAGTCACCACTACTTGACAGTAGCTGACTCATTGTGGAAAATATAAGTAAGAGCCTTCGCTTCTCGAGTCTCTAACTCCCCCCCCCCCGCTGTCCTTCAGTGCAATTAATATCTACCTCAAACTATCTATATATCTTTGTAGATTCTATTGCATCATATACCTATCTATCTATGCTTACATCCTTGTCGAATCTAGCTATCATAATATTTATCTATGTTTTTTACTGTGCGGCTAAATCTATCAGTCTGTCTGTCTATCTATCTATCTTGGTCTGTTGGTATCTATCTGTTGATCTGTCTTGATATTTTGTTTTCGTCTATTCCTATTTATCTATTTCAGTCTTTTCTATCTATCTATTTTCCTTTTCTATCTCAGTTCATGTTTGTCTGTGCATCTAACCCAGTCTGTTTATATCTATCTATCCATCTCTATATCTATATATCTAAACCAGTTGGTTCATATCTATCTATCGACCTATCTGTCTGTTTATATTCATCTATCACTCAATCCATTCATCTCTATCTTTCTATCTATCTCTGTCTGTTCATATCTATCTATCTATCTAGCTATCTATCTATCTATCTATCTATCTATCAATCTCAGTCTGTTCATATCTATCTATCTATCTATTTATCCTGGCCCATTCATATCTAACTATCTAACAATCACAGCCTGTTCATATCCATCTATCTATCTATCTATCTATCTATCTATCTATCTATCTATCTATCTATCTATCTATCTCAGTCTGTTCATATCTATCTATCTATCTATCTATCTTGGTCTGTATCTATCAATCTATCTATCTATCTATCTATCTATTTATCCTGGCCTATTCATATCTATCTATCTATCACAGCCTGTTCATATCTATCTATCTATCTATCTATCTATCTATCTATCTATCGATCATACATTGTTCAGCTTTTCCTATTTCAAGTTATCCATGTCTGCATCTATTTGTGCCTACCTACCTCTGGTATATATGAGTATTTGTCCACCTGTCTAGCTATAAGCACATACATATGTATTTATATCTGTGTAGATAGGTAAAAAGGTAGTTGTATACAATTTTATATGCAAACATATCGATATCAATTCATGCCTCACATAAATGAATCACCCTAACCTGCTGGTATACCAGGACAAATAATCTGAAAAATGGATCCTTTATCTAAAATTATCTTTAAAAAATAGATCATTTATCTAAAATTATCTAAAAATGTTTTGGGCATGATTTGTCCAAAAAATAACCATAGAGACAAAAGAGAGTACTTTTTTGTAAAAAAAACAAAACAAAACAAATCAAAGAAAGAAGAATCTGGAGCCCACTTGGCTGGTTTGTTGGGCAGGCCATTTGTGGGGCTATGGTGATTCAATATTCACATTCCTAGACTGAAAAAAAAAATTCCAAGATATAACTATTACATCCAAAGTAGAAACTGTCCATCATGTGTTATTTCTAAGATGGGTAATGGGAGGTAGAATCCAAAAGATCCTAAATATGAGGTGTGTCCATAAAGGATTCAAACAGTTAATATTATTGAGAACAGATCTGGTTAGTCAATCAATAAGAACTGTCACACAACCAATATCTTTTGGCAGCATGCCCTGTTAGGAGTAATCAATCATAGACGTTGGAGAAATTAGAAAAACATCTCTTCTACTTTTCAAAACAGTCAGCAAAATCCTCTCAAAGGATTGCCATCAGCTAACTTGTTCTGTTCTCTTTAATCTCGTCCATTATCTGAAATCTCTTTTGGCCAGAAATTGCAGGGAGCCAATTCTAGACTGTTTGGATCTAATAGATGTGGATGATGCCAAAAAAAAACATTTAAGTGAAGTGAAGCATGTCTCCCTCAGTCATTGAGAATGTGATCTTCACTAGCTCACTCATTTGCATCCCAGTGCAAACTGAGTAACCCCATGGAAAAGTGACTGTTGATGAATGGTTACCAAGTTATATCAAGGCTGTGCAACCGGTTCTTGAGATATTCAAAATGGCTTGGTACTTTCTGGCAAGACCTTGTATTTAACAGAGGTAGGTAACCTATGGCCCGAAAGCCAGATCTCATCCACCAACAAATTTTGACCAGCCCCCAAAGGGATTTTAACCAGTCCATGCACAAATACTAAGATACTTTACTTACTTTCTCTGTTTTAAAGATTCTTTGTGTCATTTGATAGATTCAAAAGATGCCATGATTAAAATAAATTGAGACTAAATCAATTTCTTAGATTACTGACTAGCATCCTTGGCCAAGCACAATTGATTCTCTGATTTGAGGAAAACAAAAAAGTTTAATTCTTCTAAACTATCAATGTTAAAATCACCCTTTTAACCAAAAGAAGTCCCAGTCTGATTCAGATAAGTGCCACTTTTTTATGTTACATTTGTTTATTTTTATTTCTTTTAATTTTACTGTAAATTCTGTGAGAAGCATTCTCCTCTCTCGCTCTCTCTCTCTCTCTCTCTCTCTCTCTGAAACACATACCAAAAGAGATCGCAAGGGTAAAACTTTTAATTTCTTATTGTACTTTAGTTTGATTGTGATATGTCGCTAACCCCAAAATACAAAGAATGCAAGCCATGGCTTAAAATAACCCTAAAAAACAAATCTACCCCATGCCATGACAATGAGCCCCACCTACGTCTCCTGGCAGAGATGACCATAAAAACAAATCAAAAACATATGTATATAGATGAATTCAAATGAATAATTCCCATATTTCAAGCTTTTTCATGGCATATATTTGGCCTACCGTTCACTCATCAATAAGCTATCCGGCGAAAAGGTTGCCAACCTCTGGGATATAGTAAGCCTACCATGTAGAAAAGTAACAGCTGACTGTATCCAGAGTTTTATGGACATTACAACATCAGAATAGTTCACAATAGTACACCTGCTCTTCAAAACCTCTTTGTTTAAACCTGTAGGTCCCTCACAGGTGAAGTGTTCAACAAAAGGTTGCATTCATAACTTGGTATCCACACATGGAAAAGAAACTGGCTGTACTCCTTGTCAGACTCAAGGAAAAAAAAGATCTAAAAGGTGTGTAGAAGAGATATCCCTCTTTTCCCTGAGTTCAGTAGCAATATAGTCTTTATTTATACTCTCAATTGGTAGAAGCATTGTCAACCATTATTATGAAATCAATGTAGACCCACAAATGGCCTGACTGACCAACCAGCAAAGGGAGCTTCATTTAGGACCAACAATGTCCAAATCTTGTGCTTGCATTATTTTTTAAGATGATTTTCTGGGTAATTAGTTCTAGTACACGTGCAGGCTATGGTAATTCATGTATGTGAGATATGGATATCTTCATTTAATTTTGATTTGATGAAACATTGTAAACGACTATTATCTTTAATTTTTGACTAAAATTTTCTCACATCTTAATTTTCAGTTGCTTTTAATTGGTACCTACTCAGACTTGTCTGTAAGGCAAGAGGGACACGTGTTCAAGTCGCATCAAGATCTAATTCTTCATTTCCAATCTGCACTGTACTCCCTGTTGTAGACTGATAGCCTGAGTAGTTTACGATGAGAAGCAACTAATAATTAAGATGAAAGGAAATAGTATTCGAAAATTAATAATAATTATGACTTCAGTGGTCCAAACAAGATAATGACACTCCTCTAAATTATGGACAGAGACACATAATTATATTCATTAATGGTTTTCTCAATTTTGTCTCAGACCAATGTCTTGATTACTCAGAAGAGTTGAAGGTTAAATGAATTCAATCATTAATACAATACCAAGACAAATATCTATCTATCAACATAGATACAGGTATATATATATATATATATATATATATATATATATATATATATATATATATATATATATACATATATATATATATACATATATATGTATGTATGTATATATATACATATATATATACATACATATATATATATACATACACATATATATATACTTATATATATATATATAGAGAGAGAGAGAGAGACAGACAGACAGACAGACAGACAGACAGACAGACAGAGACAGATAGACAGACACAGAGAGAGAAAAATAAAGAGAAAGAAATGAGAAATAAGAAGTAAGGAAAAGTCACCATTGTTTGAAATTATTCTATGTATAATAATTTCGATATTTGGTAAAAACATTTCATGTTTATAATTTAAGTTTTCAGCAAAGAGAAAATGTTTCTTTTGACTGATTTCAAGAAGATTTTCAGAATTTTTGAAAATCTCATTGAAACCGGTTTTCTGTGAACTGAAAAATACAACTATGAACACAAAACCTTTTTACAGAATATCCAAGTTACTTGACATGAAATGATCTTCGGCCAGGGTAGCTTTTCCTTACTTTCTCACTCATGTTTTACTCTTTTTGAACCCCTCATGTGGAAGACAACTACCTTTGTATTTATGTATTTACATATATTTATATATACATATATATAAATATATATTGAGTCAATGTAGTTTAACAAATGGCCAATGAGATCAACCAGCCAAGTGGGCAACAGTCTTCTCTCTTTGCTCATCTACATGTCTGTGTGTCTGTTTGTGTGTCTCTGGGCACATCTTGAAGGCGACAACCTTGAAAATCAGCATGAAGCATTATCTAAAGACATTTTTTTTTTGCAAAAATTGCCTTTTCAAGTCTCTTTGATCATTTTGGATAAACAATGCACAAATTTTGTGCTGGTATTTTTCAGATAATTTTTGATAGAAGATCCATATTTTTTTAGATAATTAATTTTCATGCACACACAAGTTACTGTAATTCATTCATGTGATATACACGTATATGTGATTTTCAGTTATGCCATTCAACACAATTGTTAGCTGTAACAGTTGACAGTTATTACACTTGTCAGTTATAACTTAAATGGCAATGGACAGGCCATGTTGCAAGAATGGACATCAAGACTCATATCATGAATCCCCAGGGATCACATACAAAACCGAGGCCAACAGAATACAAGATAGAGAGATGAACTAGACATATTCAGAAGATACTGGCTCTATGACGCCTATGATGGAGAATTGTGGCGGTTCCTGGGGAAGGTCCAACGATGGATGATAAAAGACTGATGATGATGTAAATCGTTGCAATAGGAAAACATTACAATTGTCAGTTTTGGGTTCAATTCTTGGCAATAGACTGATTAGAAACTGCCAACTAAAAATTGTCAGCACAAACTCTTTAGTTTTTAAGTGATTCTGGTTGGCTGATAATGGATGTGCCATGTATACAGGCTATACCAACAGAGCTAGAGAGCTGAAAACTTAAACATTTACTCTTTATTATGTCAGAAGAAAACGTTATTTTTAAAATTCGCTCCACAGAATAAATTTTTGTGGGTGTGTGGGGGAAGTCAATGGACAATGTAAATTCAAGCTAAATTGGTCTCTTAGTTTGTGTCTGGTAGCATTCATACTTATATTTTTGAAAATTATGACTTTTTTAGTGATCACCCTACAACTAAAGGTGAGAAAAGTAACTTAGCTGTCGATCACCTCTTTTTCCAATATCTTATAATTGAGCACCCCCAACACATCTTGCTGCTAAAATAGGTTGGTCACATAACGTTTTCTTTTGAGTGACTAACAAGGCCTGGTTTTAGTTGAATCTTGATTTCTAAGGCAAACAACCTCCCCTCTGATCGGAAGTTCACGAGAACATTTCCAATCAGTGCTTGCTTTTATTCCAAAATCTCCAACACTTGACTGGTGCCAAAATCCTGAAACTTGAATCCAATCAGTTCTTCTGCATGCACGTCACTCATTTTAGCGAGTGGGTTGGTACGGGTGATTATAAGCCCCACCTTTCTGCGTTTTTGCTATTTTTACCCATAACAAAAGTGGGAGGAATACATTCTGCAATAGGTTTTAAATTCAGGGCTATCCATCTCCTAGACTGGTTGCCAACCAAGATTAGAGAGACCAGCCTTCTGTTTTATTTTGCCGATAGCTATAGCTGGGAGAAAGGATTGATTCTTGCCTTTCCAAAGGGCATCAACGTAAAGTGAATGCAAACAACCATGGCTAGAATTTGAACTCAATTTGCCATTTCCATTTTTCATGCTGGCAACCATTTTGCCTCCCTGGACTCCAGTGATGAACTACAAAAATACTGGCCAAATTACCTCATTAAATTTAATTCTATGCATGAGTCATTAAAATGTAATTAAACATTGGATCAGAGGAAAATCTTTCATCTTTTAAAACTATAATTTCCTTTGCCTGTTATTAAATTCTGTGCATCCATAATTTGTTAAGGAAGTTTCAAATCCCTCCATCCATACCTAGACATCACCATCATCATCATCATCATCATCAACAGTGGTTATAAGTCCACTGCTGAACAAAGGCCTTTCCCGTCTCCTTCCACAACAACCATTGATCTATGTTATATCTTACCAGGCAAACGTGTCTGTCTTATCCCTCTATCTTGAGTCAGATCTAGCAAATCACCATAACCCTACAAATGGCACAACCAACCAGCAAGGAAAGCTACAGAGTCTTCTCTTTTTGAGTGTCAGTGTCTACGTATGAATGAGTGTGTGTGTGTGTGTGTGTGTGTCTGGGAGATAGAATTTAGGGGGCTACAACCATGAACATTTGAATGGGTACTCAACTAAGCACTATATAAAAATGCCTCTTTGTTGCTTTTTCTAACTTTGGGGATCTCTCTGGTCATTTTGAACCAACAATGCCCGAAATCCCTTACTGATATCTTTTAGATAATTTTAGATAAAAGATATATTCTTTCCAGATAATTTTAGATAAAAGATCTTTTCTTTTTTTTTAAAGATAATTTTTTAGATAATTAGTTCTGGAACATGCTAGGCCAATAGCCATTCATTTATAGGAGATGCAGATATTCCAACTGCATTCACTGTCCCATGGGCAGCAAACAGTTATTCTTTTACTCCATCTGTTATAATCTCTTCTTGCAAAGTGTCCAGACCATCTCCATTTTTGCAGTTCAATTATATGTATAATATCATACACTCTAGTCTGTCCCCTGGATCATATTGATATTTTTCTGCCTCTCAGACTTATCCCAAGCCTCCAGCATTGCTCTTTCCATGGTTCTCTGTGAGATTCTAAGTTGGTGCAACAGACAGCACAACCTTATAAATACCTACACACATATATATATATATATATATATATATATATATATATATATATATATATATATATTGTTAAAAGACCCATACATATATACAGTTTTTTCTATTGAATACATTAAGATATATATATAAATACATGAGCACACACACACACACACACATGAATACAAACATATACATATACTTGCAAACATTCACATGAACATGCCCCTTGGCAAGGTTATTTATGTATGAATTGGCATAAAGGAGCCTAAAGTTATTTTATTAGATAATCAATTTTAATATTTCATGTATCCTAATTTCAAGTATTTTTAAAGTATCAACTCATTTTAAGCTGCTTTAATGTGAGATCAGAAATGAAAACTTGAGAGTGTCTAATGACATGATATTTATTGTTATGTCCTTATAGGATGGTAAATCAACTGATGAGATCATCCTATTTGAGCCCAGACAAACAAACGGACAGAAAATTTGCATATAAGCTTATGGCTAGATATTTTATTTTTATGTATTTTTGTGTCTGTGTTTTATACATTGGGGACATCCTAAATGATCTTTATTGTAAAAGTTCAGGACTCTCATTTGCTGACAAAGTGAGTGTATAGGATAAATAAGGGAAGAAGTCGGTATTGCCAAGCAGGGTTTGATATTTGATGCTAAATCTGTTTTTAAGAATGACCCAATTTTTTATACTTCTTATGTTGTAGATTTTATATCTCTAATCCAATGAAAACAAGGAAGGTTCATTTCCTTGTTTCTAACATTGATCGTGAAAGATTCCTTATGTATAAAGGTAACTTCATCTCAGAGTGAACATAGGATAAGTAGTTATGACTACTGATGAACTCTAAAGGTCGATTTGGGGTCAGGTTAATTTGGGCATTTTCAAATTTAATGGAGACAGCTGCACCCTGAAAACAAATTTGTGTACAAGGATGACTTGACCCCAGATTATGAAATAAGTGGTTCTGACCTCTGATGACCTCCAAATGGGCAGTTCAAGATCAGGTCAATTTTGGTATTTTTAAAAAAAGTCAATATTGGCATTATTGAACCACCTGTAAGGTTGCAATTCTTACTTTGAGAAGCTGTTTTAGAATTGAAAACTTGACCTCTCAGAATTGATTACACTTTTCTTCCAGCAACACAGGGTACTCCAGCTAGGTAATACATGTAGAGAAATATATACATATGTGCATATGAATATATAAATACATATATATATATGTGTGTGTGTGTGTATATATATATATATATATATGTGTGTGTGTGTGTGTGTGTGTGTGTGTGTGCGTGTGTGAAGGGGACTGATTCCAGAAATACCAGAAAAAGGCAATCTAAAAGTCCACTAATCAGGGATCCCATCAGCAAAATTTTGTTTTTAGAAATTTCCATTGAAGCTGAAAAAACATTGTTTTTTTATAAGTAATCATCAAACTATGTGCACAAAACCAACCAATGTTTTTTCAGCTTCAATAGAAATTTCTTCAAACAAAAAATTCCATTTACTGATGGGGTCCCTGATTGAAAGAGTCATATTTCTCTCTCTCTCTCTCTCTCTCTCTATATATATATATATATATATATATATATATATATATACATATGCTCTTCCATAGGAGCACTCGGGTGGATGGGGAGTTTCTGTGTAAATAAATATATAAATATAGATAAATATATCGCTTAAATTCAGCCTTACTGACCACCCAGTTCTGTAGTCCAGAGGCAGGATATCGGCCTCCAGGTCCGATGAGAGGGTTTCAATTCTGCCTCGCGGTACTGGATGGGTTAAAGTTTATAGCCACACTGAAGAGATGTAATACATCGAAACAGCTGTCTGTGGATGACACAATAATATATATGTATATATATATATATATATATATATATATATATATATATATATATATATATATGCACTTAGATTCAGCATCACAGTCGATAACTGAACAATCATTGCGTCAAAATTTTCAGTCATGTGAAAATGATCCCATAGAAAAATAAATATGGTCAGAATAAATTCTATTTATGACATCAGTGGCGTTTTCCACTAGAAAACATCTAAAATAGTGTCAAAAAACATCTAAATTCTGGAGAATCTAGATGTTATTCATAACACCATCGAAATAAGTCCCCAGAACGGTCAGAAAAACTTTTTTGATCCAGAAAACAATAAAAAAACTATCTTTAAAAAAGGGGGGTAGTGGAGTACTGACATCAATTTACCAGACAAAACAGTATTGCCAGGAGCATTGGAAGACAAAAACACATAAATGCTCATATAAACAAACTCACAAGTGCATAAAAAAATAATGAAACACATATGTGGAATAAATCATTTCTAAAAATCAAACATTTACTTTTACTTACAATCATAATCAATATCATAAAAGTTGTCAGGAAATGGTTGATTGAAAACTCATTCAATTACGAAGCTCTCCAGATGCTAAATGCAAAATTCTCAACACGTAGCATAATAAAGGAATAATAATTATCAATTAGTACATTATTTTCGGGAACCTAACCTTTTAGGCTTTTGTGCACATATAAATTTCCTTTGTTCACTCATGAGTATCTCTCTCCCAATTATGGACAGGATTTTTTCTCTACTTGGAGTCCCATAATGGGACCATTTTTCATTGGCAGTCACTTGTCAAAAATTGACTTTTTGTCCGTGTCAAACAAGAAGAGGAAGACAAGTGTTTTAATGCTGACTAATGGTCCTTTACGTAGATTCATGTGGAACCCATTTTCAAAACCTCTGGATTTTTCCGAAATCTCCCGAATAACATACCACAGTTGAATGATTGCCAAAACAATAGAGAGCCCAGTAAACTTCAAAGAAACATCAAATATTCTTATATATACATACATATATGTATATATATATGTATATGTATGAAAATGTTGTTTATATATATATATATATATATATATATATATGTATATATGTACATATGTATATATATAAATATACACATATGTGTATTTGTATAGTTACATATATATACATACATGTGTGTAGATCTTTCAATGAATAATGTCGACATTTTCGTCTTTTCAATTTTTTTGTAAGTTCTTCCAGTTTTTGAATGGTATTCGATATATTTCCATACATATATATATATATATATATATATATATATATATATATATATATATAAGTATATATATATGTAAATAGATACAATCGGAAAATGCATGCATAAAATTTGAGTTTGAGCGGAAAAATGAAATATTCATGTTCCTTATTTTTTATTGATATATTTGCATGTACAGAGAGATAACTGGATCGATTTGTGTATGTTTCATGTGTGAGTATATATGCATATGTGTATTTGTGTTTGTGTATATGTGTTTGTATGTGAGCATGTGTGTGTTTGTGTGTATATGTGTATGTTTGTTTTTGTGCATGTTTATGTGTGTGTGTGCATGTGTGTTTCTGTGTATTTTTTGCATGTGTGTATGTGTTGGCATATGTGTGCATGTGGGTCCTTGTGTGTGTTTATATACATGCATGTGTTTTTGTGTATGTGTGTACATTAGTGTATAAGTAGGCGTGTGTGTTTGAGTGTATATACATGTGAGCATACGTGTGTTTATGTATTTGTGCAAGTGCGTATGTGTTGGCGTGTTTTTGTGTTTTTGGTTGTGTGAGTGTATATGTGTGTGCATGCGTGTGTGTATGTTTGTATTTGTTCATTTGTTTATGTATGTGTGCATGTATGTGTTTGTATGTGCGTGTGTTTAAAATCTCATACACATACTTTTCTCCATAGGGAAGTAACTATATCTGCATGATAACCGTGTATAATTACATATAAACACATATGTATACAATTATATATGTATTCACATTGGTGTACATCCACATTTTCATATATCGATCCTTTTGTTAGTCTATATGCACACACACACACACACACACACACATAAGAGACATACATACATATACAGAAAAAGTAGATACATAAATCTGGTTAGTCACTCAATAGAAAACATTATATATATATATATATATATATATATATATATATATATATATATATAGGACCAATGTTTTTTATCAGCATGCTCTGTTGGGAGTGATCAGTTAAAATATGAGTGAAAGGGGTGATCAATGAATATGCTACATCTCTCATCTTTAATAGGATCATTAAAAAGTCTGAATTTTCAAATGACAAGAAAGGACTGAAAAATAAATATATTGACAGTCTTGACCAATGATTTCTGATGTATGTCAATTCATACAAATCTATTTGTGAATCATAAATCGCATTATATTATATTGGAATTCATTTGAGGTGATCTCCTGTCATTACACGATTAATTTATCGCTCAACCTAGACAACGTGAAATGAACAAACATCTAAAGAAAATGGGGCTGCTGCAGGAATCAAACCTGGTAAATGGTAAGAGCGTCACTGTGTTGAAGTGGCTACCCTATCATTGGCAAGTTCGATTCCCATAGCAGCCCCTTTTTCTTTAATTGTTTATTCTCCTCAGGTTGTCTAGGTTGAGTGATATTTTAACCATTTGATAATGGGAAATCATTTCAAATGAGTTTCTTCATAATACAACGCAATTTATAATTCATTCTGTCAGATCACGTATATCTATTTCTTAATATATATCTATATGTATATTAGCCAATCCATGTATACATATTCTTGTTTAAGTATACATTAGTAATGAATCAATCTGTTCATATCAATGAACATGCATATATGTATACACATGCGCTTGTTCACGTATACATATATTATGCATGAATCAATAAGTATACTCATATACATACACGCGTATATGTGTTGTATGTGCGTTTATCTGTGGGCTTAGATGCATATGTACGTATGAAGGTTCGTGTGAAACAGTTTCTGAGTTTTAATAGTTTTCCTAATGTTATGGGCATATCAAGTCATTTTTGAACCATCATGTTTCACTGATAAGAATATTTTTTTCTAAAATATCATACAAATTGAAGCATTGCCAATTTTTGTATAAGCGAAAAAAAAAGGCCTTGAAAGACAAAAACCATAAACTGATTATTGCAGAATCAGAGAAATGACCTTGAAATTTTGATGGGTAGACCCTTTTTCAATACAACCATCCCTTTAGTTCTCTTTTTTTTCTCCCAGAGACAGTATGAACATACAACTGAATATGTATGTATATATGTATGTATATATGTATGTATATATATATATATATATGTGTGTGTGTGTGTGTGTGTGTGTATGATCATATATTGTGTTATATTATATTGAAACACTATTTGAAATGATCTCCCATTATTGCAGAGTGAATGTATCATGTGGCGTAGACAATGTAGATAGAATAAACAATTCAAGAAAATGGGGCATCTGCAGGAATTGAACCTGCGACTGATAGGTTAGTCGCTTCAATATACATACATACATATATACATATATATATACATATATATATACATATATATATACATACATATATATATACATACATATATATATATATATGTATGTATATATATATATATATATATATATATATATATATATATATATATTTTATTTTTCATTTTTTTTTTTTCAAATGAAGAAAAATGTGTAACTTTTGAAAAATATTTGTTTGGAATGATGAAACTGAAAAAATATCAAAGAAAGTTGATTCAACAAAATTTGTCTCTTGTTTGTAATAAAATATGCTCAAGATGTATATTTCTTTGAATTATTTGGATACTAAATCTGACGAAATCAAAGTATTATGACATTTTGGAAAATTCATTTTACAAGTTTTGCCTTATTTCTGATGAAGCTGAATTGGCGAAACATGTAAATTAAATTTTTCTAAATATCATAATACTTTTATACATATACGTAGTTGATAAATACTTATGGAATCCTCACTGAAAATTTGTTTTGCATGTGATTTCAAGTGAGTCCTATACCAGAAACATAGCACAATCTCATATATACCCTGCTTTTATTAGAATTCACTTGAGAGTTGCAGTAACATGTGTAACTAGTTTGTAATGAGGATTCCATAAGCACATATTATATAGATGTGTATATATATGAATAAATGTGATCCAAGGAATGATTAAAAATTGCTTTATATCATATAGAAACTTATATGAAATGATATCCCGTCGTTACAACATTAATGTATCATTTCCTCAAGACAACATGAATAGAATGAACAATTGAAGAAAAGGGATCAGCTCTAAGAATTTGGGCCTTTGCATTACTGGTGGCTATTTAGCTCAATGGTAGGAGCATCACTACATTGAAGCAGCTACCCTATTGGTGGCAAGTTCAATTCCTTCAGTAGCCCCATTTTTTAAAAATTGTTCATTCTATTTACATTGTCTAGGCCAAGTGGTAAATTCTCTGTGTAATAACAGAAAATCATTTCAAATAAGTTTATGATATAACGCAATTCATGAACATATATATATATATATATATATATATATATATATATATTCTTTCAGGATATTATTATACTACCTTTCTTTTGTTAGTGATATTGAGCACTTTTATAATAAACACAACCTCATATCATCATTATCAGACTATATATAACATTCATATATGCAGCGTTCGGTGAGTGTATATATTTAAATGTATATATAAGGCTGATGCAAATGTTTCCAGCATTTTCAACAGAATTTCTTATTCGAATGATATGAATTCATTGAATCACCATTTTTCTATTTACAACATAAGTTTATGATAAATTAGCCTTTTTGTATGTGTGCGGTAGTCTTCATACTTGTAAATTAAAAATTCAGACTTTTCAGTGATCCAACTTTTTCCAAATTTTTAAATCGATCATCCCTGGAAGAAGTTGGATCAGAAGATGTTGGCAACATGATGGTTTCTATTGTGTGACTAACCAGACCTGTTCTTTTAGGATTTTTCTTGACCCTCACATTGTTGGAACTGTTTATAAGACAAAGACAAGGCTTTATTCCACACAACCTTCTTTGTCAATGCACTTAATCCAGTAGTGAATATTAATCATATTGATCAAGCATTATACAGTGGAAATTTCACATCAAAATTCAGTTAACAATCATGTATCTGACTGCACACATTTGTACTCCCTGTGTGGATGTGTATATATAGTCTAGAAAGCTTTACAGCTTTAAATACTAAACATAAGAAGAGAATTTTATCCAAAAATTTATGTCATTTCAGTCAATTACTTCCCAATATCTGTTAATGTAATTTACTCAGTTTTTCCAGTGCGTTTTATGCTCTACACAGAATTAGATATTATGGTACTATGTGTGAATTTTTGTAGTTGGGATTATTGGTTGTTCACCATGAAACCATTCCACAGATTTCAAAACAAAACAGACATCTCAACATGACTCCCCAGCAGTGTTCTTCAAACACCACCTCTCCTAAAGCTATGATTTTAATATATAGCTTCATATCACTATTTTTAGGGCCATATCATAATATATGTATTGTATATGGATGTTATCTCATATTACATATCATTTATTTTTTCAAAACAAAGGGCTTACTTACGTAAGTTATCTCCAAAAATGTATTTGATGATGAGGGGTCAATAAATATAAATACAGACATAACTTGTGGTTAGTGTCACATCTATGTGAATATTATATATATTATGTTGGTTTCAATCTCGGACTGAATGCAAACCAACTTATGATATCATCTTCAAGAATACATGTTAGTCTGAAAAACCTCTACAAGTTGATTTTCTATCAACATATTTCACTAAGGATTTTGAAAAGAATGCTTTAAGCACTCTAACCTTAAACTGAACCATGAACCATCCACATCTCACTTCCATAATATATATATATATATATATATATATATATATATATATATAATCAACACTCCCTTCTCTTGGGGAGGGCACTCATCCATTATGAGCTTCTATGCAATGCTCTTCCAACTCTGGAATGGAGCACCCTGATGGATGGGGAATTGAGTGTAGTAAATATAACGCTTAATTCAGTCCTATTGAGCGTCCAGTCCTGTGTAGGACAAGGGTAGAATATCTGCCTCTGGGTCTGAAGCAAAGGTTTTGATCTTACCTCACGGTACTGGAAGGACTGAAGAGTTGTAATACAATGAAATAGCTGTCTGTTGATAACACAACTATCAATCATTATTATATACGAATACATATTTGTAAATAAAAACACAAACATTCAGCGGAACAGAAGCCCTTATTTTGAACAAGATACATTCCTTAGAAATGGATAATCTGGGAGATTCATCCAATCTGGGAACAATTACAGTTGAAGCTCCAACTTCGTCCATTCCTACTTTGGGATAAAATCAGTCAAATTAGGAATCGACGAAGTACGAGTTTCATCCATTTATATATATACTATATATATCCTTTATTACGTAGGAGTCGGGGTCCATAAGTTTCCACCGTGTTATAAGTGAGTCTACATAGTAACCAATTTTCCAATATTTACTAACTCAACCCGATTTTTCTTCCATGCTTCATGGAAAATGTTATTTGTCATTTCCCAATGACAAATGTAAATAGGTGTAAAGTTGAGTGAAATAACCTATCACCCTTGTGATTCATTCAGAAATGAAGACAAAACCATGGGCCTGGGAATAGTATGAGGCTAGTCTGGTAGGGAGACAGGAATAAATGTAAAAAAAAATTTTCAAATTGTGAAGGTTACTTTCTGTCAAAAGGCAGAAGCATATGTAGTGAGTGTCGATTTGGAAAGAGTGAATGAGTTTTGTTTATTGACTACTGAAATGTTTTTAGTCTGATTTATTCTCCTTTTATAGTTGGTGTAACCTGATCTCAGAGTTGCCAATTCAACAGTTTTTTGCAGTCAGACTAGTACAGAAAATAGTTTTTGAATTTGCCACAAGGACTTGATACGCATCTCTAGTTTCAATAATCCTGCTAATATTGAATGGCCCAGTGGATAACATTTCTGACAGGTCTTCCAGTTTTTGCATTTAGCTATCCTTTCAAGTTGTTCTCGCTCCTATCAAACAACCAAATAACACCAAAATATCCCCATTTCTTTCCTCATCCCCAAACATGTAAACAACAAAAATTTTCTGTGAACTGCTGAAAATATTTCTTCTGAAAAAGATGACTGGCATCCATCGGAATGCATCGAAGTTTGCCTTGGGAATTATGAAAAAATTTAAGACGTAACACCAACTTTCTCTTGAGTTTTTCTGTTGCTGTTCCAATCGTCATTTTCATCAACATATATATGCATGTATGTACGCATAATATATTTCTAGTTGGTCATTAGATAGGTATATATGCTTACATCTCTCAATTTCTCAATAAATGTCATATTTTATTGTCTACCATGAAATTCCAGCCAGACAATCTGATGACAACCTGTCACTCCACAGCCGGTCTTCCCGTTCTTCTGCTTGTTGTCATTCGGACAAAATACTTCAGACAGAATAGAGTCGGCAAAATGACAACAGCAAAAGCATGCCTGGGAGATAGTGGGGGGGGGGAGTTGACCATGTACAAGATGTTTCAAGTCTGGGATATATTCCCCTTGTTCTCTCTCTCTCTCTCTCTCTCTCTCTCTTATTTTGCTACTGAATGAATTACAATTATTCTGCTTCTTTAATCAATAATAAAAGAAATACGCTGAGATAGATAGATAGATGGGAACATAGACAAATAGATAGATAGATGGATAGACAGATATGAATATAGATAGATAGATATGAATAGACCAAAATAGATAAATAGATAGATACAAACAAAGATAAATAGATAGATAGATAGTTAGATTGATAGTTATGAACAAAGATAAATAGATAGATAGATACATATGAACATGAATAATTAGATAGATAGATAGATATGAACAGAGAGGGAAAGACAGATATAGGAATGGAATTTTCATTTTTTCATTCAATTTCAATTTCTCAATTATTCCACTTACTATTCTTTATTTCTTATTAACTTCTGATTTCTTATTTTTTCATTTAATCTTTGTTTTTTTTATTTCATTTTAATCAATTCTTATTTCATTACTTTTTTCAATCAATCAGATTTTTTATTTTGTCAAGTGATAAGAGAAAAATAGACAAAGGGTCTAAGTTTATGTCATGAAATGTCATGGCAGGAAGACCACAAATGACAATATAACAAAGCAATAAAATACTTCTTGTCCATTTCTATAGATTTCCATGAAATTTCTTTTAGTAGTAAAAAAGAAAAGGGTGAGTCATCAATAATTTAAATGAAGCCAATACAAATTCATCAACTCTTGAATTCATAAACCGCTTGAAACCATTTGTAATCAATTGAGGGTAGAACTCTCCGATGAATAGTGTAAAAAATAATGGAACTCTTCTTTGAACTGGATTTTTTTTAAAATTCCAAAATCACCAAATTGTGAAAGAGAAATAGTTTCAATCAAAAGTTATTTTCCTTGAAATTGACATTCTGTTTTCTTGGTATGAATTTTAGAGTTAATCCCACGCAATCATAGATTATGCCGAATCTTGTTCATTATGATAGCTAACAGGACAGTATATAAAAAAAGATCACCGGAATCAGAGCATTCTTTGTGAGAGCTCAGTTAAATTGGTCAGGTCAAGTGGTTTGTGTGAGCAACAACCTCTTATGCAAGGCACTGTTTTAAGGAGACCTCAGTGACGGTTGCAGATTCTGGGGAGGTCGATACAAAAGACACTAGGATGTTCTTAAAGCAACTCTCCAGGCCTGCATCATTGCAACTTAGGACAACGAGGCCTGGGCAATGAACGGTTCATGATGGCAGAACATGTCAAGGCAGCCTTGAGCACTTTGAGAGACACCTGGTGGAGGAAAAGAAACTGCGTAGGAGTGTACATCACGATGTGGCAAAAGACTGGCCAGCACCCATTGTTCACACACCTACCTGGTCAGCCACCGCAGGTATTATCATCCACATGAACAGTGCAGGAAAAAAGGACAGTGACGGGCCTATGGCTGGTGTCACCTGGGGTTGTAACTCATGATGTCACTCCCCCTCCTTCCAGAACCTGTTTCCTCCTCAGGATATCTAGAATGTTGGTGATCTTTTTGTACAAATACTTTTTACATCATTTATCATTATTCTCCCTTATTATTGAATCCGATAGCATAATTCTATATTCACAAACAATTCTCATCTTTAGTTTTCAATTTTTCAGTTTCGACTTTGTGAAATAAAATGAAGAAAATAAGTTTGACCACGATGGAAGGGATATAATTGTGCATAGATCCACCCCAAACATTTAATTACTCATTTTGCGGCCTATTGTCTATCCTTGATCAAAATTTAATTGAAATCCATTGAGAACAACTGGAAATATCATGTGGACTTTCACGAGCGTGTATATAAACGAAAGAAAATTTAAAAAAAACTGAAAGATATCTCTGAATAAAAAAAGAGATTTCTGGATCCGTGCCCAAATTTAACAAACTCTTCCTTATGTCATTGCTCACCCTTCCACAAAATTTCAATAAATCAAATTCTCAGAAAGATTGTATCGACAAGTAAATGTTTCAGCAGAAAAAAGAATTAACATGAAACTATATATAAAGAGAATGGAGATCTATTCGTCCGAATCGGAAGTGTGGATTCATGTTCCTTGGACATCATTTTGATCAAACTGGTAATCTATGGTAGATGCTCTTTTGCTGGGCACAACAGCAGTTGTGGATGATTATACCTGTAGTGGCTGACCAGATAGGTGTGTGAATAATGGGTGCTGGCCAGTCTCTTGCCATATAGTAATGTACACTCCTATGCAGTTTCTTTTCTTCCACCTGGTGTCTCTCAAAGTGCTCAAGCCTGCCTTGTCATGTTCTGCCACCATGAACCGTTCATTGCCTGGGCCTCGTTGTCCTAAGTTGCAATGATGCAGGCCTGGAGAGTTGCTTTAAGAACATCCTAGTGTCTTTTGTATCCCCAGAATCTGCACCCGTCATTGAGGTCTCCTTAGAACAGGGACTGTCCAGCTTTCACATTTCACAAGTCTTGTCTTGCCTGAAAATTCTTCAAGGTTTTTGTGACATGTGAAAATAAATAAATACCTGGAGTGGTAGAACCCACTTCATCATGTGTTAATTTACCGATAGCCTGTGGGTGGAGTCAGATTCTTTTCTTTCTCAAAGGCGTTACTGCCAATCTCACCCAGTTCATCTTCTGCGTTTTTGGCACTCCCTTGATCAACCTACAATCATTATTTCATTGAGACCCAAGGGAGAGAACTCAGAAATAATTATTTGAATTTAGCTGGGCACACCTTTGACCAACCTACAAACATTATTTCATTAAGACCCAAGGGAGAGAACTCAGAAATAATTATTTGAATTTAGCTGGGGCACACCTTTGACCAACCTACAAACATTATTTCATTAAGACCCAAGGGAGAGAACTCAGAAATAATTATTTGAATTTTAGCTTGCAAGACAAGAGGAGATGAATTGAGCCGTTTTATGTATTCCTGAGATTGCTTCTTGCATACGAAGGGGTTAATAAAACTATTACTTTTTAAGGAGGAAAGGAGTTTTTAGAACGCAGCATAGAATAATTGACATTAATATGAATCATTAAAATCCGCGGGTTGTGAACTGATGCTTTATGCGGAAGAACAAGAATTGATGATGACGTTTATTGGAAGGCATGAAATAAATAGGGAAAGAGTGAAGAGCTGAGCAGGTCAAGTACAAGATGTTTCAAGTTCGGCCAGGTTCTGCTTGATTATCTCCCTTTCTCGTTCTCTTTCTGCCTTTTTTTTTGTCTCTGGCTCTCATCATTCTCTATCTCTCTGCTTTATTTCCAGATTGAGCTCAAACACAAAAGACATTGATTCTGAAAGAACCTGATAAAAGATCAGCACTAAATTCAATATTATTTTGTAATGGGGAAGACAGCTATTGACCTGTTTCTTTAATCAATATCATTGTATATCAGCTGACAGAGATAGATAGATATGGACACATGCACATCTATATATATATGTATATATACATATGTATATAGATTGATAGATAGGTAGATAGATAGATGTATATGAACAGAGTTGGACTGATAGATAGAGGTATATGAACATGCAGATAGATTGGTGTCAACACACTAAGATAGATAGATATGAGCTGACTGACATGGATAGATAGACAGATATGGACACATGCACATCTATATACATGTATACATACATATGTGTATAGATTGATAGATAGGTAGATAGATAGATGTATATGAACCGAGTTGGACTGATAGATAGAGGTATATGAACATGCAGATAGATCGGTGTGAACAGACTAAGATAGATAGATAGAAATAAGCTGACTGACATGGATAGATAGATAGATACAAACAAACAGAGATAGATAGATAAATAGGTAAATATAGATGAACAATGAGATAGATAGTTATGAATAGATACAGATAGATAGACAGACAGTTTCTACATATCAATGTCAGTCTGTTCATATCTATCTACCACTCTATCGATGTATCCAAGTATGTTCATACTTAGCTATCTATTTATCTATACATATATATATATGTATATATTGTTCATTATCTATCAATCTATTTATCTATCTATCTATCAATCTATCAATCACTCTATCTATCTATGCCTATCTCACATAAAGCTCCGTGGCTTGTTCAGTAAGAAGCTACTTTTCTGATGTAATAGTTTCTGACATCTACTTTTTCTTTACATAAAAATTAGATCAGTGTCAAAAACACATGAAATCTAATTATGGTAGAAAAATGATAAGAAGTCATACCTCATTCGGCTTAATTAAATTGTCGATTTTCAGTTTAACCTTCGAACGTCAACAATTCTTGTGTTTTTGTGGCACGTGTCAAACTAAGAATTGATGAGTTGGTATTCGCATATCTACATAACTATGAATATAAATACAGAACTAGACATGATAATTAGAGGCAGACAGCCAGAGAAATGGAGAAAACATTTTGTATCTAACATGCAAAGTCTATTTGTAGCTAAAACCGGCATTCTTTGTCCAGATTCCTGTTGCCAGGTATGTGATAAGCTGAGATCACACTCCCAAACCTTCTCAAAATCTTCCCTTTTATCAGTGGTAAATTAGAGGGCCACTGCCAAGTTTTAATTAATGATGGAGTTTTGACAAATGTTAATGCACGAACCGCTGTCACACATGTGTGCTGATATAACCATTATGGTATAATCATTTCCGCTTGCTTACGAAAATCGTGCAAACAGGCCTGGCCGCTGCAGTGTCAAACCCCACTCCTACTTCTCAACTGACTGAAGATGATTACTGCAACTTTTGTATTGCATATATTAATAAAAAACTTTTAGGGGAGGCAGCTCTTTGTTGATTGCATTTCAATACCGCAAATGAAATCGGGGAAGAGTTGCCTCCCCTGAAATTAGGTGAGGATTATTGTTATGGTTCTCATTCTTGTCGAAGTCGACTCCAGCTTCTGACTTGGACCAGAGTCTGACTATTTCTAGTCAATCAACAAAAGAAGGGTGACTAATAAAGGATTCCAGTGTGTAATTAAAAAGAGCAAATATCTCTTTAGAATAATGAAAAGCTTTGTATTTATTTACTCCTTATCATATTACTGAGAAATGAATATATGATTCGACAGAGATAATTATAAATTGCATTATATCATATTGAAACGATCTCCCATTATTACATGGTGAATGTACCATTCGGCCCAGACAGTATAAATAGAATAAACAATTAAAGAAAATAGGTCTGCGGCAGGAATCAAACCTGCGACCCATAGGGTAGCCACTTCAACATAGCCCTGCTCTTACCATTGAGCTAAACAGCCACCAGTAATGCTAATCACTGCTTTAACTCAAACATTTTATTTTTTCCACTCATTTTCTATGTCTGCTCTATTTGTTTCTTTTGAACCAGGCAATTATATAATCAAAAAAATGGATATGTATCCTTATTATGTTGAGAATAAACTGATTTTTTTTTGTTTCTTAAAGATTCTTCACCAAATCAATTTTTAGAGGTGAGTTCAATTTACAATGCAAGTTTATGCTAAATTTGGTCACTTAGTTTGTGTCTGGTAGTACTTGCACTTGTTGGACTGAAAATTTGGACTTGTTTGCCGTACAACAAAAAGTGAGAGAAGTAACTTATTCATTGATGACCACTTTTTGCAATTCTTTAATTGATCACTCCTAATGCAGGAAGCTGCCTAATAACATTGGTCACATGATGGTTTCTATCAAGTGATTAGCCAGATTTATTAGCCAAATCAACATAGCTCTACACATGGCTGATCAAGCAGCTGTCTCTAAGTGTGTGTGTGTTTGTGTGTGTGTGTGTGCATCTGGTCACTCCTGGTCACATTTTGGGGGCTACAACCTTCAAAATTTGCATAAGTACACCACTAGGCACCATCTAAAGACAGTTTATTCTGTTTTTTTCTAAAGAGCACTTTTGGGTCTCTGTGGTCATTTTGGGACAATCAATGCCCAAATCTTGAGCTAGTATTTTTCAGATATTTTTAGACCAAATATCCATTTTTTTCAGATATTTTCAGATAGGAAGATCTGATCATTTTAAGTCATTTTTTACATAATTGTTTCAGGCTACAGTGATTCATTTATCCAAGGTATAGATATTTTCCTATTTTTTTTTTATTGATTAAAAACCTCCAAACCGCTGTCCCCTAGCTATAACCACTTAGCAAAGTCCACCGATATGAGATGTAAGTAAGTATATCATGCAAAAGTAGATGCATGAGAATACTGGAGGGGTAGGGATGGGGTCTGGAGAAAGTAGAAGAGGAAGTCAGGTGTAAAACATCAGCATGGGAATCTGACGTTGAATGGAAGTAAACGAAGATGACGGAAAAAGCAGCAAGATTTTATGCAATAATCGGCAAAGGCATGCATAAACAAAGCATTAAAACTGAATCAGATTCTATGGAGAACTAAAAAGCACTCAGAGAGAAAGATGTACAATAACTAAAAACTGAATGAAAATCAGTTCATATAACCGTACCTTGCATAAGTGAATCACCGTGATCATGAATGCACCGGAACAGATAAACTAAAACCTTATCTAAAATTATCTAGAAAAAAAAAAGAAAAGATCTTTTATCTGCCATTATATCTAGAATGAAAAGATCTTCTATTAAAATTATCTAAAAAAAATCATCTATCTAAAATTATCTATCTATCTTCTATCTAAAATTATCTGATAAAATGAATCTTGCATCTAAAATTATCTAATTATGATAGATTTTCTATCTAAAATCATCTAAAAAAATCTTGTACAAGTTTTAGTCATTGTTGATCCGAAATGACCACAGAAACCCCAAAAAGCACTTTTTGATAAAAAAAAAAAAATTAAAAAAAAGTTCTTTGATGGTGCCTACTGGTATATTCATGCACATTTTCAAGGTTGCTGCCCCCAAACTATATCACCAGGAGCACCCAGAGACAAACAGATGAGCAAAAAGAGTAAGAACCTGTAGCCTTCTTGGCTGGCTGGCTGGCTAGATGGGCAGGCCATTCATGAGGCTACAGTGATTCGATAATTTAGCCTTTGGAGTGTTTTTTCACCAATCAAATGATAGTACATCTCTATTCTTTAAAAATTTCCCTCTTTCACCAGATCTCACTAAATACTGGAGGGAGCCCCACCAGGAATTAAGCCCCCTTTGCCCCCACAAATACTTCACTTCTGTACATAGTCATGGTGAGGAGGAAGTAACTGTGTTTCATTTTTTCCATATTTCAGACTATTGTTTATTTCCTTTTTGATACATGGGAAAATATCTTTCAATCTAAAGAAAAAAATTCCTGGATTTGTCCCAAAATTTAATCAATTCTTCCCTAGCCACATTAGAAGATATTGTGTGGACAGACTAAGAGACCAACAGACAGATAGACAGACAGACAGTCAAACAGGAGTAATTACATACACTTCTTCCAACTTCCTTGGCAGAGGTGAATGAAACTTTACCTTCTTTTTCCCTGTATTTTGGTAAGGATAAGTTGAAGATACTTCTCTGACATAAAAATGGTGAGGTTTTCGGAAAGATTTCACGATAATGATCTTTAATTCTTTAAAGTTGGAATTTAAGAAAAATGGAGAAGGTCAATAATAAGGAAATTGCAGCAATCATCAGGCAGACAAGAACATAACAAGATGGTTCCAACCAAAATTGTTAGGTCGTTACTCATGTAATGTCATTTTTGAATAGAAAGATTAACAATGATATAAACAACAAAAAACAGTAAATATTTAATCGAAATATAAGCCATTTGAAATAATAACCCTTTTCCAATGAGCTTCAAATAATAATACATCATTTTGATAAAATTCTTTATGTTCAGCAATCCAGTATAATCAGTAATTATGGTTTCCGTATTATCAAACATTTTATCATGAATGAGGAATTCAAAATGCTTGAAAAAAATGATAATCTGCAGGAGATATATTTGGTTGAATATAAAGGATGCTGCAAGATTTCATATTCCAATTCTATAAGATTGGTCACCGTGAGCATGGTGTCTAGAATTATCTCGGAGAATTCCATTCAGTAAATGTGGGACCCATTTTTCCAAAACTTTGACCTTTCCAATTGCTTCTAGATGACAAGACATGGTTGCTATTCAAGTCTTCAAGTCACCAGAAAGTGCTCAAACCATTGTTCATGGGTTGTTTGCCATTGTTTTCAATGATACTTCATCATTAAGAATAGTTTTGAGCCTCCCTCAAAATTTGATATTGATATACTTAGAAAATGCAATTGTATTAGTCTTCAACTTTAAGTGTTTTTCTCCATCAATTAAAAAACATGAAACAGAATACATTCTTTTCAAAACCTGTGAGATTGTATGTACGATTATTGAGAGCGTTCTACTACATTTGTCAACATTTGTTTCAGGAATAAAAAGTATTAATGATATCAAAATATATTTGTTCTTAATTAATTTTTCAAGTTAATCCCCGTTAAAATAACCAAAATGAAAATAAGAAATCATTGATTCAGAAATAAAAAGAAAAATATAGTCCGACTTGGAATATGATTCATTGGCAAAAAAAAAATTATCCATATGTATATGTATGCATATATATATATATATACATAAATGGAATGTATACATTAGTTATAAACACTGTTTAATCTGGTTTCTTTTTTTTTCATCCTTTTTTCCTTTCTTGTATTCTATTTTTTTGTTTTGAAAATTGATTTTTATAGAAGGAATAGAATGTCATGGTGTAATGTAAAAAAAATAATTTCCTCCACTTTTTTTCTCTCATTATCCTCCTTTTGCCCTCCTATTAAAACAACAGCTTTATTTCTCTCTTGAAAAACCTGTCTATCTCTCTTTAACTACTCTCTCTTCAGGTCACATACAATTCCTTACCAACGCTGTTAACCTATTCTAATCTGGGTCTTTACATGACATTTTTGCCACTCTCAGAACTGTTGACTTGCATGGCAATTTCTAAAAAATGAAATTTTATGCATAACAAACTGATCCCAAAATCCAAATTGACCTTCATTAAGTTTGAAAATTGATTATGACTTCAGAAAATTATTGAGATACCAGAGAAACATTTTACTTAAAAATTAGTAATGTGTATCATCAGTGGCAAAAAAAAAAAGAAGCAGGTCAGGTTAGTCACTCAATAGCTACCATTATGTGACCAATGTCTTTTGGTAGCATGCTGTTTGTGGGGGATGATCAATTAAAAAATTCAAAAAACGGATGATTGATAAATAAGTTGCTTCATTAGCTTTTCTTGGATACTTTATCATTTAAAAGTCCGAATTTCCTGAAAGCAATTGTAAATGATACTGGACACAAACTAATGGACAAGTTCAGCAAAAACGTACATTGTAAATTGAACCCTCCCTAAAAACTAATTGTGGGGGAGGGATTTCTAAAAAACTGAAAATTGTTTTTTCTAGACATAATAAGGAGTAAATGTTTGAATTTTCAGCCCACTAGCTTCATTGGCACAGCCTGTGTATGTGACACACACATAGCAAGAATCACTACGAAACTTAAGAAACTTGATACATACATGCATAGGTTGAGAGCCAGCCAGCCAGCCAACCTGAATCACTGAAGAAACATTTGTTGACTATGCTTACAATATTGGTTGACAGTTTCTAAAGTACTTCTGAAACGTAAGATGATAAAAATGTCATCCTCGTACTGAAGCAGCTGTATTAGAATATCAAGGCTCCAATCCAATGAAACTTACAATAGATGTAAGTCCCAATAAAACTCCGACACATACAGGGTATGTCTGGAATGTATCCTGTCATTTGATATCAATGAAAAAATATACCACGTAGGACAATAGCACCTTAGTCTTTCGCGATTGCCTTCAGTTGCCTCATCAAATTCTCCTCAATCATGACCATGGTTTGAAATCTCTTTGGGAGAATCTAAAGGCATGTTATAAAACACATCAAATCTCTTTGATAAAAGCTTAATCTGGATTACAGGAAGGAGATGAGGTACTGTCTGAGATATGGAGAATGACTCGTTTTATCAATATGTGATGGTCACACAATACAAAAATCACTCAAAGAGGTCTCACTGATGACTAAGTTACCCTGCAGGAGAGTAAGGTCCCCTCTGATTGGTTGCCAAGGTACCACAAGGCTGTGCAACCAGTTCTCGAGATATTCAAAATGTCCGGATTCTTTCCAGACAAACCACACGTGGTTTTCGATTAGTTCAATAAAGAAGACATTTTTTTGAAGTAACAGACAACTACTTTTCCTTGAAATGAAAATTAAATCAGTGTCAAAAAATTATGGAACTTGATTATAGTAGAAAAGTAAGAGGAAGTTATACCTTACTGTTTAATTAAATTGTCAACTTTCCGTTTGATCTTCAAATGTCAACAATTCCTAGTTTTTTTTTGGCACGTGTCGAACGAAGGATCAATGTGTAGCATTCACCAATCTATATTCCGACCAATCTTATTATAATTCGCCAAATGTCCGTCTGTCTATCTGTATGTGACAGCTTACAGTAAAACCTACTTCATGTAACTCCATTAAATTTTCTGTAAGCATTCATGTGAGCCCTGGACAGGTTCTTATAAAGTAAGATTTTCAAAATCCCCCCTCAATGTTTTCAGGGCTATTGATTGATTTATGATACAAAATCTATTTTGAAACAGATGCAATTTTTGTGACTCAGACACAAAATACTTGACTGACTGATGGCTTTTTCAACCAGAGTCAGTGAGAGAGGGGCAGATACTTAGATCGATTCTTAAGAGGGTGAGAGTTCGAGTGGGAGAGTTTTGAGAGATTTTTCTCTCTCTCAAAACCACAACATTCGCTTTCTTATTATCATCCTCTCTAAGAACTCAGGCTCTTACTCACCCCCTCACTATGAGAGTCTAAGAGCAGTGTCACTTTTCTTTGGCTTTTTATAGCAAATTCTCCTTCAAATGAGACTCTTTTCTTTCTTTAAGAAAAGATGTATTTACATTAAAAGCATACAAAATATCTAAAACCACAAACATTTAATAAGAAAATTTCTTCAAAGGAAAAGATATCTTATTATTAATTAAATGAATACATCAGAACAAAACACCTTACAAATATCTTTATATTAACATTCGATTTAGAAACTGACCTATAAAATTGCTTGATTTTGTAAATGTTATATCCGTGGAATTTCTAAATAAAATTTCTTCTAATATTACTGTAAATGAAAATTATTTTTGATACATCTTATCTCCAAGAAGTTTTATTTACTTTTTGTTTATAGTTTTAGAAATAACCAACCTTTCCGATTGTAAGGTCTCACATCTTTGCCCAGTCAGTATTAAAAATGGTGCACAATTGATGAATGGGCAGAGTAAATTGATGCCCCAAAAGTTTTTAAAATAGAACGATAGATTGTTGGAAATCAGATAGTATTCAATTTAAAAAACAAAAAAAGAATCACTGAAAGAAAAACAGAAGTAAAGGCATCAATTTAAATCATATTATTATTATTTTACTTATATCTTAAATGTTGGTTCTTATTGCAAGTGAACTCAGGCTGGGAATCAAACTCACATCCCTTTATGCCAAAAGATATCTTGCTTAATGCATGGCCGTTCTTACCACTGAACTATTGGAACTCAATGGCAAGCGCCATTCCAAATCAAGCCCTTCAATTAACACCCCTCACCAATCTTTTTATGTCACGTTTGTTAATAAATTGTGCTTCAGTTCGATCTAATTTTATTTTAGTGTAAAAAAAGAAAATATTATCATAAATTTTTTTGGCAAAAATTCAGTTTCATCCAAATAGATAGAGATAGAGTTAGTTTAGACTAGTGGGTTGTGAGTTCAATTACCCCTTGGAACTTATTCTTTATTCCAATCCATGCTGTTAATTTATTTACCCACCGACTAAAGACAGCCAGCCTGAGTTGTTGTGATAAAAAGTAACTACAATTAAGATGCAAGTAAATAGTAGAAAAATATCTAAATGATAACTATAACAATTTGATTTGAATTTATGAATTCAATTCTATTTTTCTTTCATTAATTCTCTTTCTTTTGAAAAAAAGATTGAATGCTATCTTATTTCCATTATTCCACCTTTCTATTTTATGAATTCTTTTTTTTTGGACATCAAGATATACAATGCCTGTTAGGGTGGATATTTAGTTCAGTATGTATAAAACTTGACATAATAATTGAAGGCAGACAGCAAGAAAAAAGAAGAAAGCATTTTGTATCTTCTATGCAGAGTCCATTTGCAGCTAAAACCAACATTCTTTGTTCAAATTCCTGTTGCCAGGTTGGCTAAGACAACACTTCCTTAGAATTTTAGTGTTTTTGAGGCACATGTCAAACTAAGAATCGAGATATTATTATTCACCTGCGCAGACTTTTGTTGTCAAATTCCTACTATTGAGTTTTGACTTCATTTCCGTTTGGAACAACAATCATGAATAACAATGACCAGGCCAAAGAGTATAGGTATCACATGCACAAATAACACGGATACAGTCACTTGTGCCAAAACTGATGACGAATTCTCTCCCACTTCTAAAGCCCAACTCAGGTCGAGTTGTTTTGCAAATCCCATTTACAGGAACTATTGATAAAGGAGTTGAAATGAGACCCGTAATTCCGGAATAATATTATGTAGAGAAAAGTGCTTGTTTCATTTACTTTTGAGATTTTAATGAAGCAAGGGAGTTTCACCCTAACGCACCCAAGCTTGTTCTATCAATTTAATCTCTATATCATAACAGGTCTGGTTGGTCACCAGCAAGAAACTATTTTGCAAGACACATCATTTGGCAGCATACCGTGTTTGGGGTGAACAATGAAAAAATTGGAAAAAGGGGTGATCAATGAATAAGTTGATTCTCTGTCCTTGTTTTGGGTAATGATCATTGAAAATATTCAAAATCTAGAAAAATCAAGCTCAAACTCTCTTAGACACAAACTAAGGTACCAATAATCATAAACTTGTAGTGTTAATTAAACTCCACAGAAAAAACTTATAATGAGGAGAGTTTCCAGAGTACCAAAAAAATGTTTTGTCTCCACATAATGAGTGGATGTCTGAATTTTCAGCCATCTAGCTCCATTAATGTACATGGAACACATACATATATAAGCCAGCCAGAATCACTTGAAAGCTGAAGTAACGTATTTTGGCCCAAGTCGACAGTTTTGGTTGATGGTTTCTAAAAAGAAGAAATACCTCATACTATTCAATTGAACTGTTGACTTACAATTTCACCCTTATATGTCAACAGTCTTTAGTATTTTTGCGGCATATGTCGAATCAAGAATTGAGATATATCCTTCCGGTGGACTTGAAGTATAAAGTCCTGGTCTCGACCAAACTTCAGACTGGCAAAGAACACTGAGCTAACATATGTAACAGAAACCAGGTCTTTGTCACTGGCCGTCATACTCCATTGGGGGTTGTCTCTCATAAGATGAGATGCTTTTCACTTTTATTCACCTACACTATAATATAATCATTTGGGGGTCTACATCTTGTGTGATAGCAGCAATGACTTAGGGCATTTCTATTCAGTCAGAGGCCTTCTTGAAGTCAACAAATACTACAGAAAGTGGCATTTTGTATTTTGCTGTTATGGAGAGATTACAAAACAACACATTATGTGATGTCTACGATAGAGAGGTCAGGTGAATCTTGGGAAAGATCTGTGTCCAATCATCAACACTAAAAGACTGCTGCTGCTGCTGCTGCAGCTGATGATGATGATGATGATGATGATAATGATGTTAGTATAATTTGCAGTGTGACCTTTTCTTTTTGTTTTGCTGCCCATAACTATAGATTCAATCCTTCAGTAGGTATTATTATTTGGGCTCAAAACCCCCATGTTCTTTCACTATCATCTTAATTTTAGTTGCTTTTTATTGCAACAACTCAGACTGTGGCTATAAAGAAAACAATGCAGGTTGGGAAAAGAGGATGAGCTCTTAGTGAGACTTGAACTCGTGTTCCTTTGCCTCGGTGGAGCTTGGTTCATCTTAGATTTCTTTAGCCTCTTCAAGCCTAATTATTTATATCAGCTGCTCTGCAGATTGAGCTACAAGAGCTTTATGGCTGGTAGAAGATCAAATCTAACCTGATAGACTTAACTTTCATTTTTCTCTCATTGTGCTATCAGAAAATGCAACCAACATCAGCTCCTGGTTACACTGGTTGTAATGTTTGTTGTCCAATGCCGAAGGATCTAGGGATGGAAAAGTTTGGTGGCATGCCTTTTTCGAACGGAGAACAAGATCTGCATATAATAGAAAATGAACACATGAGAAGGCATAAGGCCAGTAAATTGGGGTTTCCCTAACATATTGTAAAGATGTAGGCACCTGTTAACAGCGGGGGGGGGGTTGTAAGTGAGTGTGCTCAAGTGTGTATGCACTTATGAGAATAGTATGTGTGTGAGAATTCTGCTCTGTCTCTCATCACTGTGAAAAAAAGAGAGAAGGAACAGGTCGAGCAGGTTGACCTTTTGTAAGATAAACCTGGGCTTTATAGGTGCCTTAGAGAGTTGGGATCTCATAAGCTGATTGGAGTCTGAAAATATGTGTTAATTAGCAATGACAAGCTGATAAGCATGGTCAACCCACTCGCTGAGAAGTGTGTGAGTGAGTATGTGTGTTCTGTGATATGCACTGTGTGCGAACATATGTGGGTATGAGTGCGTGTGTGTGTTATGATGGGGACATATATTAGAGAGAGGAAGAGACTGACACGCATGACTTTTTCATACAAGACCGAGATCTGCCCAGTTTGTTCTGTGATAGATTCTGGAATCAGGCAAACAATTTTCGGTCTTGTTTGGTGCTTGTTTGGTGTTCAAAGGAAAAAGTACTTTTCGTACTTTTTATTTCCATCATTAAGTTCTAGTCTTTCTGGCTTATTTTCATGTCTAGAATTTGGTTTTATGGAGAGAGACATAGCATCAGACTTCTAGACTTTTCTTGGATTGACAGGAAACGAGTAATCTTGGGAGGAGGAAAAGATTTTATTTGGCTTAAGATCTTATGATAGTGAGTGTTTTTCAGTTCGTGTGTTTGTGAAAATGATTGCATATGATTTATGGCATATTCATATTTACATATATATATATATATATATATATATATATATATATATATATATTTATGTATAGATTTACATATATATATATATATATATATATATATATATATATATATATATATATGTATATTCTATGTTTTGGCTTGCTCTCTTTCATTATGAGTACTTATATCTTGTGTGTTTTTCAGTTCTTATGTTTGTAAAGATGATTGCATATGATTTATGACATAGTTGTATATATATAGGTATGGATATGAATACATATTATCATATATATGTATATTCTATGGTTTGACTTGCTCTCTGTTATTATGTGTGCATATATATATGTATATCTCGACTTGAAATCTTGGGACGGTGAATGTTTTCCAGTTCTTTGAATTGTGAAAATGATAGTTTATGGTATAGTTACATACATTGAAAAGCTTACTCACACACTTATTCAGTCATATCTTGACTAGTGTGGTTCTGATTAGTGTGGGTCTTGATGTAGTATGATCAAGGTATTTCTGTACAAATTAATGTAACTGAGTGTGGGTTGAATAAGAATTTTCGGAAAAATTATAAGATTTGTACACAATGGTTTCGAACAGTAAGGAAAATTTAGGAATGAATTAACAACACTATTCATGGTATATCTGGATCTAAAAAAGAATCTACACTCATAATGATAGTCAAAGCATAGAATATACACAGTATACTCATAAATGTATTTTCGTTCCATTGTTTTCTTTGCTGCCTATTAGTTTGTCTATATATATTTTTTTTCATATGTGTGTGTGAGTATGTAATTCAACATTTTCGTCCACATGAATTTATATGTGCATATACATGAATGCAAACTATACATATATGAATACTCTCATACTCAGACTTGGGCTCCGATCTGTACAGGCTGCTATACTGTCAGTTACTCCTCTGTGAGGATAGCAGATCTCTGCAGTCAGTGCACATATGCTCTTGGGTCTGCGCTTCAAGTTACACAAGCGCTACTGACAGGATTCTGCTTCAAAGGAACAGCAGAATTCTAGTGACAGCTCAGGTATTTATCTACTATAGCGTATCCAAGTCCTGTGGTTTAACTATCCGAGTCAGTCATAATCTGAATGAAGAAGAGGTGACAGACCCCCATATTTAGCTTGGACATCTGCTTAGAGAAGGAAACTCCAGTCGAACCTATGACCAAGTGACCTTGCTCTTCTCTGTGCCACCTCCGTAGAATATAACTTGTAAATCCTTGGTTTAAAGTGTACATCGCACTTCAGCTTAAAACTTAAACGCACAGGGAGGAGGGATATTCTGCAACACAGAACGGACTATCCTCATCTTGGTTGTTTTTCATACAACGTTTCAGCCAGTGTACTCTTCGGCCTTCATCAGTTATCATCTGGTAGGTGTGGGGGAAGTAACAAACCGAACCCTTTAATTAACCGATGAGAGTATATAGACCACACTCACCTCTTAGCAGAAGTAGTATTTTTGAATTATTATTGTCTCACACTGGGATCGAACCTAAAACCATTAGATTATTTGCAGTAATTCTGTCTGATTCTCTAACCACTACACTATGAGCCTACATTGTTGTATGAAAAACAACCAAGATGAGGATAGTCTGAATAATAATAGAAATAATAATAATACCTCATCTCAAAAATTCAGAGAAACACAGGCTCTGCTCTCTAAAGCCCTACAGTTATTGAAAACCTTCATAGAATCTTTGTTCATGAAGCTGAGCTATTCATTCATAAATCATTAAATACATCAGTGTGGGGACTATGTATCTATCATGTGAATTTGTGACTATTTTAATTCTGATATTTATCCATGAGAAGCTCTTATTCTTCATAAGTACATATATATATATATATATATATATATATATATATATATATATATATATATATATTTAGTAATAATAATAATACATATATTATATATATTATATATATTATATTATTATATTATATTGTATATTATATTATATTAATAATTTAATAGTTAATGTGGAAATATGAAAGTTTGGAAACTGAATTATATTTATTACCATGTTTCAAGAGACTGTTTTCTCTGGTTGTCGAATATCAAATGGGAAAAATGATGAAATTAAAATAACAAAGTTTGGACGTCCAGTTTCCAAACTTTCATGCCTCCATACTTCTCATTGAACTCATCATTTCGTCAGGTAAATCTCATCCATTCCCTCAATACATATACATATATGTATACATGAATTATAAATTTGCGTTGTATAGTATAGAAACTTATCTGTATGATTTCCATCGTTACACAGTTAATATATCATTCAATTTAGACAACGTAGATAAAATAAACAATTTAAGAAAATGGGGCAGCAACAGGAATCGAACATGCCATTGATATTAGCCGCTTCATCGTTGCAATTCACTTACCATTGTGCTAAATGATGTATTAATCATGTAACAACAAGGAATCATTTCAGATAATTTTCTATGTGATACAACAGAAATTTATAATTCATTCTATCAGACCAAAATGTCCATATCTTAAATACATAAGGTTGTGATGAAAGAGACGAAAAGACTGAGAATAAATGAGATGAGAATTTGGGTTGAAAGCAGTTATTCAGCCCCTGCTTTATCAATGGGTTGTTTAACACAATGGTAAGAGCATTGCTACGTTGAAGCGGCTACCCTATCGGTGGCAGATTCGATTCCTGCAGCAGCCCTATTTTCTTTAATTGTTTATTCTATTCATGTTGTCTAAACTGAATTGTATATTAACCGTGTAATGACGGGAAATCATTTCAGATAAGTTTCTAAATTATATAACATAAATTTGTAATTCATTCTGTTGGACCAAAATATCCATACCTTAAATATATATATATATATATATATATATATATATATATATAGTCTAGAAATATATATATATATATATATATATATGTATATATATATATATACATATATATATATATATATAGACTAGAAATATATATATATATATATATATATGTATATATATATATATATATATATATATATATGTATATATATATATATATATATATATATATATATGTATAGTCTAGAAAGCTTTATAGCTTCGAATACTGAACACATTAAAACACTTTTCAAAAAAATGTTTTTGTGTCACTTCAGTCACTTATTTCCCAATATCTGGTAATGGAATTTATGTCATTTTCAACATGTTTTTTTCATATTTTACACATACTTTGTTGTTATGTTACTATGTGTAGATTTTCTCAGTTGTTTATCATCCAACTGTTTTGGGTTTTTTAAAAGCAAGACAGATATATTAACGTGGTACCCTAGCCAAGTTGATCAAACACCACCTCCCTTTCAGCTAAGATTCCAATATATAGCCCAAGTCATACATGTAGTCTCTAATTTCATACAGGGTATTATCATAATTTATTGTATATGAATATTATTTTAAACTACACATCATTTGTTGTTTTGAAACAGGGCTTACTTATGTAAGTTACCCAAAAAACATATTCAAGGATTAGGAATCAGTAAGTAAAACAACAGACATGACTCACTGTTCATGTCACTTCTATTGAGTGTTCATCCATGTGAATATCAAATCCGTTGTGTCGATTTTAATCTCAGACTGTAGGCAAACCAACTTACGATATCTTCTTTAAGAATTCTAATTACACAGAAAAATTTCTTCTGAGTTAACTCTCTACCAACACATTCAACCAAAGAACTTGACAATTTTTTTCCAGCTAACCTTGAACTTAATTTTTCCAAATACAAATGCAAGCATACACCCATCAAAACTGATAGTGTTATTCATGTATGGATTGGATCTAATGAGTATAAAGCTATTCTATTAGGCAATTTATTTTTAATAATCCAAGTATTCTAATAAGTTTTATTTTTCAAGTCTCAACTCAACATTAAACATTCTTTGAGTCACTTTCACACTTTTTTCAAATTTTATTTTTCAGTTTCAAACATTGAGTGATTCTGTGACATATTATTTTTTGTCATTACATAGCCTATCTCATTTCATTACCACCTTATAATTGTGTGTTTTAGCTATGTTATTCTATTTCACATGGACCAATCCATTATGAGTTTTACATTATAACAGGAATTGAACAGGACAACCACACAACCAATTATGCTATTGAACACATCCGTTTGCATGCGTGGTTTTTATGTAGATAGATATATGTGTATGCGTATTTGTATTCGAATGAATATTTTTGTTTACTGGTATTCCCCTGCTTTGAACACTCTAGTGGCCATAGCAGAGTAAACCTTTAGATGTATTCTTTTGTGCATATATATATATATATATATATATATATATATATATATATACATGCATATATATATGTGTATATATATATATATATATGTGTATATATATATATATATATATATATATATATATGTATATATATACATATATATATATCCAATACAAATCAGGAATACAATATAATATAATGCCATACCTGATGTGTGATGGGTTTATTTCATAAAGTGCCCGGAATGTTCATCATGAAACATTAACTTGAGTTAGTGTAGGGTCTGAGATATGATGAAATAAAAGATTTGCTACACAAACACGCTTATGTTTCTGCCCTATTTGGGCTCCCTCATTCAATTTATTTTAGATTCCTATTTTTCTGGAGTGTAGGACCTTCCTCTAATTCTATTCATTTATATTTTTATTTTTATTTTTTTTTCCCTTGTTTAGTGGTTGGTCAGTGCTTGTTATGTTTTCCTGTTTACATAGTAGAGATACTTAACAGTCTGGTAGTTATAAAATATAAATATTATTGAGAAATAGATATATGATCCGACAGAATGATTATAAATTGCGTTATATCATACTAAAACTCTGTTTGAAATAGTCTCTCATGATTACACAGTGAATGTATCATTTGGTCTAGACAACATTGTAATCATACACACACACACACACACACACACACACACATATATATATATATATTCATGGGTACATAACAACGGGACAACATATTCATTTATATATATTCTTACATACGTATACATGTGTGTGTACATGTATGTTAGAAACTGTCAACCAAAACTGTCACCAAAACAGTCAAAATGGGTTTTTCCAGTTTTCCAATTGGTCCAAATGGTTACGTATGTATATATCTATCATGAGTCTAGGCCAAACAGATGGAGTTAGAGGGATGAAAATTTAAACACTTACTCTTTATCATGTCTCGTAAAAATGTTTTTTGTTTTTTTTTAAATCTCCCTACCCAAATAGATTCTAAAGAGGAGGTTCAATTTGCAATGTAAGTTTATGATAAATTGGTCCCTAGTTTGTGTCTGGCTGCATCCACGCATGTTTTGGGAAAACTCAGACTTTTTAGGTGATCACTATCCAACAAAAGGTGAGAGAACTAACTTATTTACTAATCATACTTTTTTTTACAATTTTTTTTAATTGATCACCCCTGTGCAGTCAAAAGACAGTTTCTATCGATTGGCTAACCACAACTGTTTCTATACTCTGTAAAATTTTACGTAGCACCCTGCATGTTCCATTTTATCCCCAGTATCAATACTAAGTACTTAAACTAAACTTTCCTGTGAGTAAAGCTAATTCTAGTTATGTTCAAATATGTTTTTTAGAGTCATTTTCATTCTTTGGTGCTTTGAAATCATGTAATGGGCAGAGTTTTCAAAGGAAAAAAAGATAATCATAGTTCTGACAATGTCAGTATAATTTTCTAAATCTCTGGGTATTTCGGATAAAATCGTTTGACACAAAAAGATTCAACGTTGGAGCAAAATAAGGAAGCTAACAATGTATAAAATTTTCTCTTAAAGAAAGTTGGGTCGTAATGATGGAGTGAATAAGAACACTAAAAAGAATGGGAAGATAAGAAATCTAAGCGTGCTGTTTGCCAATATCTTAAATCTATTTTGGCAGAAGAAAAAAAAAAAAAAAGGAAGAAAAAAGATTTTTTTTTCTCTGCTGAACAAACTTGATTTGAGAGTTTACGGGGGGGGGGGGAATTGAACGAATAAGGGCGGATTCGAATGAGAGAAATAACGGACATGAAAGAAGATGAGGAAAGAAGGAGGTGAAGAGAAAGAAGAAATAAAGAATGAAGAGAAGAACAAGAAGAAGAACAAGAACAAAAAGCCTAAGAAGGAGAAGAAGAAGGAGAGAAGAAAAAGAACGAAGTGTGAAAGAAGAAACAGAAGAAGAAAAAGGAGGAGGAAAGGGAGGAAGAGGAAGAGATGAAAGTAGGAGAATTAGGAAGAAAATGAAGGAAAATTTGAATTAAAATCAAAAGGAATGAAAAAAAGATGGAGGAATATATTTGGGAGGAAGAATATTGATGTGGAAAGAAGATCAAAACAAAGAATCCCACAAAATAACTCAGCAAATTAAAAAAAAAATATCCTTCCATTTACAAATCTATAGAAACAGTTTATTTTATCATCAAAAAGTACACATACACATACACATACACACATTCACTCTCACTCACACCCACACACACAAAAATACATACATATATGTATTCATCTATAAACACATCTTCATATACATGTAGATATTTATACATACTAAAATGTATATATATAAATGAATGTGTGCATGTATATATACATATATATATATATATATATATATATATGTATATATACATATATGTATATGTATATATATATATATGTATATATATATATATATGTATATGTATATATATATATGTATGTATATATATATATATGTGTGTGTATATATACATATATATATATATATATATATATATATATATATATATATATGTATATATGTATATATATATATAATATATATATATATGTATATATATATATATAATATATATATATATATATATATATATATATATATATATATATATATATATATATGCATCCCAGGATTACCCATTTAGTAAAATAAGCACGTACTTAGGGCAACAAAAGAGAAGGGGCACTGCAAGTTTCTCACAGTTTTTTGATTGTTTAAAAGTTTGAATTTAAATTCTGATTTTTTCTCTTATATATAGAGTTAATTCAAACAATCAAATGATTCAATCATCCACTCAAATAATATTGTAGGAAGCTGGTCCTTGTACAAGCACAGGTTTCATTAGTAAAGATAAATATATTTTTTCTAATATATTTTGATGTGTTTCAAATGAATATAACCTTCATTTCTTCAGGGATGATTCATTTTGAAAATCTTATCCATAAAGCAATGAGGGCAACATTTTTGAGCTGTACTCGGGGCATCAAGTGGCTTCAATACGGCTTTGTATTTGAATGTACTTGAAATAGGATTTTTTGACACTAGTTAATTGTATCATCAAGCCAGTTCCAATCTAGTTGGGTTGGAATTAATCTAATAAGAAAATTGGTTGTTAAATCTGGTATGACTGATATCAAAATGAAGGTTATTTATTGAAATATTGATATGTGAATGCTTTTCCCTCAGGCTTTTCAATGCGTTTGCTACTCTTGCCGAGAAGAAACTTTTTCTAACACCAGTGGAGGCCTGAATTTGTAATTTATGTCAGTGTCCTTTAGTTTTACTTTAAATAGATGAAGTCAGCATTTTCTTATCAGGGCATTTTGAGCAATAAACGTCAGTATCCAGTATATGTATAGTGTTCCGGATTCTATATATATGCTCCGGGTCAGCATGTTTCCTTCTCAATTCCAGGGTCTCTAGATTGAGTTGTTTTAATCTTGCAGTGTAAGATATATCTCCATGTCTCTGAATGGTCTTGGTGGCTCACATAAGTATGTATATAGAATGTGAATGTGTTTGTGCGTGTGTGTGCGTGTGTGTGCGTATTTTTATCATTTCATTCTACAAGTCCTGTATTCCAATCTTCTTCGAGCCGAGTAACAGTCAATCAAAATGTTTTATTTACTTTTACTATTTAGTTAGAAGCCGTCTACCAAAACACACTCTCCAAAAATGTCAACATAGCTTTCTTCAGTTTTTAGCCTGGTCTGGCTGGCTGGCTATTTATGTATGTATGTATGTATGTATGTATGTATGTATGTATGTATGTGTACAGGCCACACCTACGGAGCTAGGGGTATGAAAATTTTAACATTTACTCTTTATTATGTCTGGAAAAAACACTTTTTTTTTTTAAAATTCCTCCCTAAAATATTTTTTTAGGCGGGAGGTAATTTGCTATGTAAGATTATGCTAAATCAATCATTAGTCTGTGTCTTTTTTAACTGATCTCCCCCAGCATGGCATGCTGTAAAAAATTTTCTTCACATGATGGTTTCTATTAAATGTTTGTGTTTCCTTCACTTGATTCTGAAGTTCTGAGATCTGACCTTTTTCTTTTTTTAATCTCCACATTTGATCAAAACATTTTATTCACATTAAAATTTCTGGTAAATGTATAACAAGTGGTTCTGAAGTACTTTGTTGATTTGTCACTTCAGAGTCTAACCCACGTATGTCTGGATCTGATGTAGTAAATATTGTCAAATTGTTTTGGATCTATCCTTTCCAACGATAAATGAAAGACAGATCTGGTTAGTCCCTCAAGAGAACTCATCATGTGATCAACATGTTTGGCAGCATCCCATCATGGAGAGGATCAATTAGAATATTAGGAAAAAAGGGTGATCAATGAATAAGTCACTCCTACGGCTGTGATCACTAGAAAAGTCTAAATTTCCTTTTAGACTGGACTCAAAGTGAGGGATCAATTTAGCAATAACTTATATTGTGAATTGAATCCCCCAAATAAAATCGTATTCAGAGGATGAATTTTCAAGAGTAGTCAATCCAAAGACATTTTTTCTAACCCTAACCTCTGAACATAATAAGGAGTAAATGTAGGAATTTCAGTCCTCTAGCTCCATTGGTGAAGTCTGTATGCATGAGACATACATACTAAGCCAGGCAGCAAGCTAGCCGGCATGCCAATTAGTCAGTGACCTAATCTGCCAGATCAACTTGAAAACCGAAGAAACCTATGTTTACAGTTTTAGAGATAGTTTCGGTTGATAGTTACTAATTATTGCCTATGTACACATAGGTAACACACAAACACACACATATACATATTGGCGAGCGTTAACAGAATATATATATATATATATATATATATATATATATATATATATATATATATATATATCCGTACCTTAAATAAATGAATCATTGTAACCCACGCATATATCAACACTAATTATTCAAAAGAATATCAAGAATGATCTGAAAAATTTAGATTTTTTATCTAATATCATCTAGAAAAGGTTGGATCTTTTATCTAGAATAATCTAAAAAAAAGAATCGATCTTCTATCGAAAATCATCTTGAAAAAATAGATCTTTTATCTAAAATCATCTAAAAATTTGTTCATTGTTGGTCCCCAATGACCAGAGAGAAAAAAAAAATTTTTTTTCGATAGCGCCAAATAGTGTTTTACTGCAAATTTCCAAGGTTGCAGCCCCAAAAAATGTGACCAGGAGCACTCGGAGATGAACACTCACACACAAGCTAACACAGAAGAATCTGTAGCTTACTTTGCTGGTTGATGGGGTGAGCCATTTGCAGGGCTACAGTGATTTGATTATGCTAATAAAAAACAATATGCAAATCCATTCAAAAGGAACAGCAGCTACTCTTATTGAATTGGCAACAATATTGGCAAAAGAAAATACACACAAAGTGAGATTTTGATGAACTTTGAATTGAAACTTGAAAGTTAATTTTTGACTACACAGTTCACAAGGTTATTACGTCCAACAAAAAGGTTACAGTTGCTTTTTATTGCGACTTTGAATCAGACCGTAATCCTTCGGCAACAATCGAACAGCGTAATTAGAAAATAAAGAACAAGCTGCTTTTCTTTTTCTCTGTTTTTTTTGTTTGTTTCTCTGTCTGTGCAGAAAATACTGTCATAACGCGAGTTATGCTAAGTAACCTTAAAAGGTGTACGGGCTTGAAAGAGTGTAAGTATAAAATTTTAGTGTCTTTGACAGATGTATGCATACTGATGAGTGTTTTTTAGTTCAATGTGATTTCTGTGCCAGAATACTTTCTTTTGTACTTGAGAATGATAAGCAAAGATTGATGTATAACTATTCTTGCAACTTGAGACAATTGGCGCTTGTTTGGGGATGAGGGGCATTGTAAGTGCTTGACCTTACATAGGGCACAAAATAGTCAGGAACTAGCCTTGTGTTTGTGTGTGTGTGTATATATATATATATATATATATATATATATATATATACATATATATATATATATATATATATATATATATATATATATATATATACATGTACATAAGTTTATATAAATACATATATATAGACCAGTTTGTATGTTGCAAATGCGCACAGAACTACTCATTGAAAACTGAAATGTTTGCATGTATCATGCGTATGTGTATGTGTATATATATATATATATATATATATATATATATATATATATATATATATATATATATATATATATATATACATATATATATATATATATATATATATATACATATATACATATATTATCAAGAAATATGTTTGTAATCCGACGGAGTAGATAGCAGCTTAAGTATAGCATTAGTCTTATATATATATATATATATATATATATATATATATATATATATATATATATATATATATATTGGAAGGGAGACAGACATACATTTATACACATACATATGCATGTGTTATGAAAGCTTATGTCTATAAGTGAAGTGTAAATGATACATGAATATAGCTCTGTGTGTATAAATGCTCTTAGGGTATATTTGTATGTATCTAAATATACATAATATATGTACTAATTTGTATAAAGTATGTATATATACACATATATACACACACACACACACACACACATATATATATATATATATATATATATATATATATATATATATATATATATATATGTGCATCAGTTTATTGACTTTTTCTGTAGCATGTTATTTCCCTTCCTGATTATAACCCATTCATTTTCATCATAAAAATTTTCAAATAAAAATATCTTTTTTCCTCTCCTTGCAAATTTTCCACACAGAATTTCTCTCGATTCTCTTTCAGAAAATTCTAGACTCTAATCTTGGCATCTTCTATGAACTCCGATAGACTTCCATTTATTTTCATAAATTTCAGAAAATCTTTTTTAAAAAAATTATTTTAAAAACTTCCATTACAAGCTCTCGTTATTTTGCAGTTTATACTGATAATATATGTCAAGTGTGTTAAGGGTTATTTATATATTTTTTATATGTTTTTTTTACTTTTGTTAAATGAAATGTTATAAATTTTTATTAATATTAATTTTAATAATTGCGACTCAAAATTTAAAAGATTGAAAAAAACTTCTATAGGAAGTTTTTGTCATTTTGCATTTTATACGTATGTCAAGTGCGTTAAAGATTTATTAATACATTAGAAAAAATTTTGTGTACGCTTTCATTTCATTAGGTATTACAAATCATAATTATCAATTTTTATAATTGCTATAAAAAGCTAAAAAAAAATTAAAACAGAGGTAAAAAGTAGTCTCGAAAATTAATAATAAAGATTTATTTGGAAAGTCTTTTAGAAAAGAATTTAAAAACTTCCATTAGAAGTCCTCGTTATTTTGCATTTTATACAGATATATGTCAAGTGCGTTCAAGATTTATTTGTTCGATGAAATTCTAAGAGAAAAAACACAAAGAAAGACTAAAAGCCACGAATCTGAACGAGGAAAGGATGTAAAGACAAATTGGATATGATGTATTAAAACTGAATGAATGGAACGGTTTTAAAACTGTAATGTCTCATTGGTAATAGAGTTAGTTTTATAATGTTAGTCTGCTTTCTGGAATCCAGGTTTTGAAAGGAAAAAATCTATCAAGTATCAATTCTGATTACTCCATTCTCAAACAAGAATAAAAAACAACAATTTCAATAACGACTTCCAAGTCTAGATATTACATTATATCTCCATGAATATCGAATTCGATCCTCCCTGTGTGCCCTATATTCTTGGCTTGGAGTCAGACTAATCTAAGCTCAGCAAATAACCATTCAAGGGCTCTTTCCATAGAAATGTCTGAAAAGAATGAAAGAAACAGTTATAAATCTTAAATTTTAATGTTTCACTGCTAATACCAGGCACTGATCCAGAGTGTGGGGGTGGCGGTGTTGATGTTCTGGGGGTCCTGCCCCCCTATCCTGCACTACTCAGGAAAAGCACCTCCAGCCAATTTTTTGTAAATATGTAGATGGAGAAATTTTGAAAATATAAAACCCCAAATAATCCTATGTAATCATAAGTTTTTCTTTTGATTTTTTCTTACAAGGATAAATCAAGAGGAGAATCACTCTGGGATGACAAGTTCCAAGCAAGAGAAATCCGTTAGTCCTAAAATGAGTATACGACTAATGCATCCCCCCCGATAGTCACCTATGGAGCTGAAACATAGAATCCAACCAAAAGATTGACCCTCAAACTGAGAACTATGTAACGTGCATAGGAAAGAATCACGCTCAGATCACAAGGAGAGGCCACAAGACAGCACAGTATATAAGAGAAAGTACAAGTGTCTGAGACAACATAGATTCCATGAAAAAATTGAAATGGCAATGGGCTGGTCATGTTGCAAGAATAGCAAACCAATCGACTTCACGACTCACAATGTGGATATCAAGAGATCACATGTGAAACCATAGCCGTCAAAATATATCAGATGGCAAGACGATTGAGAGTTCAGAAAGTGTTGGCTCTGCAACGTCCATGATAGAGATGTCTGTTGAAACCCAGGAAATATCTATGTCCAAAAGAGGATGATAAAAGACTGATGAGGATAATGAATCATAAATTAATCTTAAAAACAAAATATTATATCCATTGTCTGATAAGGCAGTTGGCCCATCCAGGCTAAAAAACCTTGATCCACCCGTAAATACTTTTTGTTTTATAGATTGACTCTAAGTTGAAAACTTCTAACCAAAACTGTCAACATTGGTTTCTCCAGTTTCCAGGTTGGCCTGGCTTGCTGACTGACTAGCTTGACTGGCTATGTATCATGTGCACAGGCCACACCCATTGAGCTAGAGGGCTGAAAATTTAAACATTTACTCCTCATTAGGTCGAGAAAAAATCATTTCTTTATTTTATTGAAATCGCCCCACGAAGTAACTTGTTAGTGGGAGGCTCAGTTTGCAATCTAAGTTTATGTTGAATTGATCCCTTAGTTTCTGTCCAGCAGCACCCTGGCTTGTTTTTTGAAAATTTCAACTTTTCTAGTGATCACTGCCCTAAAAAGATGAAAGACACAACTTATTCATCGATCAACCCTTTTTCCAATTTTTTAATTGATCACCTCCAACACGGTATGCCGCCTAAAAGACATTGGTCATGTGACTGTTTCTATTGAGTGCCCAACCAGACTGTTCTTTTTTGAACCTAAGTTTTCAAGGAAAATCAATAAAGAATCAATTTTGATTACTCCATTTTCAATCAAAAAACCCCCAAAACAATAGGAAACTAGTTTCGTAGACCATTACTACATATTGTATTTGAATTTCACCGTATCCTTCAATATTTTTGGCCTTGTGCCAGACTAATCTAATAACCATTTAAGGGTTCTAACCACAGAACTGTCTGCAAAGAATGAATGAAGCAGTCTTAGATTCTAATGTCCCATTGCTAACGCAGTTTGTTTTAAAACAAGAGTCTGCTTTTTAGAATCGAAGTTTTGAAAGAAAATAATCAATAGAAAATCAATTCTGCTTGTTCCTTTGTCTGCTGCTGAAAAAACAGCCATCTCAATAACCATATTTCCAAAACATTCAAATCACTCTTTTTCCCATAAATAAACCTTGAAAATTAACATTGCATATCAAGTCTGGAAATTGCATTTTATTCGCATTATGGTTAGAAAGCTGATCTCACAGACCCAGGGCACTTCCAGGATTGTAAATAGGGGGAGGGGTTTTAAACAATAAAAATTTGTATCCTTGTCTGCAGACTGTTATTACTGCAGTTAATTTGATGCTCATTGCATGTTCCACATTTTGGGGCTCGATCTATATTTATATAAGCTTAGAATAATGTTGTTACACATGAAGCATCATTTTTTTGAATAAGATGAAGAATGATTTGAGCAACAAAAGATGGTTAGTATCTGATCAAAATCTGACCTATTCGAGGTGATAGCTTTTTACCAATGATCTTCTTATCGTAATGCACTATCTCTACAAAGTTTTTTTTCGGGTTTAATGGTTATAAATTCAGTAGAAGCACAAAATGTCTTCTGTATTGAATTGCCATAGCCCCATAAAAATACCACCCGACCAACCAGCCAAGTGGGATATAGATTCTTCCATGTGTGCGTGTGGGTGTGTGTGTGTGTGTGCATTTACACTTTTAGGCACCTTCTAAAGAGTTTTTTTTTCAAGTGCTTTTTGTAGTTTTCAATGACCATTTTGGACCAACAATGCCAAAATCTTATGTTGATATTTTTTTTACATAATTTCAGATAAGACATGTACTTTTTAGATAATTTTAGATAGAAGATCTATTTTCTAGATAATTTTAGATAAAAGATCTTTTCTCTGATGATTTTAGATCATTTTTTAGATAATTAGTTTTGGCATAAGCACAGACTATGGTGATTCATTCATGCTATGTATAGATATCAGATATTACGGTTATGAAAATTAAAAGTTAAAGTTCATAATCTCTAAGAGAATTTCAAATGAACACGGAGAATGTTGTGAGACTTTATTTCCTAATTTCATAAGCATAGACACTGTCAACCGAGAGTTGTGAGGCCGGAAACTTTCATGGAGAATTTCATTTAATTAATTATTAAATAATTTTTCCAACTTTTTAACCTTTCTTATTCCTTTGAGGTGACGTGATATGGTTGCTTTTGAGCTCCTAAATTCTCCGCTTGTTAATGGTCGATGGCCAAAACTTCATGGATAATTCTCAATCATTAATAAAAGGCTTAGGCCTCTCTCAGCATTTATTATTGTTATCCATATTTTCACACCTAAACCTAAAGTCTAACAGTTGACACTGTTTTGCTTTTTTGACATTATCAGCAGCTTGAGCAGCATCATGTACTTATTTGAAAACGTACTTGAAAATTAATCCAACTTCTTGAATGAAGAAACCATTGCTTTTAAGAACTTACAACCTCCAAAATAGAACAACCATAGCCATCAAAGATGGTGAAGGATGCTATCTATATGCACCTGTGTTTGTTTATGTGTTTGTTTGTTCCATCGCTCCTAACCATACTGTTTTGTCTACAGATTTAGATATTGGCATCAGTGCTCCTACCTGTAAAAATGTTGTTTTATTAATTTTTAGAATAAAAGCTCTTAGGCCATTTTTAGGCCTTATTTTGATGGGTTCACCCCCAAAAGCTGTAAAAGTCATCACTAGAAAAGAAGCCATCCGTAAAGTCCCAGAAGATTGGAATACTGCAATCATAATGCTGTTATAGGAAAAAAAACTCCAAAAGATCTCAAAAACTATAGGCCAATAAGCCTACTCAACAGCATCTACAGACTCTTCAGCAAAGTGATCACCAACCAAATCACCAAAACGTTAGATGAAAACTTACCAAGTGGACAAACTGGTTTCAGAAAAAAGCTACTGAACCATCTACTATCTCCATTCATTGAACCAAATTAAAAGAGAAAGCAGCAGAATATTGAATGTCACTCGCTGTAGCATTTGTTTACTTTAAAAGGCCTTTGACTAAATGGAAATCTCCAAAGTCATTGACGCAATAGAACAACAGGGAGTAGACCCTATATATGTCAGAGTACTGCAGTATATTTACCGACACAGCAGTTCCTCCATCAGGCAACATAAAGACTCCGAACCCTTTCAACTAGACAGAGGAGTGAGACAAGGGGATACCAGCTCATCCAAACTATTTACTGCCTGCCGTGAGATAACCTAGACTGAAAACACAAATGAATCAGAATTGATGACGAATACCTAAGTCACCTCAATTTTGCTGATGACATTGTCCTCTATGCTGAGAACCCTCATGATCTACGAATAATGCCAGATGGACTAAATTAAGAAAGAAAGAAAGTTGACCTCCACATGAGCTTCAGCAAAACAAATGTTATGTACAACAAATGTTGGAGATAAAGACACAATAATCTAAATTGAAAATGCAGAACTGAAGAAACTGCATTTACCTTGGACAATAAATGTCCATGAAATACTGGAAAGAATAAAAAATTAAGCCAAAAATAACCCTGGATTAACAAGCTTTTGGTAGAGCAAGCTCAAATTTTAAGAACAAGAAAATCTCACTGTCCTAAAAAGAAGGGTATACAAGCAATGCATCCTCCTAATAGTCACTTAAGGAGCCTAAACATTAAACATGACCAAAAGATTGACCCTCAAGCTGGGAACTATGCGATATGCTGATACGAGAACCATGCTCAACCTTACATGGAGGTGACACAGTATTTCAGAGAAAATACAGGAGTTCTGGATATCATGGAAACCATTAGAAAATCCCAATGGCAATAGGTTGGACATGTTGCCAGAATATTAGACAACTGCTGAATATCACAACTCCAAATGTGGATCCCCAGAGATCATTACAATATTGTGGTTGACAGAGAGTAAGATGTTATGACAAGTTAGACAAATTCAGAAAGTACTGGATCTGAGATACCCATGATAGAGAGGTCTGGCAAATCTTGGGGAAGGTCTATGCCTAATGATGAATGCTAAAAGGCTGATGATGATGTTGATGATGATGATTAATAGCACCTATAATCTAGATGTTTTTAGACGTTTTTTTTTGTTGTAATTCAAAGTGGATACATACCAGAGATGGCATAAATAGAATTTATTCTATCCATATTTATTCTTCGCTGGAATTTTAAAAAATGGTCTTGATTTTTGATGCTATGGTTTTTCAGTTATTGAATGTTATGGTGAGTTATAACTATATTTACATTGAATATACAAAACAAATACATTGACAAAAGTAAATATTCCACTTTTAACATTATTGTCTACAAAGTAAGAAAAAATATATTTGATGGGTAACAACCTAATATTTTAAATGAAGATGTGTAGCATCACAGAACCCAGAAGCAACATTTCTGGTGAAAGAGCCAATTCTATTCAAGCCCAACCATAAATTCCTTTCCAATATACTGAAGTTACCCTGAGACCTTAATAAGGCAATTAATCCACTATTGAGAAACTTTCTATTCACCATAAAAGGGTTAATTTGCCTCATTCTGCAACATTTTTTGAACTACTTAAACCCTGTTTTTATGGCATTTGTATTGACTAGATTTTATGACTAAATAATCAATAACTCTTTAAAATTCACTTTGATTTCATGGCTGTTTTTCTACCCTGTAAATGGAACCCATCCAAATATGTCCCTCACAAGAAACGACCCAATGGTATTTTTAAAGACTTTTATTGATTGGTTGGAGTGGCTATTCTCTTAAGAATACTTCAAAAATCATTCGTTTTTGAGTAGTATTCTCAACTGGCAGAGCAGTTGCCATACACAGACAGGCTTCTTGAAGTAAAGGGAAGCAAGTTCGAGACTCACATAAAGCTTCTTTTATTTTTTAAATTACCAATTAGTGCTGTTTATTAACTGCCACAGAGTACCTGCCTGAGTAGTTGCAATGAGAAGCAACTTAAATTAAAATGAAGAAAAGAATACTCTTCAGAAATTTCATGATCTCCAGATGATGCTAGACGACCTAAATAAAGAAATCAAGAAGATCGGTCTCCTCATGAACTTTACCAAAACGATGTCATGTACAACAAACATTGAGAACAAAGACACAACAATCTAAATCGAAAACGCAAAGCTGAATAAAGTAGACAAGTACATCTACCTAGGACAACAAATCTCCATGAAAATCTCCCCAATAAAAAGCTAAGAATCACACTGGGTTAATAAGCTTTCAGTAGAGCAAGCTCAACTTTCCAGATCAAGAAAATCCCGCTGTCCTGAAAAAAAGGATATACAAGCTATGCACCCTTCCGATAGTCACCCATGGAGCTAAAACATTAAACCTAAGCAAAAGATTGACCCTCAACCTGAGAACCAATGCAATCATGAGATAAACATCACATGGAGAAAGATCACAAGATAAGTTTGTCTTAGAAACTGAGGGGATAATTAATTTCTCAAATTACAATATAGTAACACCTCACTTATGTTTCTAAAATAATTCATGGTTAAAGAAACAGCGCTATATGGGGACACTATTACAAGGCATGAATAGGGATATGAGCTTTCAGTACTTGGAGTTGCGGGCCATTTTCCACTAATGATAGATAAAAAAAAACTGTGAAATTTGGCAAATAATTTGGGTGTATTAAGATTCTGCCTGCGTATTAATCATAGTTCTTTGCATGTTAGCATACAATTATTATCATAATGTACGTGGTGCTATCCCATTAGAAATATTGTACCAGCAATCATTTTAAATATATGATGTCATTGTTGAGCCTCAACAAATTAGAAATGATTAGTGCTGTGTATCTCATCTGGTAGCTATTTTCCAGAGCTGTTGAAATATCACTGGCTGTCTATATATATCACTATATGATAAATCATTTTGTGTATGTATATGTTTATTCTCGTACACATGGCACGGTAACTAAACTATATAGTATTTAGTTACTTCAAAGACTTTTATGATTAATATGATATGATTTATAAAAGAAAAGACAGGAGTCAGCAATATCATGAAAACCATTAGAAAACCCAAATGGGAATAGGTTGGACTTGTTGCTAGAATATCAGACAACTAGAGGACAACATAACTCACAACATGGATCCCTACACGGCCAACAGAAAGCAAGATATTGTGATGAGCTAGACAAGTTCAGAAAGTACTGATGCTGTGATGACCATGATAGAGATATCTGGCAAATCTTGGAGAAGGTCTATGTCCAACAATGGATGCTAAAAGACTGCTGCTGAAGATGATGATGAATGTTTCATCTAATAAAAATAAATCAAGATAATTCTAATATTGAATCACTGAAGCCATGATCATCGTCACAATCAAATAACAAGCAAGGTGGTGATGAAATTTTCTCTTTTCAATCAGTTGGTTTTCTTGTGTCTGCACTACCGAATACACCATTTGGCCAAGAACCCTGCAAGCCTGCATGAGTACTCCACTAGACATCGTTTAGAAATGTTTTTTAGATTCAGGGAAATTTTGGAAATTTTTTTATGGAAGTTGAAAAAAAAGAATCTTTAATCATAATGATATTTTTTTTTTTAAATCTTGTCAGTGCTCCTTGATGTGTTATTTGGCCTGAAACTTTACAAATATGCGTGAGCACTCTACTAAACATCCGCAAAACACTTTTGGGAATTAGGGGAAAATAAAAAAAAATTTTCTGTTTTTTTTTCACTGTTTTAATCTTGTGTCAGCGCAGGCACACCTTTCGATGTTGACTCGGTAAATTGACATTTACTTTCTAAACACCTAAATAATTTTGGCTTTTATTTTCGAAAGAAAAAGTTTTTTGCAGAAACAAAAATGCAATTTTGGGGTATGAGTATCACTTTTTCAAATGAAATGGTAGCATTAGTAGCAGAGACGTACTCACATACACTCACCCCCTTCCTATATTCCAGCAGGTTAAGAACCCGAGAGTGAATTTTTATTATTCCATGTCAGCAGACAACTTTAAAAAATATTTTTCTCATTTATCAACCTGTTTTTTCAACTTCTTAATGAAAATCCAGACAACAAAGGTTAGATTTAACTTTCAAGCCATTTTTTGTCGGAAAAAAAGGTATGTATATATATATACCTTGATTATTATGGTTATTTCATTCAAAAATGTTTCATACTGTTCAAAACAGCACTATCAAAAGTCTGATAATTTAATGCTTTTTCTCTTCAGCTTATACTTAGTTACATTAATTTGTACAGCAATACCGTGAACATGCTACATTAAAATCTGCACTAATCAAAATTCGCCCTATTGAAAGTATTTCTGTATATACTAGGTCAGTCAGGAAAGCATCCAGCCATTTTGAATATCTCAAGAAGCGGCTCTGCAGCCTTGGTAACTGATCAGAGAAGTTACAGTGCATTATTGAACAGACACTCTCCAGTAAGGTTACTCAGGTGGCAGAAAGATGTTGGAGCTAGTTTACTGTACCACCACCACATTCACAATGACAAAGCAAGTACATCGCAGCACCAAGGTCTGTCAGTACCAACTACAGTTGAGGCTTGTTTGTATACAATTTCTGGCATTTCCCGAAGAGATTCCAGATGGTAGACACAATCAAAGAGAATGCAATGAGGCAGCTGAAGGCAATCCCGAAAGAGGACTTTGAAAACTGTGAAGGGTATGCTGATATAAGTGTGAGGTTCACATGGAAGTACTTTGGAACAGACTAAGGTGCTATTGCCCTTGGTTAGTTTTTTAAATTCCTTCTGAACTGATCCCGTACATGTAAATATATATATATGTACATATATATATATATATGTATGAATGTCTTGTCTTCACACAGGGAGATTATTGCCACAGCAGTAGGACCATGGACAGTGGGACCTATGTGCAGATTTCCTCTCTAGCCTGAGCAAAGGATTTCAAAGGCGAGGCCAGCTTCCCCAGGGCCAACTCCACCTTTTAAACTAAGGGTAAGCATCCTATAATGGCGAGGATAGGAGCATGATTCCAATAACATAGGTTTGACAGGAGTGTCCGTCTTCTGGCTGATGTGCACTTAGGGGGAGGTGCTGCCCCTTCATGGGGGTATTCTGACAGTAAGGCTGACCTTTGGTTGTACCATAGTATGTGAAGAGTCTGCCGTTGGTAGATGCTGAGCTGGCTATGAAGTTCAACCGTCTCTTTGAAAGAGAATCAGGACAGTACGGCTGTCTACAGCTTTAGGCATAGAGCATCCCGATAGTATGGCTCTCTGTGATTTCTAATTGCAGATACACTAAATGGTAGGCCAGTCTGTAGCTTTGATTAGAATCCCAGACACTCTGATGAAGTAGGTCTGCTACTAGTGTAGCAGGCTGGGGGTATATAACCCTTATAGGACGTTGGGCAGAACAACAGCTCTGTACAACTTTTTGTTTAAAGACGCACTTTTGCCATCTGCCAAAGGCTTTGCTTGCATTAGCTAGCCTATTCAAGATTTCTTTGTCCAGCTTTGCATACATACAATGAATAAATACAAATACGCTCGCAGACACTCATACAAACACACATACATATAAATCCCTTTGAACATCTTTCATTAACAGTTTCTGGTGAATAATTGACTTTCATGACTTATAATGAAATAAATGAATGAACAGAAATTGAAAAAATCTGTAAGTAAGATCTGAAGTTACATCTTAAGTGCTTTAAGACTGAAAAACTTTCTATACAGAAAAAATCAAAGAAACATTTCAGCAACATCTTCAGTGCTTAAAGCTGCAAGGTTTTCCAGACAATATATATATATATATATATATATATATATATATATATATATATATATATATATATATATATATATATATATATATATATATGTATATATATATATATATATGTATATATATGTATGTATATGTATATATATATATATATATATATATATGTATATATATATATATATATATACATATATGTATGTGTATATATATGTATATATATACATATTTGCAAATTAATTTATACATAAATGATATTGACTACATCTATCAAGACTCAAAGTATGGCAAATCAAATCCTGGAAAATATGCTTGTAGATAATTAGTGTTTGATAAAAAATATTGAGCTGTGTTTGAGGGAGTAGAGAAAAAGGTAGAACATATTAACATGCAGAGGGAAAGATTTATGATTTTGAACAAACTGAGATAGATAGATAGATGTGAATAGATAGATAGATAGATAGATAGATAGATAATGAACAGATAGATAAGTATGAACAGACATACATACATAGATAGATAAATGTGAATAGAAAGATATATATGAATAGAGATAGATAGATGGATACATAGATATGAACAGATAGATAGATAGATAGATATGAATATAGATAGATAAGTATGAATAGACAGTTATAAATATTTATGAATATAGATAGATACGAATAGATAGATAGATAGATAATAAGATATGAACAGATTGATAGATATGAACAGAGATAGATAGATTGATAGAGCTTTATGAATAGAGATAGATAATGAACAGATGGATAGATAGATTTAAAAAGACAGAATAATATAAACCAATAGATTGATAGATATGAACATAGATATAGACTGAGATAGATCAATACAGATATAAGCAAACTGAGATACCTTATATCTTAGATTATGAGCCAAATGACTTATAAGAGTATAGATAGGATGACCCCTCAATCCAACTTATCAAAGCCCCGTAACTGTCCATATTGAGTTTTGGTATACGACCCCATAGTCATAATACCAGCACATTGTATGCTGTATGATATTTGCAGAGTTTTTAAAAAAAAAAAATCAAATGACCGTCTTATATACTGGCATAGATAGATAGATATGAACAGACTGATTTAGAAAGACAGGCAGACAGGAATGCACAGAGATAGATAGGAATAATGATGTTTCATTTCCTTTTGTCCACTTAATGACCAAAGCACAGCCCTCGGATGGTCAGCCGTCTGGGGGTTTAGGGAGACAAACTAATCTCTATTGTTTTCATGTTTCTTTGCAGCTTACAATACAGAAAGATCAATAAGTGCAGACAGGAAATTTTGCACTTGACAAAAGAGAATGAAGAAAATGAGAGGAAAATTTTGCAAAGGACATTAAATGAGAAAACGAAGAGCAAAGCATGAAAAAAAAAATGGTCTCATGTAACAAAAAAAAAAACCCACCCTAAATGAAATTAGTGTCCACAAAAAATATTTTAGTCTTAATGAGTGTACATATATTGGTGGAGAATCAACTCTGAGAAGTTTTTCTGTGTAATTAGTATCCTTAAAGATGATATCATAAGTTGGTTTGCATACAGTTTGGGATTAAAACCGACACAACAGAATCAATATTCACATGGATGAACACTCAATAGGAGTGACATGAACAGCGAGGCATGTCTGTTGTTTCACTTACTGATCTTACATCCTTAAATACGTTTTTTTAGGTAATCTATGCGAGTAAGCCCTGTTTCAAAAAATTAAATGTTGTGTAGAATAAAATAACATCCATGTACAATACACAAAATACTCTATATAGAATAACAAACTAAGTGTGTGACATGAGCTATACATTGACATCATAGCTGAAAGAGAAATGGCGTCTGATCAGCACTGCTGGGGTGCCATCACTATATAACTGTTTTGTTTTTCAAAATCCCCTAAACGGTTCCATGGTAAACAACTGATGCTCCTTACTAGAGAAAATTTACACACATTACCATGATAACAAAGTATATGTAAGACTTGAAAAATACTGAAAAAAAATGACATAGATATTGGAAAATCAGTGACTGAAGTAACACAAAATCATTTTGGAAGAGTTTCTTAATGTTTAGTTTGTAAAGCTATGAAGCTTTCTAGAATATATATATATATATATATATATATATATAATCAGATATACACACAGATACATATATATGCGCACATATATATACATATATGTATATATCTATATAGATCGAGATATGTGTGTAGGAATCTCCTGATATAGCACATTTCAATAATGTGCAATTTGTGGCATAAGATGCTTGATTGGTGGATTTCAACATTCTTACCTGAACTCATTATCACCTTATTGTTCAGAAAACTGCAAATAAAGATTAAACAAAAAAACTTCAATGGTCTGGTTAGTCACTCAGTTGAAACCATCAGATGACCAATGTCTTCTGGCTGCATGGTATGTTGGGCGAGATCAATCAAAAAATTGGAATAAGGGGCGATCATAATTAAAGATACTCTTCTTGGGTCCCTGAGAAGTTTGGATTTTCAAAAAAAAAACAAGCGGGTAGAAATTAATAAACTTACATTGTAAATTGAACCCTCAACACCAATTGTTGGGGAGGGGAGAGAATTTTTTAAAAAAAGTTCCTAAACATAATAAAGAGTAAATGTTGAAAATCTCATCCATTTTACTCCATTTTTGTAGCCTGTATGCATGATACATACATACATACATACATACACACATATATAGCCAGCCAACTAGACCATCTTGAAAACTGAAGAAACCTATTGACAATTATGGTGACAGTTTTAGTTGACAGTTTCTTGTATGACTGGAATATTAAATTTCTTCAATTTTCAATTGATTAATATGTAATTAGATTGTGCTATAAACATAATTCCTTTGATTTTGTGATGAAAACAACATTTTAGTTCATTAATAAACTTGTAATTGATTCTTGCACATGATCTTCATGCAACAACCACATCAGAGATAAAAACACTAAGATCGAAATTGAGGACACAGAACTAGAGGAAGTAGATCACTACATCTACCTAGGACAACGAATCTCCATGAGACCCTTGAAAAGAAGAAGAAATCAAGCGGAGAATCACCCTAGGATGGCAAGCCTTTGGCAGAGCGAGCTCAACCTTCAAAAATAATAAGATCCCATTAATCCTAAAGAGAAGGGTGTATACCCAATGCATCCTACCAATAGACACTTATGGAGCTGAAACATGGAACCCAACCAAGAGACAGACCTGCAAATTGAGAACCATGCAACGTGCACATGGAAGAATAATGCTGGGCCTCACATGGAGAGACCACAAGACAGCACAGTACAACCGAGAAAATGACAAGAGTCGGGGACATCATAGAATCCATTAGAAATCTCAAATGGCGGTGGGCTGGCCATGTTGTGAGAATGACAGACAACTGATCGACATCACGACTCACGACATGGATCCCCCCAGATCATACCCGCAACCAAGGCCGGCAGAATATTAGATGGAGAGACAAGCTAGACAAGTTCAGGAAGTACTGGCTCCGCGACGCCCATGATAGAGAAGTGTGGCAAATTCTGGGGAAGGTCTATGTCCGACGACAGACGCTAAAAGACTGATGATGATGATGATGATGATGAATTGATTCTTAATTATTCATGGTTCAGTTATGATGTGGTGGTCTTCCTCGGACCCCAACAGCCACCATGGAAAATGGAACTACCATGTTTACCAAAACATACTCAATAGAGTAATAGAAACTGTCATATGACC
>OY735208.1:7463949-7551449 GCA_963457665.1 Thysanoteuthis rhombus | reverse complement strand
ACAAGGCCTTCAGTGTACGACACCCAGTGAGGATCAAACTCACTAATCAGGGTACCAAGCTAGCATCACTGACCATAACAAAAATGATATATTCTATGATATTAGTTTGCAAACCATTGGTTCAGATTTTGTTTAACCAATGAATTCATATGTTGTGTGTGTGAAGAAAGGTTGCAATAAAAACTCATTTACTGCAGACGTAACTATATCGAATGAAAGGAGAAAAAAAAAAACAATCAACATAGCTATTCAAACATTTTTAAATGGAAAATTAATATATAAATAAAACTGTCTGGCAAAAATAATGTACTAAGAATACACAAAAGATTCAATTCTCCAAATGAGAAAAAAAAATGAATGTGTCTCGAAGAAATTAACCTTAAAAGCAACAGATTCTCTCACACTGTAGACAAATGTTTACTTATGAAATGCAATATAAAAATGAATTCATAAAACAAAAATAAAAGAGTTCTTTTTTTTCTTCTAAAGTATAAAGAGAGGTGTCAACAAAAGGTTTCGGATGATGTACGACTTTGATTAGAAGTGAAAAGGTAATGCTAGATAGGAAGTGTTTTTCTCCTCTACTAATATCAGCATAAAGGTTTCGAGTGAAGCCAAGTAGAGTCTGAGAAATCATAAACAGGAAAATATCCAAGAAATAGATGTATTAGAGGCATGCCGCCACAGTAGGCAAAGTAGGCAGTGCCTACCCTGACTAATATTATAAAGGGGAAGGTTAATTGTCAAATATAAAAAGTAAAAGATTTACAATCCATTGAATTGATCCCTTAGTTTATGTCATGCTTGCTTTTTGAAGATCTAGACTTTTTCAGTGATCAATGGCCAACAATAGACTTGATTCTTCAAATGAAAAAAATAACATGTGTCTTGATGAACTGGACCTACAAAGCGACAGATTCTCACACTGCAGACCAATCTTTGCTTATCTTATGTACTACAAAAATAAGTTGATGAAAAAGGAAAAGAAAAGAGTTTTTTCCTATTGTATCAATAGAAGTGTTGACAAAAGGTTAATGATAACACATGACTTTGATAAAATCTTGATTGGAAAGGTAATGGAAGATGAGAGATGTCTCTCTTCTTAGTCGATTCAAATGAAGTGAGTGTCTGATGTATGTATATACATATATGTATGATGAAGTAGAAAATTTGCTACACTAACATGTTTATGTTTCTACCCTGTTTTAGCTTCCTTATGTGGATGATTGGATTTATATTAGATCCCTATTTAGTATGTTGTATTATTGTAGTATTGTTGTAATAATAATAAGTAAAAATAAAATATTCTTGAAGAGGAAACATTTCATAAAGAGCTGATGTTTTAACAAAATACTGATAAAGAAAATACATATATATATATATACATATATATATATATATATATACATATATATATATATATATATATATATACATACATACATTCAAGCTCTACTCTAAAACAACTCAACTCCATGAGTAAAAGGTTGTATATATCAAGCACTCTATTAAATAAATCTATTACATTTCAGAAGCGGCTTTATATTATTGATACATAATTATATTGTGTTATACTGCTAGCCTGATTTGTACCACATATACTGTATATATATACATATATACATATAAGTAGGTGTACATAAAAAATTCAATTCTTTGCAATGACTCTGAGTTTCATGCCAGTGGTGCAATCATCAGACCTTTCCCCAATAGAGTCTGACAAATTATAGGCAGGAAAGTGTCTGAGAAATAGATGCATCAGAGACAGAGATAAGTTCCAAGTTAGTAAACAACTGTCTGACAATTGCATCACATATTTACGAGCACTCTTCACTCACAGATAATTCAACCCTGGAAAAAAAAGAATAACAACAAATATATATATATATATATATACATATATACGTATATATGTATGTATATATATATATATATATACATATGTATATATATTTATATATATATATGTATATATATATATATATATATGTACATATATATATATATATTTATTTATATATACGTATATATATATACGTATATATATATATATATATATATATATATATATGTGTGTGTGCATAAAAAAGTCTTTTGGGAACATGCTGTGTTGGGAGTGGATCAATTAAGAAATTTGAACGACCTACTGCTCCCACCTTTTGTTGGCCATTGATCACTGAAAAAGTCTCGATATTAAAAAAAAAAAAGCATGGCACAAAAGAGGAATCAATTTAGCATGAACTTTCATTGCAAAGTGAACTCCCCACTGAGAAGAGTAGATGTTGAAATTTTCAGCCCTCAAGCTCTATTGTTGCAGCCTGTGTGCATGATACATACATAACAAACTAGTAGGTTGAACCAGCTTAGAAACTGAAGAAACGTATGTTGATAGTTTTGGTTGACGGATCCATACATACATATATATATATATATATATATATATATATATATATATATATATAAGAATACATTGTTTAAAATAACAGACAAACTCTGTCTATTTGATTTTTCTGTTAATTTTTCTACTCTGTGTACAGACCTTTTATTGATATCATCAAAGTTTTAAATAGACAGAATTTGTCCGTTATGGACATTGTATATTTAAATGGATGATTATTGCCTCGTTACACTTTTTTAATATATTTGTACAGTTTTAAATTTTGAAAAATCTTCTGAGTGTAACAGATTGAATTTGTGCTGTAAATAGGACATAAAACCCATTGTAAATCTTATTTATTGGCTCTGTGTCATCGCATTAAGCGCTCTGGAATGAATAAATTTTGAAATATATATTTTTTATACATATATATCTATCATTCCCTCTCTCTCTTTCTCTTTCTCTTATATATATACATATATAAAATATATATAAATGTATATATATATATCATCATATAAAAGCCATTGTCAGTTTGTTTTTTTCTGTCATGCTAAAGCAAACAAATATATAAAAGTAACAAAACCCTTCCCAGATTCAGAAGTCTGATTTGGACGTAGGTAGGTGAGTAGCATATCCATCAGGCTAAACTTCTAATATTGAGTTAGCATATCACCAAAAAAACATTAATCTCAGCTCGAACAGCTGCAGCAGATTACAGTTTGACTCCCTTGCCAGCCTTGCCAGCCACAGCTTTTGTTTACATCCAGTTCATAGTACTACATGAAACAAAACGGAGAGAAATTGTGTCAAAAGACTGTGTTGCACCAATTTATAATTTATCCATACATAAGATAAATAATTCTGTCAAAATCTTTTTTCTGGTATATATGTTTGTTTTTGTGGATGTGAAGTGATCCAACAGAAAGTTGATGAAAGTGACAATTGGAAGGCGAAGAGGAAATATTTAAGAGGAAAGCAGGTGTTACATCTCAATTTTTTTATTATCCCATGGGCAAGTTTTGATGCATTTTAATGGTCGCCAGCCATCTTTTTCAGAGAAATTTTTCTCTGCGAGTCTCTCCGAAAAAGATGGCTAGAAACCGTCGAAATGAATTGAAACATGTTGACACAATAATAAAAACTTTTGAGATTCAATACCTGCTTTTCTCTTAGATTTTTTCTCTTCATCTTCCAATTGTCACTTTCTTCAATATTAGTAAGTTGCCTACTGAACTGAAACAATTTTTCTCAACGTTCTCTCTGTCTTTGTCAATGCACTTTATCCAGTGCTTATCTATAGATCATGTATCAATATGGTCAAGAGATGTTGCAGAGAAAAGGTAAGAGGGGAAAAGAGGAAAAGAAAGAGAAAGAAGGAGAGAGAAGGGGGAGCCATAAAGAAGATGAGAGGGGAAGATTGAGAGTGAGCGAGAAAGAGGATGAGAAAGAGAATGGAAGAGGTGAAACAGAGAGGGAAACTGAGATAGAGAGAAGGAGAATGAGGGAGTGGAAAACAGAGAGGCTAAGACTGAAAGAGAGTGCAGGAGAGAGAGAGGGAGAGGGAAAGACAGAGAAGTTGAAAGGGGTGGAACTATTCTGCAAAGTAGGACATAACATTTATGTCAATTCTCATTATTTTGTATTATATGGCTGACACTCCTGTTCTTCCGATCAAAAGATGTCTCCCATACTTGTGTCACTGGGGAACAACAATGGCCATTTTCAAAGAAACAACAATGCCAGTCAGTTATCACCTGAGATGCAAGAAGAAGAAGAGGTATGGAGTCATAGACAGATGTTAAAAAAGGCCTTTGTACTTAACTCGGATACAGAATTGCGATGTCTTACTTCATTGCCAAGAGAGAAAAAAACAAGAAAAAAAAGAAGATACTTAGATAATTATATATATGCATAAATACATATATATACATATATTATTGAGAAATGGATAAATAATCCAAAAGAAATAATTATGAATTGCGTGAAATCATCCAGTGTGGGTATCATTCGGCCTAAACAGCATAAATAGAATAAACAATTAAAGAAAATGGAGCTGCTGCAGGAATCAAACCTGCAACCAATAGGGTTGCCTCTCCCACATAGCATTGCTTTTACCATTGAGCTAAACAGTCACTGGTAATTCGAAGGCTCAAATTACCGCTTTAACTCTTAATTCCCATTTTGTTCATTCACTGACAATATCTGCTCGATTTGTTTCTTTCAACACGGACAATTATACTAGTGTGAATTGGATATATAATCTGACAGAACTAATTATAAATTGCATTATATTATTTTGAAACTCTATTAGAAATGATCTGTTATTACACAGTGGATGTATCATTTTGCCTAGACAACATATATAAAATAAAGAAGTAAAGAAAATGGTTCCACTACAGGGACTGAACAAGTGACCGATAGGGTAGACTCTTTAACATAGCATTACCTTTACCACTGAGCCAAACAACCGCAGGTAATGCAAAGGCCAAAATAACCATTTTCACTCCAAATGTTATTTTGGTAATTCACTGTCTATATCTGCTCTTAGACATTCATTCATCTAACTATATATCGATTCATATATATATTTATTTATATATATATCAAATGCCAGCACATACGGTTTCTTATATCTTCATAGATGTTCATATTCATATAAGTTCGTACAATCACTCAGAAAGCTCAAACATATACCTATATATGTGTGTGTATGAGTGCGTGTATATATGTATATATATTTGTATTCATGTATTCATATATGTATCTCTATACTTTTATTTATCCATACTGATAAACACTCTAACACATACTAACATATAGATATGTGAGTATAGATATGTGAAGATATGTGCCCTTTTCAATGCCCCCAAAATCCAATTGAAACAGATTGTTAAAAGTATCTCTGTTGAAGGCAAGAAAGACAATTCTTGTAGGCAACAGAATCAAGAGATTTTTCTTCAAAAAGGACTGATGATGACAGTTTTAGGTTAGACAGCTGGTTATATTGATCTTTATAACTGAGTAGTGAGCTCAATCCTCATGGTGGGGGCACCGTAATCGCGACCATAAGCTAATACTAAGCTAAGCTGAGTCAATGACTATATCTACCAAATTATATATATGTATATATACCAGAGGTGCATGATGCTTTGTATCTTGGATGTGCTGAGAGCTACAAATGCACAAAAATGCATTTTTTTTGTAGTATCTCTGAAAAGCAATATACAGTAAAAGCCTTTTTAAATCAAAAATATCATAAAAACCTTTTTCAAAGAATTTATGCCGTTTCAGTCAATTATTTTCCAATATGTGTTATTTATGTAATTTCCTTTATGTATATATATAAAAACATTCACTGGCTATATACATATATATACACATACGCATATAAACATACACACACAAATATATAAAGATATATATGTATATCTCTCACACACACAAAAAAAGCTATTACTGTGATCACAATAGATGGCTTTTTCTAAATATCCATCTTGATGTTATCAGCCAGTTATTGTTATCTGAAGTGATCCAAATATCTGTATATCTATGGTGAAATAATGGATATGCTATGCAAACACATTTATGTTTCTGACCTTTTTGGGCTTCTTTAGGCGGATAATTCGATTTATTTTAGATCTCTATTTGGGACATAATTGGAGGGATGGATCTAATTCTGTAATTACTTATATTGATATGATATCTAATCACTCAAACAAAATCTTTAAAAAATACTCAAATCAATAGAAACAAGGCCTATATACAATTCCTCAAACAAAATGATATTCAACAATATTAGAAAAAAATACACCAAAGCCCTAAAGGATATCAGTTTTACCAAAACTAGCTTTAAATATAATGAAGAAGTGAAATCCAATAGAGTAAAAGACAGCAAAACACAGCAACAACAAAAAATGTAGAGATAGATAAAATAATCTGGTATATACCACCATTCGATATACAAGTAAAAACAACATAAGGAAAATCTTTCACAAACTAATCGAAAAACCCTTCCTCTGAGCAACCCACTGTATAAAAAATTTTGCTTGGACAAACTCAAAAGTTGTTATAGTCCTTTGTATAACTTCCAAAGAATCATAAAAAATATCCCAACAGAGTAACAAAAATAAATACTAATAGAGATAAAACGAATAAACCAGACTGCGATTGTACAAACAGCAACAGATGTCTTTTGTAAAACAAACGTTCAAAATCAGATTTTATACATCAAGCTGAAATGAACACCCAAGAGAAACCCTCAGAAGTGAAAAATTATACAGGAATATCAAAAATACCTTCCAAATTAAAATTAGCTTACCATACCATCAGCCTTTACAAATGATAAATACAAAAACATTACATAACTATCCACACATTACTGGGACCTAAAGGGCAGCAATCTAACACCCACAGTAAAATGGAAAATAGTGAAAGAAACACACATGCTAGAACATTGAAACCCCATACTACCTACGCCTAAATGAAAAATTAGAGATTCTTACTTAAACTAAAAAAAAAGACTTACTAGGTAGAAAAAAATGAAGTAGCTGTAAAATGTTGGCACTAATAAAAATTTCTATTAAAAAGCATGATTGTACACCCCAATGATATAAGAAATTGTCTGAAACATCCCCAGTAATTCATAACAACTTGCCAGGAATCCACTTCCTCTATGGAAGATGAAATATAAAGGATGATCAACGACTAAACTAGGAAAATAAATAAAGAGAAAGAAATGTCGAGAGAATAAGATAAAGGTTTTCCACCCAGAAAATAGACACTCACCAAACTAGTCCTAAATAGGGATCCAAATAAATGGAATCATTCACCTGGAGAAGCCCCAAAATGGCAGAAAATTGTGTAACAAATCCATTATTTCACCATATTCAAAGCTTTACTTCAACTTGACTTAATGTTGAATGTATCCAGCACATAAATAAACCCACCGCATATCGGATATTGATTTACTGATTTGTACGTTAGTATATATATATATATATATTATTATTATTATTGATAAATGGATACGTAATCCAATAGAATAGTTATGAATGCATTATATTATTTGAAACTCTATTTGGAATGACTTTTGCATATTACACTAAGATTGTGTTACTTGGTCTAGACAGCGTAAATAGAATAAGAGATGAAAGTAAATGGGGTTGCTGCTGGAATCAAACCTGGGACCAATTGCTCTTACCATTGAGCTGAACAGCCTGGCAGAAAGACAAAGGCAGTCCCATTTTCTTAAATTGTTTATTCTATATATGCTGTAAATTCTCTGTGTAATAATGGAAGGTCATTTCAAATAGAGTTCCAAATAATATAATGCATTCATAATTATATATATATATATATATATATATATGACATATAATGTATATAATGACATATTTTTGTACATACATAAACAAGTATGAACACCAAATCTCATGTCATTAATATTGATTTTTCTTCTCCAGTGAAATGGAGATGGTTGCAATATTGTTCTCATTCTTTTGTATTCTCAATACTCTACTCAGCAAAAATATTATAAATACTTCTTGAGTCTCTCAAATCTCTTATAAGTGATTTGTACACATTGACATCAATTTCTTCTAAATAACTTCTACTGAGCAATTTTGTCATCTTTTATGTCGGTTTTACAATCTTAGAATGCCGTCTCCTTGACTAACGCTACTTTTTATCTTATCTAAATATCTTTGGAAGTCAACGAGGAACACTTCTGACTTCGATCTCTTCCTGAAGAAAAAAAGCTATTATTCCTAACTCTGTTGGATTATTCTGACAATAAATATTACATTGTTACATATAAAATATCAGATTTTGAATAGTTACATGAAGCATGATATAAACAACAAAGACTGATAAATATTTGATAAAGATATGACCCATTCGAAGCGATTAACTTTATTCAATGGTCCTCTTATAATGATATGCTATCTCTACAAATTTCTATATTGTTCTATCTATCTATCTCTCAATATGAATACATATGTGAATATACATGTGAATATATATATATATATATATATACATACATATACATTTCAAGTAGAGTTTCAAATAATATAATGCATTCGTAAACATGTACATGTGTGTATATATATGAATATGTGTATATATACATATATATACATATACGCATATTCATATATATACACAAATGTATATGTTTATGAATGCATTATATTATTTGAAACTCTACTTGAAATGACTTCATTATTATAAAGTGGTCATTATTCCATGGAGAATGAGTCACTAGGACTAGACAGCAAAAATAGAATAAACAATTAAAGAGAAATGGAACTGCTGCAGGATTTGAATCTCTGACCAATAGGGCATCTGCTTCATTGTAACTTTGCTCTTCCTATTGAGCCAGATACCCCAATAGAAAGGCAAAGCTCAAAGAACTGGTTCATCCCTACTCTTCTCATCTTATTCATTCACTATCTATGTTTGCATAGCTGTTTCCCAATACAGACAATTATATTATCAAGAAATGGATATATATATATATATATATATATATATATACATATATATATATATATATATATATTATCAAGAGATCAATATATAATCCGACAGAAATAATTATCAATTGCTTTATATCATTTTGAAACTGTTTGAGATGATCTCCCGTTATTATGTGGTGAAGGTATCATTTGGCCTAGTCAGCATAAATAGGATAAATAATTGAAGAAAGTGGAGCTGTTGCAGGAATTGAACCTACGACCAATAGGGTAACCACTTCAAAATAGCGTTGCTCTTACCACTGAGCTAAACAGCCGTCAGTAATGCAAAGGCCCAACTCCAAATTCCCATTTTGTTCATTCATCGTCTATATCTGCTGTATTTGTTTCTTATAACACGGGCAATTATATTATTAAGAAATTGAAATATAGTCCGATATATGTATAAAGATTCATCAAAAGCGGAAGTAATGGGGTTCATATTATTGAACCCTTTTATTGCAGAATAATGAACTTCAAAATGTTTAAAAAGATGAAAATCTGTAAGAAAAAAGTCAGATGGATATAGAGGATGCTGCAAGAAATCATACCCAAATTCTTTAAGTTTAGACACAGAGGAGTTGGGTATGACACTATCAAGGAGCATTTCATTCAGATTTTGCGAAACCAATTTTCTCAACTTTTTAACATTTCTTATTGCACTAAAATTGTCTCGTATGGTCGCTGTTAAAGTCCCCAAATCTCCAGAATTAGGTTATATATCATAGAAATCTCAACTTTGCTGATCTTCATGGATTTGCAGAGTAACTAAAAGTAATATTGTTAGATTTAGGGGAAAGTGATTTCTGTCTTTTTCCCTCTGTTCAAATGCGATGGCAGTCATATTTCACTGTTATCTTCATCTTTACTGCTTCTAGTCTCTTAATTCCAATACATTCCATAGCTTTCCAGTATATACAGAAGTTCTCCGATGGAGCTTTTTCAAATGCCTCCATGTAATAGTGTTTGAATTTCTTAGATAACTCAGATGAATAAACCAATCCAAAAAGAATGGGAAATAATGATATTCTTTTGTTTCAGAACTTCAGGAAACAAATGGAAACCTCAATGGCTTGAAATAGCGTTCAGTGATTGAATCACTCCAGACCCACAAAATGACCACCCAACTAAGCAGCCTCATGAGCTACTGATTCTCCTCTGATACTTGTCTGTGTGGGTGTGCCTCCGGCTACTCCTGGTCACATATTTGGGGCTACAACTTTGAAAATCTGCATGAGTGCACCACTCGACATCACCTAAGAACATTCAATTTTGTTTTTGAAGAGAAAGGGCTTTTTTGGTCTCTATGGTCATTTTACACAAACATTGCCCAACTCTTGAGCTGGGAATTTTTTTCGGATAATTTTTAGGTAATTTCAGATAAAAGATCAATCATTTAAGATGATTCAAGATAATTTTAGATGAAAGATCTACTTTTTTGGATAATTTTAGATAAAAGATCTATTTTTCAAAGATAATTTTTGATACTTCAATTCAATTAGAGCTATTATCCATGCAGGCTATGGTGATTGATTTATGCAAGGTATGGATAGTAATTTAAATTTGACTTTGAAATAGACTTTACATATATTAGCATTTAAATATAAAATTTCTTCAGAATTTGATTTTGGTAAGCTAAGCTCAGTAAATACCGGCATTTGTCTTTGCTCTTTATAACAACTTTCTTGGTCGGATTCCTTCGGACCATTAAACCAAGCAGGCTGAAATCAGACTGTGAATGGTAATCCATGTGAAGAAAGAATCAAGAAGAACCTTTCAATTAGGCATGTGCTACCTCCTTATTTCTAATCTTGATACGATATTCGGTTTTATTTTCTTGACTTAGTCATAGCCTTGAATTATTTTTCAATTCTGAGATGAAGTATTTGAAAACTGAAACATTTACTTCTGATGTGAGAAAAAAAAAGTTTTGTGGGTATTTTTTTTAAAACTCCACCCCCAAATAAGCTTTTTGCATGTGGTGGGTAATTTTCAATGTAAGTTTATGCTAAATTGATTCCTTATTCTGTGTCTGCTTGCTGAAAATTTGACTTTGTAGTGATCACTACCCAACAAATAACCAGAGAAGAAACTTATTCATTGATCACTATCTTTAAAAATTTTTCTATTGATTACCCCCGATATTGCATGCTGCCAAAAGATGTTGGTTACATGACAATTTCTATTGAGTGACTAACCAGACCTGACTTTAATTAATTTTTAAATTCTGAGACGCAGTATAATCATTATTGATTTTTTGAGCTATTTTTTTCTTGATCTTATCGTTGCTCTTCATAACAACTTTCTCGTTCAAATACTATCTCACTGTCGAAGTAATCTGCACATAGGAAGAATAAAGAAGTAGCTTCCAACAAGATATGAACCCAAATATTCAAAGCTTCTTGACCATGGACAATGCCTTCACCAATTCAGCCATGGAAGTGTATACTGAGACGAAGCATGAATCTACAATTGAATTGCTACCTTTCTATTAATCATCCCCAATATTTATATTCACAAGATTTTTTCTATCAAACACACGTCTGTCTCACATTTGAGTGTTTCAGTCTATTGGAAACTATCAACCAAATCTGTCATCATAACTGTCAACATTGATTTTTCAAAGGTTTTCAAGTTGGTCAGGCTGGCTAGGTAAGTATTTATGTATCACACATACAGGCTGCGCCAATAGAGTTACAGGGCTGAAAATTTATACCTTTACTCCTTATCATGTCCAGAGAAGAGATTTTTTTTTCCTAAAAATTCTCCCCAATAATGTTTCAAGGGGGAGGGGTGTAGTTTGCGATGTAAGTTTATACTGAATTGATTCTTTACTTTGCGTGTCCTTGGTTTTGGAAAAGTGATCACTGGACAATAAAAGGTGGGAGAAGTAACTTATTCATTTATCACCTCTTTTGACAAGTTTCAATTGATCAACCCCAACAAAACGAAGACGTTGGTAACATGACAGTTTCTATTGCATAACTAACCAGACCAGTCAACATTTTATTCACTTGAAAATAAATAAAGGCATCTCCTACTTTTTGAAAGTGTATTTTACACCACTGTTTTGCTTCAACGGAAAAAAACTGGAAAGTGAGGATCGGGTTCTCTTTGCAGAAACATTATAGAAGCAGTGTGCACCCTCTTCTCTACTGACTCAGCCTAACATACCATCATCACAATTTTGGGGGGATATGTGTGAATTAATGGTAATTGCTTGTCCGCTTCACTCCAGATCTGCTTATTGAATATTTTTATTGGAATGCATTACTTTCAGAGAGTGGGGAAAACCTGTATTCTGGGACCATTAAAACCATAAAGCACCTCTTAAAGGTCTCAAAAAAACTCTTTAAATGCTGCTTTCTTTCCACTGGGGAAAAAAAAAAAAAAGCAGGAACGAAAAAAAAGCAGGAACGAAAAAAAAGCAAAGAAAGAAAAATAATGGAAACCATGATTAACAATAATAAAATCATTCGGCAACAACTAATACAAAATGAATATAAAACAGGTCTAGTTAGTTGCTCCATGGGAATCGTCATATGATCAATGTCTCTTGGCAGCATGATGTGTAGGTGGTGGGGTGATCTATTGAAAAAATTTGAAGCGGGGGTGATCAATGACTGAATTATCTCTCTCGCCATTTGTTGGGCACCTATCTCTAAAAAAGTCCAAATTTCCCCTGAACAAGAGTGAACACTGATGCAAAAAAACTAAGGAGCCAATTTATCATAAACTGACATTGCGAATTTAACCTTTTCAATAAAACCTATTTTAGGGGAAGAAATTAATAAAAAACAAAAAACCTTTTTTTTTCTAGACATAACAAAGAGTAAATGCTTAGATTTTCAACTCTCTAGTTCCTTCGCTGTGCCCTGTATAGGTGATTCATTCAGCCAGCAAGCCAGACCAATTTAAAAAATGAAGAGAAGTCGATCGTATTGGTGACAGTTATAGGTTGACGATTTCTAATAAATCAAAATTCTAAAATACTAAAAAACTGGTCCATAAAAAGCGAAATTTTATTTTATTCATCTCTGCACCATCATTTCAAGACATTTGCGGCGGCCATTTGCATTTCTGATAACTATGATGGGGCCACAGAGACCACTGCTTATAGCCACTGTGGGACAAAATCCATGGCAGGGTAGCCATTAATTCATTTCTGGTTGGCTAATTAAGCTTTAAACTTGCGAGTAATTGCACATTAAATTGCAATTCATGCTGTAATGATGATCTGCAGCGTACAAAATTACAATTCCTGTAGATGATGGTGTGCTGAGTGATATTCTGGCCAAAATAACGAGGTGACTTGGATATTCTTTAAGCTCTTTCTCATGAATAAGAACAAAATCTTTACCGTAAACATTGGCTTTATTCAGCATTAAAATGGGACTTGAAGAATTACTATGATCTGTGTTAGTACTCTTATGGACCTGCTAGATTATTCTGCGAATTCCTCCAAGAGATCAACTGGGTGGGGGAGATGGTTTAGTAAAGCTCAACTAAAGCAAGCCAATCCTGATGGCCATTGTAAATGGGTTCAAATATCATTGGATCTCCTGTTATAGGCATTAGGTAAATATGATGTGTACAACACTTGTTGAATTTGTGAAATACTGTATATTTTGCCAGATAGGTTGACTCTCAAAGTATAAAAAAAAAACCCCAAAACACTGAGTTGAAACATGAAACTGAAATTCAGGCAGGCTATATCAATATCTATATCTATATCTATATATGTGTGTGTGTGTGTGTATATGTGTGTATATATGTATGCATATATATATATATATATATATACACACGCACATATACATATATATATGTATATATATATACATATAGACATATACATATATATATATATATGTATATATATATATATATATATATATATATGCATATACACATATGCATATATATACATATATATATATATATATATATATATATATATATGCATATGTACCACACATTCAGGCAATACAAATGTAGCTAGAGGGCTGAAAATTTATAGATTTACTCCTTTCTATATCTAGAAAGACCCCCTTCCCCAATAGAATTTTAAGTTCAATTAACAATTTGAAATTATGCCCAAGTTTTTGCTCAGAATCATCCACCAACAAAAAGCTAGAGAAGTTATTCATCCATAGATAACCCCTTTTTCTTTCTATATATATTTTTTTTTCAATTGACCACTCACAATATAGCATGCTGTAAAAAGACATTTGTCATAAGACGATTCTTGAGCTAAGCCTTTGCACAAGGCAAAATGGGATGATAGGATCCTGTAAGGTAAACTGTGTCGTCCTTGTTCTATAACTGTTGAATGAACAGCATGAATCAGAAGTTAAGAAATACAATCTCCGGCAAGCCCTTGAACTCACATTGTTCATTCTAGCGAGCCTATCTCGGCATGACAGAACCATTACTGATTTAGCCACAGAGCAACCTGAAGTTATAATGGGGAATAACAGAAAGAAGGTGAAAGGATTACTAACAAGGCTCCCACATCTTTGGCTTCACCTTGTTATGGTAGTATCACAGCTTGTGTAATCAGTAAGCAAGTTCCATTTATATCAAAGAGGCAGAGTAAATTGATTGGCAGAAATGTTATTTCTAGAATCTATAATGAATTTTAAAAGGGATATTTCTTAATTATCTCCGTACATTCAGACTGTTTTAGAGTCTCCGCACTTGAAATGTTTGAGGATCAGTTCTCTAAGCAGGAACAGCTGAATCCGACAATCTATAAGGCGACTTCATAGGAGAAAATTATGAATGGTGCAAACCTGATTGCCAATTGGCTTCAGTGAGTAGATCTTTGCTTCATTCCAATAATAAACAAGCTTGAAAAATCAGACCACAAATGCACTAGATTGATTTTTAGTGCCTTTAAAAGCCCCCTTCCTGTAGAAGCCCATTCTTCTCAAAGCTTCCACCTTTAAAAGCCCTTTCCGCTGAAAAGACTTTCCTTTAAAACTAATATCATTGTGGAATAGGGGGTGTGAGGTGTTTGCTATGTTGATTTGTGAGTTTGTCAGTCAGTGACAGCAGTAACTGCTGTAGGTGCTAGAACATCTAAAAATGCACAATAATGACGATACTTCACCAAAGAATCCTAAAAACTATTACAATTCTTATCTCTTCGATCAGTAACTTCTTCAAAGAAAAGTAAATTCACAACTTCGCTTTGATTGTGAGAGATTTCTAAAACATGCGTATTCTGTCATTTCTTCCCTAATTTAAGATGCGTGACTCATAGAAAATTTGTCTGATAAGTATCCAATCATTTGATATTATCGACCAAATAGCCAATTTAAATCATAGGTGCCTTAGTCCCTTTCAAAGTACTCCACTTGAGATCCCACACACTTATCTATTTTTTCAAAACATTTTCAAATGTCCTCTTCTAGGATAAGCATCTGCTGCCTCATCACATTCTCCTTAATCTCGTCTATGGTCTGAAATCTCTTTGGAGAAGACCAGAAATCACATAGAGCTGAATCAGGCTGGGAGGATGGAGTTGAGAGCTTCCAGGCCGAGATGATGCTATGTCTATGCCAAAAGACATTGCCTGAGATGCGGAGAATGCGGCGGTCACAAAGTACACTAGCTTGACTTCATGGCTCAGTGCCCATTATTTTAATGGTCTCTTCATGCATTAGTGTATTTCCCACGATATAATGCACATATTTTTCCAGCAAATTTTTCTTTGGGAAATTGCTGTATTTATTATAGGATAGAGGTCATGGTTTGGGGTGGGGCCTATTGGTCGAGTCAATTGGTACCCACACCCCTGTCTGAATGGCCCTGAGATCACTCCAGACTGGAATATAATCATAGCCATTGGAGTTGGTGGTAGGGATATGGTATCTGTAAGCAATTGCTTTGAAGTTTTTCAATTATTCTAAACTTTCTCCCCGGCATTAATGGACATGAAAAAGAATTGGTCAACTCTATTAGTATAGTCAACCCCCCACCCCATCTCCATCCTTCTTCACCTTTCCTCCCTAATAAATGTCTTTTGCATATGGCCGCTCATATCAATGAAAAGAGAATGAGAGAGCATAGAGGAATATATATTCAATTATATATATATATATATATATATATATATATAAATTAGGTGTTCAGAAAGTAATTACATATCTTTGCGTTCAGGAAGTAATTATGTACTTTCAAAAAAGGAGATAAAAAAAAAGTTTTAATTAAATACTTTATTTATCAGTGATGTAATCACCATCATTATCGAAGCAAATTTTTGATTCCTCTTTGGAAAAATTCATTTTTTTTCTTCACTTCAAGTCTTAATCCTGCATGGGATTAAACTTTACTACATTCTATATACAACACATTGATGGAAAAAAGAGATGATGAACAAAATCCAGACATTGTTTCGTACTATTCAACCCTGGTCTTGCTTTAGTTGGTTGGCCTATGATTTATAACAGTGAAATATGTGATTACTTTTCAAACACCCTGACATATATATATATATATACTCTGGAAAACTTTACTGCTTTTAACACTAAACACATTAAAAGACTTCTTCAAAACTTTTTCTTGGTGCCACTTCAGTCACTTATTACCTAATCAGATTTTATTTTATCTTATGTTTTCCACATACTTTGATATTATGGTACTATGTACAAATTTTCTCTTGTAGGGATCATCAATTGTTTACCATGTAATCATTTTAGGGATTTAAAGAAACAAAACAGTTATATCAATGTGGCACCCAAGAAGTGTTGGTATGTATATATATATATGTATACATATATGTATGAGTATCTGTCTGTGTGCGTATCCAAGTCTTGTGGTTTGATTACTGAGCACATCACACATCAACTTATGTAAAAGAAAAATCACCAGCACAAATTTTGGGTATTGTTGATCCAAAATTACCATTGAGGCCCTAAAAAGCACTTCTTTTGAAAAAGAATGTTTTGTAGATGCTGCCAAGTGGGGTACCCATGGACATTTTTCAAGGTTGAAGCTCTACATATGTGTATTAGTGTGTACATATGTGTATGAATATGTGTATGTCTGTATGCATGTACATATAAATATATATATGTATATATATGTGTGTGTATGCTTGTATGCATGCACACATATATATATATATATATATGTATATATACGCGCATGTCTACGGTTGTATGGTAATATTTTCTCATTTCATTTCATCTAATCCTCAATTTAAAGACAAATTCTTTATTACCATCTTTTTTATCCTATTTTATCCAAAAAACCTTTCCAAATACAGGTCTAGTTGGTCACTCAATAGAAACCATCGGGTGACCAATGTTTTTTTGCAGTATATCAGGTTCGGGATGATCAATAAAAAGTTTGGAAAAAGGGGTCATCAATGAATAAATTACTACTCTTGTTTTTGTTGGATAACCAAAAATGCAGCTTGGCACAATGTAGGGTTCAATTTAGCATACACGTACATTGTAAATTGATTTTTTCTCATAAAAACCTTTTTTTAGGCCGGGAATTTTGAAAAAAAAAAAATGTTTTATTAGACAATGATGTGCAAATGTTCAAATTTTCAGCTCTCTAGCTTTATTGGTACAGCCAGTATGCAACTAATAAGCCTGCCAGCTTGACTAACTTGAAAACTGAAGAAACCTTTATTGCCAGTTGTGGTGACAGTTTGTGCTGACAGTTTACATTTACATAAACCTTAGAATCTGTTCTCTAAAAACTTTCTCGTATTTACTTGAAAAAAAGCATATTTTTAAATCCCCTTCACAGGTGGCTTGGCTAATCTTCTATGTTATCAAGGACATTGTACGACGTCTGTCCGTAAAGTATCCAGCCATTCTGAATATCTTGAGAAAAAAATGGTTGAGCAGCGTGAAATAAGATGGCAGTCAATCAAATGGGACCCCACTACACTCACACGAGAGAATGTCTCTCATGGGGTGCTTGTGGTTGTCTGTCAAAACGACTATGACGTTCAGTTTCTCCAATAAATCTATGGAGAATTTTTATTGTTGTTGTTTTTGCATCAGCAGCTCTTATGGTGACTTCAGAGGCTGAACTCTTAAGCACAGCGTCTTTCATACGTGGGGGATGGGATTTCGTCACCAGTGTGAAAAGGGCTGTGCGCTATTCACATGTCTTTTGTGAGAGTGCTCTTCACAGGATGCAAGTGCGTTAGGTTTCTCATTAAGCAAGTCAGGAGTGAGATATCATTGAATCAGTCCATAGACCATATGACCACCACATTGGCAATGACCAAGAAAGTCATTCTTCACATTTCATGCAGGTTTTATTCATGCAAAAATATTGCATCCACCTGGTCTGTCAGCCCTCGTATATAAACCATGACTATTCTGTTACTTCTAGATTTTTCCAAAATGAATTCAGATTATGGTGAAAATTAAGGAGAACAAGTTGCAAGGCCTTAATGTAACTTGGCGACCAATCAGTGGGAACCTTTACTGCACATTCATGTGAATAGATACTCAAATTACCATTGTATTCACAGGTCATTCTTGGATGATTTTCGAAAAAACATCAATAGTCTCTCAGCTCTCGTAGGGTCCAGATATGGCTCCTTGTTACTTTTAGATATCCCCAAAAGAGTTCAGACTGTGGACCAGATTAAGGAGAATGCAATGAGTCTCTTGATGGTGATCCTGAAAGAGGACTGTTGACTGTTTTTAAAAGAGGAAAGGGTTTTTGGATGAGTGTATTAGGTTCTATTTCCCTGAGATAATAAAAAAACATCAGCTGAAATTGTCAAGATAGGTTTCTTCAGTTTTCAAGTTGGTCCAGTTGGCTGGCCATGTATGTATATATGTATGATACATACAAGCCATACCAATAGAGCTAGAGGGTGGAAAATTTTAACTTTTCATTTCGTTTTCTGAAAATTTCCACCTGAAAATTTTTTTTTGTTTGGGGTTCAATCTATGGTATAAGCTCATGCTGAATTGGTCCGTAGTTTGTGCCCAGCTCTGTTCTCACTTGTTTTTTTGCAAATTCAGGCTTTCTAATGATCCCACAAAAGGCGAGAGGAGTAACTTATTCATTGATCACCCCTTTTTCCAATTTTTTGATCGATCACCCCCAACACGGGACACTGCTAAAAGATGTTAGTAATACCATTTCTTCTCTTTAATATCAAATGTCTGGGTACTTTCCAGATAAACATTGTACGTTTAGAGCTGCCTAGACATAAAGAGTAACGGTATTGACTGGGCCGTTGGGTTGTACGTTGACCAAAGAGACAATAGAAGGTGTCAATTGTCTCGATATCTCAGCCGATGAGGCTGTAAATCCAGTAGGCATAGCAGTATTGACAAAACAGGTGATAAAAAATATCTTGTCATAATACTGTCTGAATTTCTAAGATGAGGAATAATTATTATCAGAAACTATCAACCAAAACTGTCAACAGAGTCAGCATAAGTTTCCTCAGTTTTTAAGTGATTCTGCCTGGCTAGCTATCTACATGTTGCGTGTACAAGAAGTACCAATGGAGCTAGAGAGTTGTTATGCTTTTTGAAGAAATTTTCATCCCTCCCCGCAATTCACAGTCAGCTTCAATTTACAATTTAATTTTATGCTATTGTGTTCGGCAGCATTAACATTTATTTTTTTGTTAATTAGGATTTTTGCAGGAATGCAACAAAAGGCGAGAGAACTTATCCCCTGATCACCCATTTTTTCCAGTTTTTTAATTGATCACCTCCAACTAGGCACGCTATCAAGAGATGTTGGTAATGCAATAGTTTCTATTTGGCGACACACCAGACCTGTCATACATTAACCTATTCCTACTAGTGTCCTCGTCTTAGCTGTCAAAGCCTGGGCCTTTTAACAACTCTGCCCGGTCTTGGTGAAATGAGGAGAGAAACCATCATGTGACCAATGTCTTGCATGCTGTGTTGGGGGTAATCAATTAAAAAATTGGGAAAAGGGATGATGAATAAATTAGTTACTTTTCTTGCCTTCATTTGGGCAGTGATCACTAAAAAACTAGTGGATACAAACTAAGGGTTCAATTGAACATGAGTTTACAATGCAAATTGAACCCCCGACACTACAAAAACCTATTTATAGAGGAATTTTGAAAATCATTTTTTCTTGACCCAATAAGGAGTAAATGTTAAAATTTTCAGCCCTCTAGCTTTATTGATATGGAAAAAATTGGAAAAAGGGTGATCAATAAATGAGTTACTTCTCTTGCTTCTATTTGTGCAGTGATCACCAATCCCCCAAAAAGTCAGACCCAAATTAAGGGATCAGTTTAGCATAAATCTACATTGCAAACAGCTCCCCCACCTTCTCCGACCAATTTTTGGTTGGAATTTTAGAAAATACAAAGAGCCTCTTGTCTAGACATAATAATGAGTGAATCTTTGAATTTTCAGTCTGTATGCATAATATATTCATAGCCAGCCAGAACAGCTTGAAAACTGAGAGAAACCTTTGTTGATTGTTTGGGTGACAGTTTTGTTTGATGGTTTCTAAAAAACATATCTGTGCTTGAAAATATTTTGAACATCTTTTTTGATGCTTTGTGGTGAGGGAGACTGAAATAGGTCTTTAAAAATATACCACAGAGAGAGTTTTTTTTATGCAGTCACTTTATTTTTAATGACAAAGGAGAAGATATTTTTGAAAATCTCATTTTTAGATGTCACTCTTCATAAATAGAGGTCGGAAATAAAATAAAAAGATGGATGACATTTTTATTTTATCTCCATTTTTTTTCTCTTTCATATTTTCCTTCCACTGGTAATTATTCTTCCTTCATTATTGAGATTGCTTCTCCACTTTCTCCTTCTTCTAATTTTTTTTCATTCTTTCTGTCTCTTTGTCTATTCTCTTATCTATTTTATTGATCATAACTTTTCCATATTTCTATTATTATAAGAGAGTTTATAGCCTCTTGTCTTCTGCTCAAAACACCATGTCAACCAAGCAAGTAATTGTAATACAGGTCTGGTTAGTCATTCAATAGAACCTGTCACTTGAACATACTGTGTTGAGGGTAATCAATTAAAAAGATGCAAAAAAGGGTGACCAAGTAATTTGAATTAATTATCTCATCTTTTGTTGGATTACTAAAAAGTCTAAATAAAAGGGAAAAAAATCTTGTGCTGATACCATTTGTCTAAATCACCAAAACTATTATTATTATCTGAAATATTTATTGTTGTAATCATTGTGGAATTTTAGACCTTTCAGTCTTTGGTCCTTAGTTCTTACGTATGGGCTTAAGAACCAAGAAGAAAAAAAAAGAATGATATTATTACTATTACGAGTTGGCCTTGTGGTGTTGTATATAATTTATTCTAGAACCTTCTCCAAGGTCCACTGGGTATGCAAGCCAGAATTGGTTGGGCAAATCAGACTTCTAATGTCCAATAGAAATAAATGGAAATCTGATCGTTATTATTGGGGTTAGAGCAAACACAGACCCAACCGTTTCTTTTTGCAAAAAGGGATTCTATAAGCACTAGGTTAAGTCAAAAGTTAAAGAAAGAAGAGGTTCAAATAAAAGTTGATCATTGCAAGATGACAAAAAAGATATGTTCTTCTTCTGTTTCGTTTAATAAGCATTTAGAATCTTCGCCTTTCATCTTGGCTTGACCACCGACTCTTACGATAGGTCCCTTGGACTGAATTGGATAATCCTTATGAATTTCAATGAACCATAGAATTTTTAAACATGCTAGCATCTACAGCAACAATCATTTTCAGTGGAATGTGAGTTATTCCCCTTGCTCAGTGTTGCCAATTTAGATATTTTTAATTAATTCACTCAACCAACCAGCCAATGGCGCCACATATTCTTCTGTCTTTGTTCATCTGTGTGAATGCGTATCTATTTGTCCATGTCTCCGGGTGCTCCTGGTCTAATTTTGGGGGCGACTCCCTTGAAAATTTGCATGAGCACACCACTAAGCACCATCTAAAAACTTCCTTTTTTTTTAAAAAGTCTTTTTTGGGGGTTTCTGTGGGCATTTAGAACCAACAATGTCCAAATCTTGTGCTGGTATTTCGTAAATAATTTCAGATAATTAGTTCTGGTACACACGCGGTCTATGGTGATTCATTCAAGCGATTATGGATATTGCTATTATTCTCTGTCACTTCATCTCACCATATTCTTCTTGTTCTCTTGTTGTAGAAGTCTGAATTTCAAGAGAAACTATTCCTGACAATAAACATAGAAAGGCAATATATTTTGACAGATGTTCAATAAAGGAGATGTTTTTTTCTTTCTTCCCATTTTTTTCTCTATTATCTAGTAATTTCTAATCTATTAAAAGACTTCATATGTTTTCTCTGCAATATTCACCTCATCTCCCTCTGTCTCTCTCTGACTCTCTGTCACTCAGTAATACTCTCTTCTCCTCTCTTTCTCTCAATCTCAGCCACCCTCTATATTTCCTTTTCTTCTTAATCTCTTCCATCAGCGGTCTCGTATTCTCCCATTCTCTTTCGTCTCTCTACCACTCTCTCATCTATTCTTCCCTCCTCTCCCTCTCTCTCTCTGTATCTCTGTAGCTCTCATACTATCCTTTACATTCTTCATCTTTCTTTTACCAATTTCAACCATTCTATCTTTTTTTCCCCTCTCTCTTGTCTACCCTCCTCTTTCTTTACTCCCAATGTCATGTTCATCCTTTCTTCTTCCTTCCTTTCTCTATTTTTTCTTTCTTTCTTTCGATCTTTCTTTCTTTCTTCCTTCTTATCTTTGCTTTCTTTCTTTTTCTCTTTGCTTTCTCTCTTTATTTCTATTTTTGATTTCTTTTTTCTTTTTTTTTTCTTTTTTCTTATCTCAGCTTCCTTTCATTCTTCCTATCTTTCTTCACTTTCTTCCGATTTAACTTTCTTTCCATCTTCTTTTTTCTTTCTTTCGTCGCTTTCTCTCTTCCTTCCTTTCTTCCTTCCTTCCTATCTTTGCTATCTTTCTTTCTTTCTTTGTTTTCTTTTTTTCTCTTTCTTTCAACCGTCCGATCTTCAATTCATTATCATTTTGAATCATTCATGCTTATCCTCTATTTTCCTCTATCCCCCCCCTCTCTCTCTCTCTCTCTCTCTCTCTCTCTCTCTCTCTCTCTCTCTCTCTCTCTCTCTCTCTTATTCAAAAATAGCATCCCGTCTCTTCACTTTCTATTGTTATTGCTGCAAAGATCAAATCTATTTAAGGGATCTGATTGATTTGATTTCAATTGATCCGATCTGATCCGATTTTGCTTTTTCCTCCTCGTTTTGTGATTTCTACAACATTGGATTCTGCTTTCAAATATCAGGTCATCATTCTATCAATATAGAACATGTTGAAGATGTTGAAAATGGCCTAAACAGCTGTTAAATGTAGATCAAAGACATCGGTCAATAAAAACAATACCCAAGATTGAACTCAGTTTGTAAGAATTCGAAGTCTTTGAGGTTTTTTTGAAAAATTTTTAAAATCTAAAATTTCTAGAAGTTTAAAGATGTTTTTTTCTAAATAAATTCAAATAATAATTTTTTCCCTTTGTTCCAGAAGGGAAAAAAAAGATCATTTCCATTTAGATAATTTATTGCATATCAAATCATCGTGGCCGCATGAATGTCCCATTCCATGAGCCAAGCAGGCTACAGATACTTCTCTTTGAGTGTTCGTGTCTACGTGCTTATCAATGTGTATGAATGTATGTTTGTACTCCTTGGTCACATTTTAGGGGCTACAACCAAGAAAATTTGCATGAGTACACCACTCATCATCATCATGATCATGATCATCAGTCTTTTGAAGTCCGTCGTTGGATATAGACCTTCCCCAGGATCCACCACATTTCTCTGTCATGGGCGTCGCGAAGCAAGTATTTCCTAAGTTTGTCTAGTTCATCTTTTTATCTTGTATTCTGCCAGCCTCGGTTTCGCATGTGATCTCTGGGGATCCATGTTGAGATATCCATCACTCATCTGCAATTCTTGCAACATGACCTGCCCATTGCACCATCTAAAAAATGTTTTTTTCTCTTCAAAATAGTCTTTTTTTGGGTGTCTATGATTGTTTAGGACTTCTAAGGTTTATGTCCAATGACAGATGATACAAGGTTGATGATGATGATGATGATGATGATGATGATCCTTTTGGTAAACTTGCATCCTACTAAAGAGCTCGTCATCAAAATTTGTAGGTGTCAAGTCCCAGTCTTGACCAGACTTGAGCTTTGTTCCCATTGCTCAAACCATTTTTTTGGTCTATTAGTTATCTATTTGCAATCTCCACAAAGATGGAATATGACACGAGGTTGGGATTTAAGTATGGACCTTCAAGCATGTGTGTAATACCAGGAATTGTCCCGTTCCATCGACATTTGTCCTTTATGGGATGCCTCAGGCATCAGGCAATGAAACTGACTTTATCCTTTTCAGTCAAATGAGGAGTTGGGTATGCCCCCACTCCAACCCTGGAACTGGATGTAAGTTGACTCATACATTTGGAGCACAACAAGGAAGTTCTCTACTGGATTAGTATCTTCATCTCAGTAGTTTATATTCAAATGTTTTGGCCAGTATATTCTTTAACCTTCTTCATGTTGTCTGGAGTTCTGAGATAAATCATATGAATTATTCCACATATTTTTCAGACTATCATCTTCATCTTTGTGGTTTTTCTTCCAATTATCATGTGAATGTCACACTACAATGATTGGCTGTTAAACATGTGTGTCTGTGAGTGCATAGCCAATTCCCGCCATAATTATCTGACAAATCTGAGCAGTGGTAGCAAAATGGTTTGTATATTCATTGTCAGTATTGACAGAAGGGCAACAGTCATGTATTTATAGTTTAGAACTATAATTACATTTTCCAATTCAATTTCTGAATTTAGTTTTTTTATATATTTTTTTCATGTCTGTCGCTTTTTTCCAGATCGTTTTTATCCAGCACTAATTTGAAAATTGGAACAAAAATAAAACAGATCCGGATAGTCACTCGATAGAAACCGTTACATGACCAACATCTTTTGACAGCATGCTGCAGGGGAGGAATGATGATCAATTAAAAATATTACCAAAAGGGTTGATCAATGGATAATTTACTTCTCTTGCCTTTTGTTGGGCCGTAATCACTAAAAAGTCTGAATTTTCAAAAAAGAAGTAGGGACACAACTGTACACAGACCTAGGGGTCAATTTAGCATAAAGTTGCATTGTAAATGAACCCCAAAAAAACCTTGAAAGGGGTGGAGTTTTTAAAGCACAAAAAATTTTTTTTTCTAGACATTATAAGGAGTTAATATTTCAAATTTCATCCCTTGGAGTTCCATTAGAGTAGTCTGTACAAGCAACATACTTGCATACATACAACTTAAAAAACTGAAGAAACTTATGTTGACATTTTTGGTGACAGCGTTGGTTTACAGTTTCCAAATGCTACTTCTGGAAATGCCAGTCGAGATTTTCATTACCAAATTGATTTTTATCAACGTTTTTTCTGGTGAGTGATTATTTTTTTAACTAAGTAATTCCTGGTCATTTTTTTCCTCGTGATATTTTTAAATACTAGAAACAGTCAACGAAAACTGTCACAAAAACTATCAAATAAGTTTTTTCAGTTTCACAAGTTGGCTGGCTTGCTGGCTGGCTATTTATAAACGTATGTATGTATGCATCATGTGTATAGGCCACACCAATGGATCTAGAGGGATGAAAATTTAGAAAAAGATTTAGTTTTTTGAAAATTCTCCTTCTGAATAGTGTGGGGTTTGATTTGCAATGTAAGTTCATGCTAAATTGATCCCTTAGTTTGTGTCAAGCTTGTTTTTTTTTTAAATTCAGACTTTTTTAGTGATCACTGCGCAACGAAAGGCTTTTTTTCCCCAATTTTCCAATTGATCACCCTCAGCAAGACATGCTGCCAAAAGTTGTTGGTTTCTTTTGAGCAACTACCAGACATGTCTAATTGTTTTTCTAATATTGCTTTGTGGTTTTCAATTTCATGCTCGTAATGACAATGGTTTCTATTAATTGAAATGATTGGGAAATGTTCTAGACCGGCAGGGTACCTGTCAAAAATGATTGGATCATTTACATATGGATAAATCATACAAACAGGTCTGGTTAGTCACACAATAGAAACATCATGTGGCCAACATCTTTAGGCTGCATACCGCATTGAGGGTGATCAACAGGAAAAATTGGGAAAAGGAATATTCAGTGAATGATTTATTTTTCTTACCTCTTGTTCAGCAGTTATCACTATAAAAAGTCTTAATCCCCCCCACTAAAAAAAAAGCATAAATGCTGCTGGACACCAACTAAGGACCAATTTAACATGAACTTTATACTGCTAATCAATCTCCCACTATAAATCTATTTCAGGGTGGGGTTTCAAACGACAGAAATGTTTTTTTTTTAAACAAAATAAAGAGTAGATATTTAAATTTTCTGCTTTCTAGCTCAATAGGTATGGCCTGTACTCATAATACACAGATGGCCAGCCAGACCAACTTGAAAACTCATGAGACCTATGTTGACTTTTTTGGTTGATGGCATCTGATATATCTGATTATAAATGCTTAGCCCAAAATGTACATGGATTTTTCAATTTTACCATTGAAGACACACAATGTTTTGATTACTAACCGCTGTCTGTAATACAATTAAAAAATAGTTCTCTATGGCAGTTTGTTCGTAAGTACAAGTTGTCCATATGTTAGACATTCGTAACTTCGGGACTCCCTATATTTATTGCAAACCAAAAACACATACTTTCTTCAAGTTTCCATATTTTTTATTCTGAAATTCTTTTAAAACAATAAGAAGCGACAGAATTGGGTGAAAAACATTCTTTAATTTTGATATCAGAAAAACATTAGTTTTATTCATGAAAAACTAGACATGGGATAAGTCTACAGTTTGTGGAACTATATTCTGTGCTATTAATGAGACAACAGCATCATCAATTGTTGTATTTGCAGTAGTGATGTAGATCTAAACACACAGATACAGTTGTGCTTTGCTTTACCATCTTCCTCTCTTTCTGTTTGCTTTAGCATGATAGAAACAAACAAATAAACGAACAAACAAAAAATCGACAATGGCTTTATGAATATGAAAACATTTTTGGCATAGCTTGGTTTTCCCTTTTTGGTTTCACCTTGACTACTTTATGAATGACGACAAGAGCGAAATAGAAAAAAAAAGCTTTCAACAATTTGGGGAACAATTAGGGGAGTGGGTAATAATGTTACGAGAAAATTCAGACCTAAGTGAATTGGAAAAAAAAAAATGAAAGAATTAAGGCAAGAGAAATAAAAGGTTCTTTAAAAGGCCTGGTTAGGAACTCAATTGAAACAAGACTAAAGTTTTTTTGGCAGCATACCATGTTGGGGATGATCAGTTGAAAAATCAAGAAAAAGTGAAATTAGTGAATTAGTTACTTCCCTGGGCTTGTGATGGGTGGCTGAAAATCCATTTTTTTTTCAAAACAAGCGTGAATGTTGCAAGCCACTATTTAAGATATCAATTTATCATAAGTCTGTATTGTAAAATTGACCCTCCCGGAAAATTATTTCAGGGGGAGAATATTCAAGGGGGGGACTTTTATTAAAAAAAAACAACTTTCTTATTTTATAGACATGGTGAAGGGTATATGTTTAAATTTCCAGTCTTCTAACTCTCCTGGTACCAACTTTATACATGACACACATAGTCAGGCATCCAGGAAGAATCACTTACAAACTAAAGAAACCTATGTTAGCCTGTGTTGACTGTTTCAAATGATTGGAATTTAGTTAATAGTTAACATAAGTGTACAACAAAAATAAAAAGAGGACCAAAGAAATTTTAGAAGTTTGATAAGAGGACATGAAGGGAAAGGGTAGAAAAGAAAGATTGCTTGTTAAATAAGAGGGTAAGAAGGCAGACGGAAGAAGAGAAATGTAGGTAGTTTGATAAGAGGGTAGGAAGGGAAAGGGTAGAAAAAAGTTTTGTTGTTTAATAAGAGGATAGGAAGGAAGAGAGTAGAAAAGAGTTGTTTAAGAAGAACGTAGGAAGGGAAAGAGTAGATCAGAAAATTTTATCCTTTGATAAATAGGTAGGGAGGAAAAGGGTATAAAAAAGTTTGATCGTTTAGTAAGAGGTTAGGAAGGGAAAGGGTAGATGAGAAAGTTAATTAGTTTAGTGAGCGGATAGAAAGGAAAAGCATATAAAAGAAAGTTTGGTTGTTTGATAAGAGGGCAGGAAGGGAAAGGTAGATAAGAAATTCAGGTAGTTTGATAAGTGGATAGGAAGGAAAAGGGTATAAAAAAAAGTTTGATCATTTAATAAGATGTTACGAACTGAAGAAAAGAATGAATGGCAGCAATTACACAATAGAATGGAAAACCTTCAAGAACTTTCGGAACAATTAGGGAAGTGGATAATAATGTGGCAAGAAAATTGGGAACGAAAGGGAAAGAATGCAGTGGAGGAAAAATCAAAAAGAGAGTGCATACCCCTGTCTACACTAAACATCAACAAAAAAACTAAATGCAAATCAATTTATATACAGCTACAATGCAAAGTAGGTGACTATGCAAATTTCAATTTTCTATATTTTGAACCATTGTCTCAATATATGGAAAAAATAACTCTCAATCAAAAATGGATTTCTTGATCCAACCCAAAATTTAACCAATTCTTCTTTAGGCCATTGCCCATCCTTCAATGAAATATCATTGAAATTCAGTGAGAACCTTTAGAGATATTGTGTATACAGACAAATATGAGTGAATACATATAAATATAATAATTTTTCCTGAATCCGTCTCAAAATTAAACCAAAAATTTTCCTCTTCCCAAGGCTCACCCCTCCACAAATCAAATTGGAATTTGTTGAGAACTTTTCCAGATATTTTGGGGTTTGACAGAGAGAAGGACAGATAGACTGACAGGCAAACATGAATGGATATATATATCTCTTCCAACTTTGTTAGAAGAGCTATATAAAAGGTTATTTTCTCATTTGGATTGAAATATCAGATCATTGGAGATATATAAGAGAAAGTAAAAAAGTATGGTTAAAGATAATTAGAACAAAGACAAAAGTAATGTTCACTGATATAGTCCCAAAAAAGACAATAAAAACAAAGGGTTGGGTTCCAGAAGGGATTGACGGCTTATCAAGTTAGAGAAAGACCATAAAAGCAAAATAGAACAAACGATTTGTTGGAAAGCATCTGGTGTAAATAGACATATTAAAAAGCTCTCTGCCTATGTGCTTGAAACGCAAAGTATTTTATTGAAGAGAAGTAAATTATTCATTGATCACTCTTTTTTTCTGATTTTTTTATTGATCACCCCCAACACAACATGCCTCATAAAGGCATTGGTTAGGTCACGGTTATTACTGAGTGACTAACCAGACCTGTTCTTTTAAACAAAAATGATGCTATCGATTATATCTGAGTTCACTGTCATAAATCAAGTTTTAGATCAAAGTTCTCACAATAAAAATCAAACACGAAGAGATCAGGGACAATGTACCCTAGTCTGAGCCAATGGGTTAGTAGTACATGTCTCGAAAGTGGTGGGGGAGGATAACAACATTACTACCGGGCCATCTCATTAAAATTGGTCACCTGTATCGACAATGCCGTAAACCTCAGACAGAGATTGTAAATCAATCGACGGAAACCAGTTTTGGGAAAAAACTCCTCCTTTGTTTGTTGGTCCAAGCTACCAGTTTAGAAACAAAAACAGGTCTGATCAGTCTAGTCATGCAATAGAAACTGTCATGTGACCAACATCTTTTGGTGGTATGAAGTGTCGGGCGGGTGATCAATTAAAAAATTGGGAAAAGGGCTAATCAATGATCACGTTACTTCTCTCGCCTTTTGAAAAAGTTTGAATTTTCGAAAAACAAGTGGATAAAGACTAAGGGGTTCGATTAAGCATAAACTTACATTGCAAACCCCCCCCCCCCACTAGAAAGTAAAGAAATCTATATTGATAATTTGGGTGACAGTTTTGGTTGACGGTTTCTGAAAAGAATGAAGAATGCCAAGTGTTCCAGATAGGATATTGTAGAGAGTTGTCTCGATTCACCAGCTGAAGTTTACATTTATTTTCACAATGTGGAAAAAAAAAAATAATTGAAGAGATTTGGTCGAATGGAAGAGATACTATGACCCCCAAATTATGCCTAACCAGGGATATACTTAGACCTTGGGGTTCTGTTGAGCGAGGGCGGGGGCAAACCTCGTACTCAAAAATCAAAATGCTTCGCAAATGACAAAACTAACACTGCAAAGTCTACTTATTTCATGTAGTTAAAACTGATAAGTTATACATACATTGAAAGGTTAAATGAGTTATATAACTGAAGTAGATACATATATATATATATAAGTAAGTACATGCCAAGCAGATTTTTTGGTAAGATGAATTTATTTTCGTAATCCATTCTCCAATTACTGTAGACACAAATTAATTTTATTAAATCATATGAAATAATTCAATGCAATTGATGTCATTTTAATGAAATGAATTCCAAGCAGTAACTATTATTTTATTACTTATCAAAAAGACTCATTTTTTAATTATAACATTTTTGTATAGTGTGGGGCTTGGGGCGAGAAGGGCCGGGGGCTATTGCCCCTTTCGCTCATCTATGAATACTGCCCTGTGCCTAACACCGGTGATATCATCTGATGATGGCTATTTTTTTTTCTGCGGAATGTATAGAAAAGGTATTTGCTGTGTAAAATAAATGCATTTTTTTTCTTCGCTAGGTTATTGACTTATTGATTTACATATGTGTTTGTGTATATACATATATATTAATATAGATATGTGTGTGCGTGCATGTATATATGAATTCTGATTAAACTAATTGTGTTTATAAACAGAATTAGCTTAACCAAGTTCTCCCCCTTGTATTGTTTAATTGTTGTCCTTTGATGGGAGAAATTTAGCTGTTCTGTAGTTCCCCTCCCCCCCAACTATTGAGCCGGGGTACGTAGAGATGGACTTGAAACATTAATTAAGAAGGGGGGAGGATTCCTAATAAGAGCAGGGGATGGTGGAAATTTTTTCCCAAATTAATAAGTGGTGGTGGAGGGGGAGCTGATCACCGCAATAAGGCACATAAGATATGTAATACATACACATATCAGCTTTAATATATATATGTATATATATAGATATATATATATATATACATATATATATATATATATATATATATGAATATATATATATGAATATGAATATATATATATATATATATATATATACACACACACACACATACACACACACATACACACGCACATATATATATATATATATATGTGTATATATATATATATATATATAGCTAAGGAAGTTTTACAGCTTTAAACACTAGACTTTAATGAACTTTTTCAACGGATTTTTTATGTCACTTCACTCAGCTATTTCCCAATATCTGTCAATGCAATTTATGTAATTTTACTCAGCGTTTTTTCCTTATTTCATATAAACTTTGTTCATATGGTACAATGCATAAATTTCCTCTTCGGATCGTCAGTTGTTTACAATGTAACCATTTTGGGGATTTTAAAACCAAAACAGTTATATCAATATGGCACCCTGGCATTGTTGATCAAACTCCACCACTTTTTCTTATTATATAGTTTATGCCATACATGTAGTTTGTCATTTTATGTAGGGTATTTTATGTACTGTATATTGATATCATTTTAAACGACATATCATTTATATACACACATATATATATATATATATATATATATATATATATATATATATATATATATATAAATATATATATATATATATATATATATATATATACATATATATATATATATATATATATATATATATATATATATATATATATATATATATATATTTATGAGGCCCCAAGAGGGCAGAAACATGAGTTAGTTCGTGTAGCGAATTCATATTCTACTATTTATTTCCAGCTCAACTCTAAAACAACTTCACTTCAAGAGTTAAAAGAAAGTTGTTTATATCAAGCACTCTATAAAATAAATCCATTACATTTCAAAAGTGGCTTTATATTATTGATATATTATTTTATTATGTTATACTGCTAGCCTGATTTGTACAACATATACTGTACATATATATATATATATATATATATATATATATATATATATATACATATATATATATATATATATATATATATATATATATATATATATATATATATATATATATATATATATATATATATATATATGCATATATGTGTATTATACATAAATTTACATCCATATATGCATTTATAGTTATGTTTCTCTGTTCTCCTCTCTACTGACTGTCTAATACAAAGCATATGGTTGTTCAAGTCTGGGACATACAAAGAGAATTCCACATTATATGCCAGCCAAATGGAACCAAATGCTTTTTCATTCTCTGTCAAAAGATAAGCAAAAAAACGTCCTTGTTTTACCACAACCACATGAAAAACATTCTCTATGTTGGCATCAGTAGTTTGCACACTATCAACTACCAACTCCATTCACTGCACAGCAGAGATAATTACACTGAACATACAATAAAATAAATCTACCGATCACTACTTTCTCGAGTTCTTAGGGTGCTGTGTCCAAGAGATATGCTAATCAGAACTAATAGTCTAGCGAATCCCTGTAGTTCCACAAGGGGCTGGCCCGACCAACCAGCCAAGTGGGTGACAGATTTTTCTATCTTTGCTCTGTGTCTATCTATTGCATGTCTTTGCATGCATTTCTTTCACTGGTTACACTCGAAATAAAAAACCCAACTCGGCACCACCTTAGAAAGGTTTTTATTTTGTTTTTTTTTTTAAAAGTGACTTTTTTTTGTTGCCCACTGTCATTTCAGGACCAACAATAACCAAATCAAGTGCTGGTATTTATTTAGATAATTTAGATAATTAAAGATAATTTTTCAGATAATTAGTTCTAGTGTACATGTGGGCTATGGTGAATCATTTATGTGAGGCACAGATATTATCAATTTTTATTAGTTGAAGTATTGTAAACCATTATGATAAACTTTCGACAACAATTTTCCATCACCTGAAATTCAATTATTTGTTTTTCATAAAAGCTTAACTCAGGTTGTCATTTTGATTGTTTTGAATCAATGGAGAACTCTCAATGTGACTTGAACTCATGTCTCTTTCACCACAGAGGGAAACCTGTCCAAACATAGATCGATGACTCAAGTTAAGTTGTAAGAAAAAAGCAACTGAATAAATGAATTAGAGGTGTCAAAATGCATAGATATTGAACAATGGGGGTGAGGCCATGTTCTGAAAAGGTAGTTGATGAAGGCGTGGCAGCATAATTTCTGCTGTATACGCTAAGTAAACTTTTGCATAATTTATGTTAGGTATACATGAAAATATCATTACTAAAAATAAAATATTATATTATTAATATATCAATGTACAATTTCTATAAGTAAAGAAATTTTGCCATTTGATAAAGTAGTTTTATAAAATAACCAGCATTCCAAGGGAAATGGTAGTGGACACAAGATAGGGAATTGATTTAGGATAAACTTACATTGCGAATTGAGCCCCACTTAATACCTATTTAGGGATGAAATTTTCAAAAAGCAATAAGACCATTTTCCTAACTTATTGAGTGGAGTGTGTGTGGAAATTTCAAAATTTTACTTGGAACGATAGGGGCTGGGTAAAGTCCAGATAGATAGATAAATGGATATATATAAATGTTAGAACACACGAATAACCTAAGCCCCGCAACAGTGTTTAAACCAGTCAGTTGTTGGCAGCAGTGATTTATATAATGTTGCACCTCATTTGAGAAACCTACTTGAATGGACTCAGTAAAAATAATTTTTACTTCAGAATTATTTCTGCTATAACATTGTTACCTTTTCTTATGCCAAATTTGGTTTTAAGTTTACAATTAAAATAGTGTCCAAAAACATGTATTAAAATATCTTTTTATCAAAATCATCTAGATAGCGATTTCTGACATTTTGATGCAACTCAGAACATCTAATTTTAGATGAAAACATCTAAAAACATCTAAACAGAGGATTTCAATTACTTAATTACCCCCCCTTTCTGTCGTCTGCTTTATTTTTTTTACAGATTTTGATGTTGTAGCATGAAGATTCATTGCCTCGCCCCCCAATTAAGATAAAGGAAAATAGTATTCGAAGAATTTTAAAAAAAACCGAATCCGTCGAAAAAGTTTCACACTATCAACTTCAAACTTCAGTCAAAACACGGCTTAATTCAGAAATAATTACATGCAATAAAATGATTGTTTCTTGTCATTTGAGTTCTCTGAGTGCAGTGTCTTTCTGGAAGGAAAAAAAAGTTGATCAAAATGAATATTGCCAGAGGAAGAGAGAAAAAAATTAATTAAGACGAATGAAATTCATTTTGCTGATATTGCTTGGTTAGACAGACAAACAGAGAGACAGAAAGACAGACAAACAGAAGTGAATATGCAAACCTCTTCTGATTTTGTTGTCAGAGGTATATGTAAAGTTATTTACTTATTGGAATTGAAATCTCAGAGTAAAGACAAAAGAAAATGAGAAATACAAGGAGGTTTATATTTTTGATATTCTAATGTTATCAGCTTATGCAAAAACACCCTAAAGGCACAAAGTATTTCGTGGACAATTTAACTTCTAGTTGCCTTTGTTACTGACCCTAGACTATGCTGCGACAAAAACTTGTAATGATTATGCATCAGAGACATCCCTTTGAACTTTTATTCATTTTGTGGGCGGAAGAAAAGGGTGGATTCTTTATTAATGACACTGCTGTAATTTACAAGAGAAAACAAGCATTTCAGCTCTACTTTAATTATGCATATAAGACCCAGGGGATATTTTTTTAGCCCTTTTTGGTGAGGAAGAAAAGGTTGGGCCCCATTTTCCATGAAAGGGAGACATTTGAATCAATCAATCAACAAACAAAGAAGGTATATGATGATGCACAGAGCTCTACTACTTTGAGATGATAGAGATAATATAAAAAAAATTGAGGAAAAAGGAAAAGGATTCATCAGCATTGAAGACTGAGCTCAGATAGTTAAAATGGAATTTACAAAAAACACATAACAATACAGTAAAAGTATCATAAAAACTGCTGATAATTTTGCAAAGGGTTATTAACATTCAAAGTTTTTTGGACAATTAAACTCCTTATTTCAGTTGTTTACACAACATTTAAGCTGATCCATTCAACAACCTTGTACTGGTATACTATCTGAATGTGAAGAGGGGGACTTTTTTTTTTTAACAATCAAAGTTTTTCAGACAATTAAACTCCTTGTTTTAGTTGTTAGCACAACATTCTGGACGATCTATTCTACGGCCTTCTTCAAGTCTACTACCCAAATGTGATGGTGGTAATCTCAAATTTTTCTCCCCAATGGTAACACCATATAATGGATCGGGAGAAACGTGTTAACAACATAAACCACAAGAAGGAGTTCATTTGTCTAAAAGACTCTTTGAATTCCAATGATCCTTCTCAAAACTGAAGACAGTAACTTTGAAATTATCAAAACATCTATCTGTATATCAATACATTTATACAGACACTTGTATATATGTAGAAATAGTGGACAGATATTATGAATTAAATCCTGTTATGCTACAATATATTTTCTACATGCAATATTCATATTAGTATGTATGTAAGTTTTAGAAACCATAACCCAAAAATTGTCACAAAAACAGTCTGAGTAGGTTTCTTCAGTTTTCAAGTCGGTTGGGTTTGCCATATATACATACATGTATCACAGGTACAGGCCAGAGAACTGAATATTTGAACATTTAATCTTTCTGAAATATGGAACCTAACCAAGAGACAGACCCGTAAATTGAGAACCGTGCAACGTACACGTAAAAGAAAAAAGCTGGGCCTCACATGGAGAGACCACAAGACAGCACAGTACATCCGAGAAAAGACAAGAGTCAGGGACATCATAGAATCCATTAAAAATCTCAAATGGCAGTGGACTGGCCATGTTGCAAGAATGGAAGACAACCAATGAACATCACGAATCATGACATGGATCCCCCAAGATCACATGCGCAATCGAGGCCAGCAGAATAGTGTGGCAAATCCTGGGGAGGGTCTATGTCCAACGACAGACATTAAAAGACTGATGATGATGATGATGTCTACAAAAAAACTTTTCTTTTTCTATTCTTTTTAAAAAATTCCCCCATGTAAATAGATGTTTGGGGGGGGGGGTAAGGGGTTCAGTTGACAATCTAAGTGTATGCTAAATTGATCTTGGTTTGTGTCCACGCGTTTATTTGGAAATCCAGACTTTTTCGTGATCACTAACCAACAAAAGGTGAGAGGAGTAACTTATTCATTAATCGCCACTTCTTCAATTTTTTAATTGATCACCCTAAAAGAGGCATGCTGCCAAAAGACGTTTGAATACTTGATTATTAACTTCTGAGACTATTTCAGCCTTTGGATTTTTGTAAAAGATGATGTGAATTGCCTATAATAGAAAAAAAAATACCTGTAAACATAAAAAAGGGGGTAGAAGCTGCTACCGAGGGAATTGGCAAATTAGATTGGTCCTTCAAATATTCAAACAAAGAACCAAGAACTATAACGAAAACAAAGTCAGTATCTGATTTTTGCAAAGTAGTAATCTTAAAATATATAACTTATATAACAAGTCTACCTAATTTTCCATTCAGACGTTATTGCTATTTGCCTATAAAAGGAAAAAAAATTCTTTAGAAATTCATGATTGAAGATTCAAGATTGAGACAATGTTGGCTTTATCTACTGTGTAGATACAAAAGGTTTTTTTTCTACCGAGTGGAAACAAAAGAAAATGAGAAATACAAGGGAGTTCGTGTTTTTGATATTCCGTTATCAACTTATACAAAAACACCCTAAAGGCACAAAGTGTCTAAATGAGAAAAGATGATGGTCATCATCATTATAACTGCATATTTGAAGAATTATTATATAAAAGAAGATAGAAAGAACAGGAGGTGCAATTGGCTGAGAGAATAATGGCACAGACACTAGAATTAGCTAGCCGAGTTCAATCCCCAGACAAAACTTTTTATGTTCAATCCTTACTAATGCCCTTGGGGAGGCATGAATCCATCTCTTCTTCATACAGTTATGGGTAAAAATTACAGGAGAGACTGGGCTTTTTAGCCTTGAGACACAACCAATATAGGAGAAGTACAATTCAAAGTTCAACACCAGGATTTTGCCTTCAGCTTCATTTTACCTATTCTTGCAATGACTCTGGTGCCAGTTTGTATTGGCCCTCGACCTTACCTGAGACAACATTAGTGCATAGAGAGAAGAGTCTGGCTGCTTGAACAACCAGCTATCTTCCATACAAACTTGCCTGCACTCAGGAGATACTGGAATCAAGACTTTCCACGTGCGGATTCATAGTCTCTCAAACCTGACAGATGCTACTGATTTCCACCAACTATATAAAAAAACAATATGGCTGGATAAGAAGATGCCAGTCATATTTTGGCTGTTCTAATGTACGTCATTGAAGATTGATATTTGTATGCACAGAGGGGTAGGTTGATTTTTCACTTTTCTTTAAAAAAAAATCAATTTTGGACAAAAGTAGATAGTTGATTCAGTATCATAAAAACTGATTCCAAAACTTAGATTCTTATCTTACACAAGCATTTGAGGAAACATATATTCAAAAACCTTCTGCTAAAATGCATTATAAAACCCTTATTTTAGTAAGATTTGATGGAAGAATTGTGCTATTTCAACAATGAATCCTGATAAGGTTGCTATTTTACTTTAGGTACTAAATAATAGTATAATAAATGGAGGATAGGTTCAAAGTAAGATATTGTAAACCATATCAAAATGTTCAGTGTAAGATCCCTTAGAATCAAAGGAAGGCCTTATCTACTGAATAGAGGAATGAGAAGGGAATATGAATAGGAGAATGAGAATAAGGGAATGAGAATTCAGGATGGGAATAAATGGATGAGAATACAGGAATAGGAATAGAGGATTGAGAATAGAGAAAGGAATAAATAGGGGGATAGGAATAAAGAAGTGAGAATAGAGGAACAAGAATAGAGGAATGAGAAAGGGATATGAATAGGAGAATGAGAATAAGGGAATGAGAATACAGGATGGGAATAAATGGATGAGAATACAGGAATAGGAATAGAGGATTGAGAATAGAGAAAGGAATAAATAGGGGGATGGGTTAAAGGAGTGAGAATAGAGGAACAAGAATAGAGGAATGAGAAAGATATGAATAGGAGAATGAGAATAAGGGAATGAGAATACAGAATGGGAATAAATGGATAAGAATACAGGAATAGGAATAGAGGATTGAGAATAGAGAAAGGAATAAATAGGGGGATGGGTTAAAGGAATGAGAATAGAGGAACAAGAATAGAGGAATGAGAATAGGGAATAAATAGGGTTATGGGAATTGAGGAATGGTATGATAACTGAAAAAAAAAAACATCCTTATCCGATTGTTTAGAGAGAAAAATATAAAAAAACTATAAAAACTTGGATAGGATTATTCCAACATTTGTGCACTAAGTAACTTCATCCTATCATTGTTTGCTCACACTGCATTGATATCAACAATCTGAATATTTTACACTTTGAAGTACAATACTTAAAACAAGATGAAAGTTAAGAATGAAATACTTTGTGTTAATTTTTATTGTATCGAGTCTTAACTATCCAAACAATTCCTAGACTATGATTCCAACATCAATCTGCCCTAATGCAGAATAGACCATGGGGCCTGAATCTAATTGTCCTGAATTATTTTTTTTCTCTCCAGGTGCCCAGTGCCAGCAAAGAGTGTGGAATACAAATGAGATAAAAACAACAACGATGAAGATACCAGTCCAAGATCATAAGACAGCACAGTATTTTAAGGAAAAGAATCAGTTTGAGACATTATACAAACTGTTGGAAAGCTCAGATGGCAATTGGCTGGACGTGTTGCAAGAATGTCAGACAACTGCTGGACATTACGTCTCACCACAGGAATCCCTAGAGATCAGGTGTGAGGCTGCTGACAGAGAGTAAGATGGTGTGATGAGCTAAATAAATTCAGAAAGTGCTGGCTCTGTGATACCCATGATAGAGAGATCTGGCGAACCTTAGGGAAGGTCTATGTCCAGCAACGGATGCTAACAGACTGATGATGATAATGATGATGAAGATATATCATCTCAGAATTTTGAAAATGTTTCGTAAGATTCATCTTTGTACTCTTTTCAGGACACACACACACACACATCCACTTATCAAATACACATACAAATACATCTGCATACACAAAACTCACACACTCACATAAGTACACACACTCATCACAGATACTTAGCATACACACATGCACATACAGCACACACAGGCACACACATACTGATAGATGCACACACACATAAATCACACACATGCACTCCAACTGTACATCACATACACACATAATAGACAGATATCATGCACAAACATATGAGATACAGACACATACTACACTGATACACAAAAAAGCTAATATATGCAAACAGAGGAACAATTACTAATTATGATCTGCACTAGTTGACCTTGTGGTGTCCAGGGTCGGATCAAAGCCACTTGATGCCCTAAGCCCAACCCAAAAATGGTGCCTCTAATTCGACCCTCCTATTGCCAAACTTGACGAGATGATACATTTCAGGAAAAATGAATGACATTCATTTAAAAACATATCAAAATATGTTAGAAAAAATGCATTTTCCCACAAACATATTCTGCTTCACTAAATCAAATCTTTACCAACAAAACTTGTGCTTGCATAAACAGTTTTCGACAATAGAATTTGTATCATCTATTCTTTTTCTCTTATACATAGATTTAATTCAAACATTCAAATTATTCAATCGTCGATTGAATCATTTGAATGTTAGAATTAAATCTACATATAAGAGGAATAATAAATATCAAATTTAAACTTTCATGTTAAATAGTTTAAACAACTTTAGATAATTTAACAGGGAAAGCTGCAAGGAACCTGTTGTGTCTCTTCTCTTTTAATGCCATAAGTAGGTGATTGCTTTGCATAATGGTTAATCCAGGGCCAGTTGTGTCATTTACATCATTCTATAATGGAGTCAGTATTGCTCTCTTTTTTTAAAAAATAAGCAAAATTTTGTGCAAGAATGTCAATTGTCATATGTGAAAACAGATGTATGGGAACTCTTTTGTTAAGGCAGGTAGAAGGCTAAATCTCCCTAGTTTTGCCTGGAATTTCACATTATGCATTAATATAGAGGAACAGTTGCCTTGACTGCTGGCTTGTACACCTGTGTGTGTGGATGTGTCTCTCGGAAACTGACCCTCGTTACCTATTCCTTTCATTAAAAATATAGCAAAGAGTTAAATAAAATTACTAACAAATACTAAAAGACCATTGTTTGTTTTATGGTGCTGCTGGACAATGCCATTGTGGATAACTCATTTCAATTTTTTTGATCTAAAACAAGGCATGAAATATAATCTAAAAATATACCAGATATATTTAAAATCAAAATATGCAAGTTCTCAATTATCCACATATATAAAATGCAATGTGTATAGAAGGCTATTCACCAAGCTGACTGCAATGCAAGTCTCTACTATCCACATATACAAAATACAATGTGTGTCGAAAGCAATTCTCTGAAACTCACTTGCAATGCAAATATCTATCACCTATGTATATAAATCTCAATGTGTATCCAAATATTTCGTGTATGCCGCCATTTTTGACAGCTTGGGTAAACCAGTTGTAAAATAATCTAATAGATATTCTTAAACTGATTTAGTATGTGGGGAAATGAAAGTTCAAATTAGTATGTTACGACTTGATTATTTCCACCATGTAAACAGTTCAGTGCACAAAGAATGTTAGCTTTGATTTAATAAGCAAAATATGTGGTGACCCGCCTGAATCAAACTATGTTCAGATCACTGATATCAGAATTGGCTTCGTAGAGTGGATGATGAAGACCTAAATATGGTAAAGATTTCTCTCTGCAGTTCTCACTGAAGACTGACCTCTTATTTGGTAAGGAACTCGCCATTGCAGTCAATAACTGAACAACCATAGCATCAAAATTTCAAGTCATGTAAAAAAAAATTCTATCGATGAACACTGAAAGCCTTCTAAAATAGAATTAAAAAAAACATCTAGAAACATCTGGAGAATCTAGATGTTATTGATAAACTTCAAAAATCCAAGAGAAGCATTTTCTGAGGTGGGGGGGGGTCTAGTGGAATACTGATGCCAATTTTCAAGTCTGTAGACAAAAAGGTATAGCCAGGCCTCCTGGCACACACAGATACAGACATACACACATATAAAAAGGGATAGAACCTTTTGCCACCTCTGGTGTCCATGGTTATTCAATGAGCCAAGCCCTATCCCTTTTGCTTGTTTTTATAGATTCATAGAGGAGTTGTAAGTATTCAGATGAAATACTATAATTCATCCAGGAATTATTTGACAAATATTAGTTTTTAGCTGAGAGAGAATAAATTGTAGAATAGGTCTAGTTTTTCACCCAATAGAAACCATCTTTTGGCAGCATGCTGTGTTTGGGATGATCAATTAAAAAAGATTAGGAGAAAAAAAAGGGTGATCAATGGACAAATTACTTCTCTCATATTTTGTTGGACCACTAATTTAGCAGAAACACACATTGTAGATTGAAACTCCCACTAAAAACTTATCAGAGATGGGATGCAGGGTATTTTTAAAGAAAGACATAACTAGGAATAGATTTTGAAATTTTCAGCCCTTTAACTCCTTTGGTGCAAAGTCGCCCTGGCTGGCTTGTATCATACATGCAACTTTAAAACTGTCAGAAACCTATGTTGGCAGGTTTGGTGACAGTTTTGTTGATTGTTTCTAACGTGTATCCATGTATGTGTGTGTATTTGTATGCGTGTATGTGTGTGTGTGTCTTTGTTAAGCTGTTGATTTCAATGATGGAAAAAATTTGAAGTAATTTATGCAGACGTTATCCACATCATCAACCTTCTAGTGCTTGGTGTTGGACATGGTCCTTCCCGAGGATTCATCAGTCCTCTCTATCATGGGCGTTGTGGAGGTTGTACTTTCTGAACTTGTCTTGTTTGTCATGCAATCTTATTTTCAGTCGATAATAGTTTTACACATAATCCCCGGGAATCTACATTGTGAGTTGTGATGTCCAGCAGTTGTGTGACATTCTTGCAACATGACCAGCCCTTTGCAATTTCATTTTTGTAATCAATTCTATGATATCTCTGACTCCTGTTTTTTTTTTTCTGTTATACTGTGTTGTCTTGTGATTTCTCCATATGATGTTGAGTATAATTCTTTCCTGTGCATGTTGCATATTTCTCAGTTTGAGGGGCAATCTTTTGGTTAGGTTTCATATATCAGCTCCCAAGGTAACTATGGGAGAATGCATTGGTTGTAGACTTCTCTTTTTTAGACTGATGGTATTTTCAGATAACAGGATACAAAACTGGGGCCCAAAATACTAGTTTGACTAATGTAGAGAATTATTGATGTGATAAATAGCAACTTTACCCATGAACTGTTCAAATTACTTTGTTATGACTTAATTATTCCTACCATGTAATCTGTTCACTGCACAAAGAATGAGTTTTGATTTAATAAGTGAGTATAGATCTGGCTGAATCAAGTTATATTCAGATCACCGATATCTGTATAGGCTTCACAGGGTGGTTGATATGCTTGCTTATTCGTTTAGACTCCATGTGGAGCACAGAACCACAACCACTATGCTATCATCATCATCATCATCATCATCAGTCTTTCAACATCCGTCGTTGGACATAGACCTTCCCCGGGATTTGCTGCATTTCTCTATCATGAACGTCGCGGAGCCAGTACTTCCTGAACTTGTCTAGCTCGTCTCTCCATCTAATATTCTACCGGCCTCGGTTGCGTATGTGGTCTCAGGGGATCCATGTCGTGAGTCGTGATGTCCATCAGTTGTCTGCCATTCTTACAACATGGCCAGCCCACCGCCATTTGAGATTTCTAATGGATTCTATGATGTCCCTGACTCTTGTCTTTTCTCGGATGTACTGTGCTGTCTTGTGGTCTCTCCATGTGAGGTCCAGCATTATTCTTTCATGTGCACGTTGCATGGTTCTCAATTTACGGGTCTGTCTTTTTGTTAGGTTCCATAACCAATGCATCCTCCCAATAGTCACTTATGGAGCTGAAACATGGAACTATGCTATAGTTTCAGTAAAAAATAGGTTTTTTGGGACTGGTGCTAGCCTCCTCCTTTTCTGAGGCTTGGGACTAACTGAAGTTTCTTTCTCTTGATATAACCTTCTCTTAGATGAACTTCTTCACATGGCTAAAGAGCTCCAGCTACTATGCTATTTATCCATAACTGGTGAGAGAAGTGGATTCATGCCTTTCCCAAAGGCATTAGTGTGAAGTGAACAATAGAAACAAAATAGGTCTGGTTAGTCTCCCATTAGAAACCTTCATATGACCAACGTCTTTTGGCTGCATGCCATGTTGGGATGATCAATTAAAAAATTGGAAAAAGGGCCAGACAATGAATAAGTTTCTTCTCTTGCCTGTTGTTGGGCATTATTTCACTAAAAGTGTCTGAATCATCAAAAAACAGATGTGAAGGCTGCCAGACACAAACTAAGAGACCAATTCAGCATAAAGTAACATTGTAAATTGTAATCCCACTGAAAAATTATTTTGTTGGAAAATTAAAAAGAAAGAAGTGTTTTCCCTACTCATTGGGGGGGGGAGTGTGTGTGCAAAATTTCAAGTTTCTTCTATGAAAAGTTAAGGCAGGGTGAAGTCCCAATACATAGATACGTATAAATATTGAAACACATGAATAACTCTCAGCCTAGTATTTAACCAGTCTGTTGTGGACAGCAATGAATGATGAGCTCAACCCTGACCAATGTTACCTCTAATTTCTGCATGGCCTGCACAGGACAAAAAAGTCTGTTAGTGACTAAAGAAGTCAAGTGTGTAGAAAATTATCTATTGACTTGGGTAATGATTGCTAAAAAATTTAAAAAAAAAAAATTGAATGTGTCTGAACACAAACTAAGGGAGCAATTTAGTACAAATTTACATTGTAAATTGAATCTCCGACTATTTAGAGGGGGGATTTAAAAAAAAAAAATTGTTTTTTCTAGATGTAATAAAGAGTAAATGTTTACATTTTCAGCCTCGTAGCTCCATCATACATTTATACGTACATACATACGTACATAGCAAGCTGGACTAACTTGAAAACTTTTGGTTTAAGTTTCTAATATATATATATGATTCCTGATTTTTAGTCATGAACAACAGACACTCATGCAACATTCACATGAGAGAATCATGCTGAACCTCACATGGAGAGATCACAAGACAGCACAGAATATTAGAGTAAAGATAGGAGTGCAAGATATCATAGAAAAAGAAAACTCAGATGGCAATGGGCTGGTCATGTTGCAAGAATATCAGACAATCACTAGACAACATGACTCACAACGTAGATCCCGGAGATCATAAGTGAAATAGGTCTTTCAATTCTTGTGGAAGGTCTCTGTCCAATGACAGATGCTAAAAGGCTGATGATAATAATAATGATGATGATATTTGAGATCACATTCTACTTGACTAAATATGAAAATTTTGCGATGTATCACAAGATTACTGACAACACAATTCACCTATGTTTGTGTGCCAGTTTGTTTGTTTGTTTGTTTGTCCTCACAATATCTCTGAAAGTTCTCGGTGAATCTCAATGACATTTTGAGGAAGAGTAGGCCACAAACCAAAGGATAATTGATTAATTTTAGGGCCAATTCATGAATTTTTTTTATGAGAAAGGATAATGTTTAGCTTTTTGATATAATAACAAAGTAATGACAATATCAGGGCAATATCATCACAAATAAGTATGATAAATTGCATTATAGTTGTTATTCAAACTATTGATGATACGTCTCTCTGATGGATGAATAATTATTACAGGCTTTTGTCACGGCACAGTCTGGGATTTGTATTCTGATTGTTCAGTTTTCACTGATAATGGTGTTGGTGGAGGCATGCACTCAGAGTGCTTTTCTAGTTATTGTACTTGTTCGGTTTTCACACCTGTGGCATCTGGTAGCTTTCACTGGATATCGTGACAGTAATTTTTCTCAATACTCCAACGCTGGTCCGACTTATACGATTAGCCAACAAAAACATCTGCATCCTACATTATAAGCATTTACTATCGCTACTCAACACTGCCCCCCCCCAAAGAGACCCCCTCTTCACATTCAGATAGTATACCAGTACAAGGTTGTTGAATGGATCAGCTTAAAATGTTGTGTAAACGACTGAAATAAGGAGTTTAATTGTCCAAAAAACTTTGAATGTTAATAACCCTTTGCAAAATTATCAGCAGTTTTTATGATACTTTTACTGTATTGTTAGGTATTTTTTGTAAATCCCTTTTTAACTATCTGAGCTCAGTCTTTAATGCTGATGAATCCTTTTCCTCTTTCCTCAATTTTTTTTATATTATCTCTATCATCTCAAAGTAGTAGAGCTCTGTGCATCATCATATACCTTCTTTATTTGTTGATTGATTGATTCAAATGTCTCTCTTTCATGGCAAATGGGGCCCAACCTTCTCTTCCCCACCAAAAAGGGCTAAAAAAGATATCCCCTGGCTCTTATATGCATAATTAAAGTAGAGCTGAAATGCTTGTTTTCTCTTGTAAATTACAGCAGTGTCATTAATAAAGAGCCACCCTTTTCATCCGCCTCCAAAGGGGATATTTCTGATGCATGAATATGCAGTTCTGGGGTCTGTAACCTGATGGTTCAGTTTTTAGTGATGAGGACATTTGTGGTTGTTTGCCCTCTCTGAGTGCTTTCTAGTTTGCCTCTAACAACGACGTTGGGAGAGTTTTATGTATTCAATCATGTCCATCTGTCTGTTTGTCTGTCTGTCCACATGATTTCTCTAATAACATTTTGTGGAAGGGTGGGCCATGAGCTGCCGAAGAGGTGATTGAATTTTAGATTCACAAATTTATTTTACATGGGAAGATACATTTTTTTGATTATTTCACAGGAAAACAGATTGAAAACAAACAGTTAATAAAAAGGCTGAATTTAGATTTCAAAGGGAGTAATATGTTAGTACATATAAAATTGTCTTCCTTGTTTTTATCATTTCCATTGTTTCCTATTAGTGCATGGTGTTGGCATAAGTATGCACCCTCTGAGAGCTTTCTAGTAATTTTAAGCCCTTGGGAAAGACATGAGAAAGGCATCTCTTCTCCCTCCCAGCTCTTGGTAAAATAATAGGTGAAATATATCCATCAAGGCTTTGGGTGGCAACCAGTCTAGGTAAAGGACAACTCTGATTCCAAACGAAGGTGTGGAGCCCCTTTAAGGCAGTTTGACTCCCAATTTGACATCCTCTCCACAGCTCCTGCAGCCAAGCTAATGCCAGACATATCGCTCTCTGCTTTCATCTGGACTACATCAGTGAATCGAGGTTGAGAGGTGGACAACCCGGGCATCCCAGGATCTCCATACACTTCACTGCAATGTGCCCTGGAGGGGACATTCCATTGTCTGCAGAGATAGAACGGAGGCCATTCAGTCTGAGATCCGTAAACTGATTGTTCAGTTTATAGTGATGGTATGGTTGATAGTGATGATGGGTGTGGCAAGCACTCTCTGAGTGCTCTCTAGTTTATAGTGCACTCACTACCAAGTTGAATAAACAAGATTATTGTCTATAGCTTTATTCTAGCATGGCTGCCAACTTTTGACACCCTTGGACATTTTATTAGTCCCAAGCCGACTCGCCGTCTACTGTTCACCATTCAGTCTTGCTCCTAAACTATATATTGGAAATCGTCAACCAAAACTGTCCTCATCTTGGTTCGTTCTTCTAACAACATTTCGGCTGTAGTACCCTATGGTCTTCTTCAGCTGATGAGTGGGTGTATTTTTGACCATTTTTTGATGGTTGAAACATTGTTTTCAAAAAACAAACCAAGATGAGGGCATGAGGTACTCCCTCATCTAAGAAATTCAGACGGAAAGGTTTCTACCAGTTTTTAAGTTGGTCCAGCTGGTTATGTATGTATGTATGTATGTGTCATGCACACAGGCCGTTACAATGTAGCTGGAGGGCGGAAAATATGAAAATTTACTCTTCATTATAGCTAGAAAAACGTTTTTTTTTTGCTTAGAAAATTTTCCCTTAAAATAGTTTTTTAGTTTGAGGTTGAATTTGTCATGTAAATTTATGCTGAATTTATCCCTCATTTTATATCTGCCTATTTTTTGAAAATTAAGACTTCTTAAGTGATCACTGCCCGACAAAGGCAAGACAAAAATAACTTCTTCATTTTTACAATTTTTTAATTGATCTATCCCAACAATGCATGCTGCCTAAAGATGTTGGTCTCTTGATAGTTTCTATTGAATGACCAACCTGATTTGTATATATATATATATATATATATATATATATATATATATATATATATATATATATATATATATATATTTACATATCTACCTACATCTTCACTCTCTACACTACCAGGTCTATTAACTACTGACATAATTGAGTCATATAAGTAAAACTATAATTGATTTTTTTCCCCTGTGGGGAGACAAGACGAGTATATTAAATATACAAACAAGAAAACAGGTAAATTATTCACTAGTTCAATAATCAAAAGTAAAGCATTGACCAAACCCGTATTTATTTTTTCCGACAAATATTCACAAAGTTTTCCATTAAAATCATGGGCCCATCCTTGACAATTTGATTAAAGCTTATCTAAATTTCTAATTTGAGTTGTCTGAAGAAAGTAGACCACTACATCTACTGGGGATAGGAATTGGCTACCTCTTTAATCGAGTGGGTCAAATGAAACATTTTACATCTTTATACTGGCCATACATTCACTTAAAAATGTTGATCGTATAACAGAAAGTGTACTTAATTTCTATTTTAAACAAAAGCATGAGTTACAACTATCATATTGATTTGTGAAGTGGAACAAGAGTAATTTTACAACATAAATTATAGAATTAACTATCTGAGAAGAATTATTTAAGATGAATAAATGCCTTGATTGGTTATGGGCTAGAAAAAAATGTTGCCGCTGGCTTTTGGTCACTCATATGTAATCTAGACAATAAATCTTCACAAAATCCTCAATAGAAGGAGAAATCAAGCAGTGGATCTTTCCAAGTTAGCAAGCTTTCAGAAGAAGAAAAAAAAATCCTATCAATCCTAAAGAGAAAAGGGATACAACCAATGCATCCTCCTGATAGTCACCTATGGAGCATGGAACCTGACCAAAAGATTGACCCTCAAACTAAGAACCATGCTATATGAACAAGAGATAAACGTGCTGAACGTCTCATGGAAAGATCACAAAAGAACTTGGTATGTTAGAGAAGAGACAGGAGTCCGAGATATCATAGAAACCATAACAACACTCAAAAGGCAATGGGCTGGTCATGTTGCAAGAATGGCAGACAACTTCTGATCATTGCAACTCACAATGTATATCCCCACAGATCATATGCAAACTGTGGCTAGTAAGAAAAAAAGATGACGTGACTAACTAGATAAGATAAAGTATTGGCTCTGTGGAATCGCTGATATTGAGATCAGGTGAATTGTGTGGAAGGTTTACATCCAAGAACAGATGCTAAAAGGCTGATGATGATTATAATGATAATGATTATGATGATGAAGTTCCAAGATTACAAATCAGTACAATATCAGTCGAGAAAACGTGTGGAATAATGAAAATGCTTTACCTCATAACCTCAGACAAAGTATTGTGCTAAATAACAAGAAAAAGATGATGAAACTAGTCTTAAATAATCCGTTGAATGATAATCACTCAGCCTCCAGTGATACCCACCAGGCATCTGGAGTGAAACCGTAACCCGCAGCACTGCTGTGGACTGTGAGAGTGCGCAGAGGAGGGCTGGAGACCTAAGGAGACTTGCTGTCACTCAGTCTCCAATGGTGACCATAAGCCAACTGGTGCGAACATGCTGATGATAATAATAATAGAAGTAGAATTCTGAGTTTAGGCTTTATTGATGGGCCCTTGTACCCAGTTCTAATAAATGTTGATCGATTTGTAAAATAATAAATAATGATAATACTTCAGCATGAAAAACATTCAGACAAAACCAGGAAAGTAGAAAACAGACAAAACCAGGAAAGTAGAAAACACAGGCTGTAATATAGTGATCAAAATATCAAATACTGGATACTGGCCTCAAATGATCCCTTGAATAATGACTACATTTCATCTCAGGACTTCAAACCATACAAAGTCAAGAGAGTGCATCAAACCATACAAAGAAGTCAGGAGAGTACACCAGCAACATCAACAAAATTATTTTATTTCCTTTTTAACCCTTTATATACAAACAGCACTTTTGAATACCACATGTTTTGCCAGTTGATTTGTGACCTTCATGTCATGTGCTTTTGAAAACCACATCTTTTGTCAGTTGATTTATAACCTTCGTGTCCTGGTGGTACTCATAAGTCCAATTTGTTTCATTAATTGATTCAAAACCTTTATGTTCTGGCTGTACTTGTAACTCCAATTCATTTTGTCAATTGATTCGAGACCTATATTTCCTGGCAGTGCTTGTGAGTCCAATTTGTATTTTTCAATAAAAATCAGTGTTTACCCAAATGTTTCTTTATCATTCGATATTTATATGGCCTTAAAATGTAGATAAAAGATACGTGATTACGAAACATTCAAAAATACAGGACAGAGAGAGTTAAGCAGATTAACATAGCTATATTCTAAATTCCATGTTTACGTATGGATTTTTAACATCAATTGCATCAAAAAACTACCCCGCCCAGCCATGTATGTTCTTATCTCAGCTGATAGTAAATACACAGTAGACCTATAATACAATGAGTTGGTATAACACGTAAAATCATTTATAACTGGTTCGAGCATGGACCTGAATTTCAAAAAATTTGATTTGGCTATAACAATAATAGCTGATTACAAAAATAGAAAAAAATCCGAACTGAATCAGGTTGCACCAACTGTAAAAGGGAAATGAATTAGACAAAAATATTTCGGTAGTCAATAAATCAAACTCATTCTCCGTTTCCCCTCCATCTGTTGCTAAAAATATCCCTCAATGTATCGTCAAACTCCCACTCTAGACACTTGCTACATATACATCTAAGTTTTGTCAAAATATTACCTTGTTATGATTTCGAAAAAAAATTATATTTATTTCTGTCTTACGATTTGTAAAAATGGAAAATTTGTAACAATGCAGACTCACTTATAATGCAGTCGGAAATTATATAAGTCATCACAGGTTTACAGTATAGAAAAAAAATATCTGTCTGTACTGCAACCGGACTTATCAGACTGACACCTACCTGCTCTAGTTGCCAATGGTCAGACAAATCCTATTGACCTAATAACCCACAGACTCCACAGAAAAGAAGAATAGATCATAGAATAGACCATTTTTTTTTTTTTCTATTTGGCAGAATTCATTCTCGGTTGATATGGATTTATCTTTATTCTTCATCTAACATGCTACATCAAAGGTTCACACCATTAACTGAAGTATCTAACCAAATATCAAAGAGCGCTTCTCTTGATTTACTGTATATGATAAGTTGTTCTCAATGCTCGGACCAACATTTTCAAACTGTGTTCTTGCCGAGACAGCCTTAATAACAAAATTGTTAAACTTTGAGACTTCTCTAGGGAAATTCCATGAGCAAATCCCAGACAACCCACGAGCACCTAGGTACACCTCCATAAATGACAGCCACACACTAGAGTATACTATACGTGGCCGACACATATGGAGATGACGTTGAGATGCCAGTGTATAAGATGATAACTTAATTTGTTTAAAAATGATGCAAATATTAAAGTGCATTCAATATTCTGGTATTATGACTAGGTGACCATCTACCAAAGCTAGATATTGACAGTTATAGGCCTTACATGATTTGCAGTGAGTGTTAGCTCTCCGAATATTTGGTCAATACGGAAAAAACTTCAATTCTGAATTTCAGACAATGCTAGAAAAATCTAGAGAATGAATAAAATTGAAATGAAGGGGTCAGCACAACAAACATGAAGATATTAGTGTGACTAATTCATAGGAGATATTTATCTGTACACAGCATTAAAAAATCACCATAGCTTGCATGTGTACTAGAACTAATTATCTTAAATTATCTAAAAAATATCAGCACTAGATTTGGGTATTGTTTGTCCAAAATAACCATAGAAAAAAAAGCACTTTTTGAAAAAAATAAAAGAAAAAGGTTTTAGGTGGTGCCTACTGATGTACTCATGCAGATTTTCAAGGTTGTAACCACAAAAATGTGACCATGGGCGCCCAGAAACAAACACAGACAGACAAGAACATTCAAAGAGAGAAGAATCTGTAGCCCACTTGGTTGGTTGGTTGGTCATTTGTGGGATTGAGGTAATTTGATGGCAGTATTTTAACTTGGAACTTCTGAAATCACAGGTATACCTTTTGAGCCGAATTAAGGTCGCATGGGGACCCCTGACTGTTATTCAAACAGGGGCCCTGCCATCAAAATGATTACTGGCATAAGTAAACAAGAAATTCTATTGAATTAAATAGTAATTATATTGAATTTCATTTACATGATTATAATTATTACGTCATATGTTCACGAACATTCTTATGGCAATTTTTTCTGTTAATTAATTAGGGCTCTAGCCCACTGAGCATCCCCTTAATCCAGCCCAATATACATTGATAAGCGTGATTGATTTATTCCAAAGTTTTCTGTACTGTTCAAAACTATTTCTAATTTACAGCGCTTTTCTTTCAGCTTATACAAAGTTAGATTAATTTGTACAGAAATACCTCAAGAGTCTTTCCATTGTCTATCAGACAGACTAAAGAGGCTTTCTTTTTCACACAAAAGCAACATTGTCAACAAATAAGCAGAAAATGTATACCTTAATTAGTGCAATCGATTAATTCCTAGATTTTCCATAGTGTTATAAACTGTATTGTTCATGGTTTAATTATGATTTGACGTGTGTTCTTTCAGCTTATACATTAATTTGTAATTCGTATGGCAAGACATTAACTGTACTACATCAAAACCCACACTAATCAGAACCCACACTAATCAGAACCCACACCAATCTAAACTGTACTATTCCAGATATTCCTGTACAAGAAAAAAAACCCACAGAATATATTGACTGAAATGGATAGATCAACACAGCAAACATGAAGATATTAGTGAGTTATTCATAGAATAATAACAATATTTCAAACTCAGACCTTCTGACAAATCTAGAATGGCCTGAGAATACACTATCTACTGAAAGGCAAATAATTCTTCTTAAATGACTTTTTTATTATGAAGGCTCAGTCCAAACAACCATAAAGTTTCCTATGTCTACTCACTCCATTAATTCTTTGTCTGATGAACCAAGTGTTTGGATGACTTTGGAGGCCGAGATCTAAACACAGAATATTCTAGAGATCAGATAAAAATGAATGATTATGGATTCAGAGTCAATATTTTACCAACACACAATGTCCTACTTACCACGAAGGTCGCTCTGTTGATTGATAAGAGTAATTCTTAATTTGTTGGGTAATCAATCATTACTTTGACGCCTTGGCTTTCCTCATTTTTAGTATCCGTCTACCCTTTTCTAGTATCAGGGCCAGAATCAAGTTCTCAGTTATAGAAGTGATTATTTATCCACTTGAATCATAAATTTAATTTGTTTTCCCTGGTTTTAATCTAATAGTTTGATTGCACATGCACAAACACATTATTATCTATATAATTTTATTTATTCTTATTCCTTTTTTTTTGGGTTTCACTTCATTTTCCACTGTTATAGAGATATCAATGCCATTCTGACTCTATAGATTCTCTTACTAGAAAATGACCCCTATGTTTAGCTTCTAAATAAAAAGCTTGTTGTGATCTGAAGGCTTATTTACAAAAGACTGAAATGAAATAGAGCCAAGTATCAGACTGTCCCAATACTCCATCAATACTCCCATGATTACTGACCATATAAGTGAATTAAGTAATATTAATGCTGTGTATAGCACTTACATACAGTTTTGGGAAAAGTGAATCGTTTAAGGTTTTAAAAGTATCTTTCAATTTACTATATGGATACAATGCTAAACTGGACCCTGATCTTTTTGCTATTTGTTGAGTTTTGAGGTATTCAGTCCCCTTGGGAAGGTTGTTAAATTCTTTTGGTAGTAAATTTTCATCCTTTCATTAAGATTTTGGAAGCTGATACTGGGATGCAATAATGCTTGCAATTCTTTCAGGAGATGCAGGCTCTATTCAATGAGAGTGAAATACATGGAAATGGTTCCTTAAAATCTTATATAGAAATCAAGTTTTCCTTAATAATCGTCAGCATTAAACAAACTTTATCAGCTCAGCCCTTGTTAATGTTTTGATTAGCATTCCTTTTTTCATCATCATCATCATCATCATCATCATCATCATCATCATCATCAGCTGCAGCAGCATCATCATCAGCTGCAGCAGCATCATCATCATCATCATCATCATCATCATCATGAGCCTTTTAGTGTCTGTTGTTGGACGTAGACCTTCCACAAGATTCACCAGACTTCACTATCATGGGCATCACGGAGCAAGTACTTTCTAAATTTATCTAGCTCGTCACGCATCTTACTTTCTGTCAGCCACAATTTTGCATATGAATTCTGGGTATCCACGTTGTGAGTTGTGATGTCCAGTGGTTGTCTGTTATTCTCAAAACATGACCAGCCCATTGCCATTTGAGTTTTCTGTTTCATTGATATCTCAGACTCCTGTCTCTTCCCTAACATACTGTGCTGTCTTATGATCCCTCCATCATGTAGCAAGCTGAATTCCTTCAAATACCATTGTTAACCATTTATCTTATAGCCTGGCATATATGATAGTCTTATTACTTGAAAACAACTACAGAATGTTATCTTTAAAGATATATTCACATATGCATTTTCAAAGAGGAATAACCTGAAAGTTAAGACTTGTATAACTATAGTAAATACAATCATCACCATCATCATTATACTCATCAGCCTTTTAGCATCAGTCGTTGTACATAGACCTTCTCCAAAATTCCCTATCATGGGTATCATGGAGCCAACACTCTCTGAATTAGTCTAGCTTGTCACTCCATCTTATTTTCTGTCGGCCAAAATTTCACATATGATTTCTGTGGATCTGTGCTGTGAGTGGTGATGTTCAGTGGTTGTCTGACATTCTCACAACATAACCAGCCCATTGCCATTTGAGTTTTCTAATTGATTCTATGATATCTAGGACTCCTGTCTTTTCTCTAATATGCTGTGCTGTCTTATTATGTTGAGCATGATTCTTTCATGTGCACGGTGCATGGTCTTAGTTTGAGGGTCAATCTTTTGGTTAGGTTCCATGTTTCAGCTCCAAAGGTGACTATTTAGTTGGATGATATTACTACTAATAGAACTGGTGTATCTGAGAACAATACCAAAATAAGACCAATCAGGGAAAATGAGGAATGATTTCAAGGATTAGATTTGATCGTTTACCATATTTAAAGGGGCTAATACAGTCATGGCAAACCTTTTCAGTGTGATCTGTCAAAATTCAAATTTTTTGAATGATCCTTTTAATGGAGTGTCACTTACATCTATACATATATTTTAGTTTTAATTTAATGCTTATGGATATACAGCCTATTTTTCTAACTTATTTATAAAACTAGGAGTTTGATAAAATGCAACTTGAAATTTTTAGATATATCTATGAAACTAAGATAATAAAATGAAATCAATAAACGTTCATTGCGTGTCACCTAAAACCCAGCGTCCTGTCACAGCTGACATTTCTGTCATAGATTTGCCATGACTGCTCTTTCAGTTCAGTCAGTAAAGCAGTTGCCATACATAGACGTGCTTTTATAGGTAAAAGAGACGCGACTTTGAGTCTCTCCGAGAGCTTACTCTTTAATCTGCACAGTTTTACTCACTGCCATAGACTGATGGTCTGACTGGTTGTAATGAAAAGCAACTAAAATTAAAAGAAAAGAAATACTATTATTATTGATTTTGACTAGCTTTTACCTTCATCCTGACTTTTAGTTGATTCTCTATCACAACAGACTGTATTTCCACAGCAACTATTAAACAGTGCATTTGGAAAATAAGAGCCAGCCCACAGTGAGAATCAAACTTGTGCCCTTTAGTTACAGAGGGTCTAGTATATGCCTAGCTATTTTCGAGCATTTGAGTAATTGTACATTGATCGCCCCCAAAATCTGACTACTCTTTTTGCAGTATATTGCCCACCCTTCACATAATTTCATTGAAATTCATCAAAAACTTTTGGAGATATTGTGTGGACAGATATGAGTGTACATATAAATGTAACGGGTAAAAATGGAAAAATTGTCTCTCAATCAAAAAGAACCCTGAATCCACCCCGATAATTAGGCACTTCTTCCTTACTATAGAGTTTTATTGAAATTCACTGAGTACTTTCGGAGATAACACGTGGGCAGACAGAAGAGAGACGGAGAGATAGAAAGATATGACTGAATACATACACCTCTCCAATTTGGTTGGCAGAGGTAACTAGTAATCAAAATCCCCGCAAAATACTTAGCATAGAAACTAGACAGCATTCAGGGAGAGCATACCTTGGCCAAAGCCATTATCAGGAGGAGTAATTGTGCACGGACCAACCTTAAAATTGAATCAGTTCTTCCCTAGTCTATTATCCACCCTTCAACAGAATATCATTGAAATTCATTGAGTTTTGGATATATTGCATGGACAAACAGGAAATTTGTACAATATTATGTGTTTATGCCATATAACTACGACATAGGGAAGGGAATCGTGCAAGGATTCTCTCCAAAATTCAATCAAATCTTCCGTAGCCTATCGTCCACTCTTCTACAAAATGTCATAGAAATTTATTGAGAACTTTAGAAGATATCATGTGGACAGAATTAAATTATGGTTATATTATGCGGTTCGGACATATAACTGTAATATAGAGGGATAAATGTGCATGGATTTGCTCTAAAATGTAATGTTCTCCCATAGCCTACTGACCACTCGTCCACTGAATCTCATAGAAATTCATAAATAACTTTTTGGAGGTATCACGTGGACAGTCATGTGCTTATACATAAAGGCAATTGAAAAAAAAAAAAAAGGTGAAAATATCTCTCAACCTAGAAGAAAATTCCTGGATCCTCTCCCAAATTTTACCACCTCCTCATCATTCCATTGCTCATCCTTCCACAATGTTTCATCGGAATTCATTCAGCACTCTCAGAGATATTGTGTGAAAAGATGAGCAAGCAGATTAAATTTTTTCCAACTTATTATCATGGTTGTGGGAGGATAAGTCAGTTGGAAAAAAAGTCATGGACTACAAGTCATAATGTGTGTTAATGTATGAACGGAAAAAGTCATAACTTTGATTTCTGGCTCAGAAAAAGTCACAGGAAATGTTTTCAATGAAATATGTGACATTTTAACTCACTTACATGATTTATAGTAATAAAATAAGTAATAATATTTTATATGTATTCAGTTCAATTCAATAGAGTATGTAATATTTCAAATCTGAGAAAACATTCAGATTGTGCAAAACCCTGCCAATGTCATTGTCAGTAGAAGTAATTGGGCATTGATCCGTCGTAATATTTAATCACTTTTTCTGTAGCCCATTGCTTAACTTTCCATGAAATCCTATAGAAATTCATTGAGAACTTTTGGAACTAGTGTATGGACAGACATGTACTTCTGGCAACATTATGTGGTGTGAACATATAACAAGGATGGAAGGGAAATACTTGTGCATGGATCCCCCTCCCCAAATTCAATCACCATTTACAAATTACACCAATAGACAACCCCTCTACATAATTTCATTAAGAACTTTCGAGATAGAGACATGGGCTTATACATAAATTTGTGAAGAAAACAGATAAGTATCTCTTATTCAAAACAGAATTCGATAAAATTTAATTGAAATTTAGGGGGAAAATAGGAGTCAGAGACATCACGAGGAAACTTGAATGGCAATGGGCTGGCCATGTTGCAAGAATGGCAGTCAACAGATGGACATCACGACTCATGACACGGATCCCCAGAGATCGAATGCGGATCCGAGACTAGCAGAATCATAGATGGCAAGATGAACTGGACAAGTTCAGAAAATATTGGCTCCGTGATGCCCATGATAATGGCAAATTCTGTCAAATGACAGATGATAAAAGACTGGTGGTGATGATGATGATGATGAGTACTTTCGGAGATGGTGGGGACAGCCACAGATAAGGTGTGGTCCTCTGAAAGGAAAACTGCCGATAAGAGAGGACCACTGAAAAGGAGACTGCTGGTAAGAGGATTACCACTGAAATGTAAATCACAGATCGGAAGGGGGAGCACTGAAAGGCAAACAGTTGATATAGGAGTACCACTGAGTGGTTGAACGTAGATGAGGGGGTCACCAACTGCAAACCAGGGATAAGAAGAACTGCTTGAAGGGAAACTAAATCATATAAATAATATCTAAAAAAAAAAATTTTAATATATAATCTTATGATTATATATGCTGATGACGTAATTTTACATCCGTCATAAGAATCAATTAAAAAAAAGGATTAATGACGTCAGTTAACTAAGGACAATTGATTGAAAAATGAATATTTAGTGAAAAATCTTCTTGTAGAGATGTGTGTGAATACATCCGAGAAAAAAAAATATTTCAAACCGTGAACCAAAGATGATTGATATGAAACTTGGTCCAGACTTTCTTTTGACCTACTCTTGTCTTCCTCTCCCTCCACCTCCTCCTCTTCCGCTTTCTGCTACTGCTACCACGGATAGTGGACAAACGTGGAACTCACAGTTCTTGTTTTTCAATTCCTTGCAGAGCCTCATGCTGAATTAATTTGCTTCCATCATGAGACCCTGACTTATCTTGGCCTGTGATGTAAATGAAAACTCTTCACCCACAAAAGATCAAGTTAAGTTCAACCTGGATTTATTGGAAACATACAAATAATACTTTTCAGACTCTCGATACATTGCGATCAAGCCGGGGTCAAAATCATTTTCGCCAACATGACAAGTGCGAGATCATTTTTTCCTCATCATTTTCTATATGACAAATCATTATTTCACGAGTTGCTCGGACAAATTTCAGAAACTGTCAACCCAAACTGTCAACAAAGGTTTCTTCCGTTTTCAAGCCTGTCCAGCTGGCTGACTGGCAGTCTGGCTTGCTGGCTATGTATATATATATATGTATGTATCATGCGTATGTAGCACCGATGGAGCTAGAGGGCTGAAAATTTACTCTTTATTAAGTCTATAAAAAAAGTTTCTTTTTTAATTACCCCCCCCAAATATTTTTTTTTTATGGGGGGGGGTAAGTCAACTGAATCTATCACCAAAACTGTCAACATAGGTTCTTTCAGTTTTCAAGTTAGTCTGGCTGGCTATGTATGTACGTATATATGTTTGTATCACGCATACAAGCCACACGTAGTGCTAGAGGGCTGAAAATAAAAACATTTACTCCTTATATCTTGAAAAAATATTTATTTTTCATTTTTTTTATAATCCCCCCCCTCCCCCGAAAGAGATTTTGAGGAGGATTCAATCTGCAATGTAAGTTCATGCTAAATAGGTCCCTTAGTAAGTGTTAGGTAACAATCACGCAAGTTTTTGAAAATTAAGACTTTTCCTAGTGATCACCGCCCAACGAAATGTGAAAAAAATAAATTATTCGTTGATACCCTGCCATTTCCTGATTCTTTAATTGATCATGCCCAACATGGCTTGCTGCCAAAAGATGTTGATTACATGACAGTTTCTATTAGGTGACTTACTAGACCTGTTCTTATCTCTATTGATTTAATACAAAGTTTCTTCAGCTGATACATTCTTTCACACGGGCTTACAAAACGATTATATAAGTCAGTTATATTCCAACATAGGTTCTTCTGATAAAGAAAGAATAACATTGAAACTCTTGAAACTCAACAAAGACTCACCATCACAGTCAATAACGGAACAACTGTAGCGTCAATATTTAAAGTTGTATGAATAAAAAATTCCATCAGAGAATGAATATGTTCAGAATAAATTCTGTTCATAACATCACTGGTGTTTTTCACACGAAAACATCTAAAACAGAATCAAGAAGTTATTATCAAACCCAACAAAATGAGAAATCCATTCCCCGAAAAAGGGCAAAAAAGTTGCTTTTTTCCCTGAAATTAAAAAAAATAAACATTTCAGAACGGGTCTAGTGAAGTACTAAGGCCACTGGTATATACATAGATGGATAAAACCTTTTGCCACTGGTGGTGGCTTCTACTGTTCGATTGTGAATGGTTCTGAGAAATTTATCTTACATACTGTTCTGATTTACCTCTGCCAATGAAATTGGAAGAGATTTATGTTTTATGTTATATCGGTGAAATTTGGCATATGTACCAAAGGGACCTGAATTGAAATTAAATCAAAGTTTTGAGAAAAAAAACATTTTTGAATGTCTTACAGGCAAGGTACTAGCCACGGGTAACTATAATGTAAAACTGAACTGGACCCTTCCAAAATCTAAACTAACATTGTCGGAACTCTTTAGGGATTATTTTTTAGGAAAGATTAAAAAAAAAAAAATAATTACTTTAGTTCAAGATTAGATAAAAAGCTGTTTGTTGGAATAATGTTATCATGTTCTATGTAACAAGCCTGATAGTCAAATCATAGATGTTCTAGGTCTCTTGTGTGAAGATCTACCAAGGGTAAAGTGACCAACTTTTTTTCTCAAGTTTTCATCAAAAGTTGAATCGAAAAACATCTCAAAACATCTCAAAACACCTAGAAACATTTAGATTCTGCAGACATATACCTGAAATCTGAGAAAAATATTATATACTATTAATAGATTGATTGTGACTTCAATCCTAAACATTCGTTTTATTCAAATATTACTTAATTTATTAAAGATATGATCTATTTTTGAAGTAAAACCAGTTTATCGGAATGTTCAGAAAATAAACTATAGAAATTTAAAAAATGATAGTATGAGAATAACTTTCCGTTGGAATTACAGTGACGTCTGTTTTGCCTTCTTCAATTTCCTCACTTAAGCGACAGCAAAGTTGAGCATTTATTTCATAGGAGCAGGAGGGAATGCTATAGTGAATATGGTGTGAGATTTTTGCAAAGTCAATTTGTCAGATTGTTTGATTGTCATTCAGTGATGACTAGCACATCTAAAAATACTGATTTTTCCAAACAACAATGTTTGAAAAATGTCATACAAAAATGTATTTATTCGACGAAATTAATCCTACCTTAACAGTCTCAAATTTTCAGACGAACAAGAAGGCCAAAGAATGCATGAGCCAAAACATAGTGATAAAACAAATTAAGATGAGGATATCAGTGCAATCAACTTGTGTAATAATGAATACGGCTTATCTCAGAATTTCAGACAATGAAGAAGGCCAAAGCATGCTTCAACCAAAATACAGGGTTGAAACTTTTAATGATATTGATATCCGTTCAAACGACTCATGGATTAATGATAATTAGCTGAACCCATGGAAATTCCAAGGGTGTTGACATCTAAGATTAACCATTATCTCATGCCTCTGCTTTTCTCTCATCCTTCTCTAGTATCTTCTCATTCTCTCCCGTATCCTCTACAATCTTCACACCTGTCCATGTTTTAATCTAGATGTTCTGCAAACATGGATTAGTTTAATCTCTCTCATTCAAATACCTTAATTTCTCTTCGCTCGTCTCTTTTCCCACCCTCTTAGTAAATTACCTAACCTTTGTCTTCTCTTTTCACACCCTCTTAGTAAATTACCTAATCTTTGTCTTCTCTTTTCCCACCCTCTTAGTAAACTACCAAACCTTTGTCTTCTCTTTTCACACCCTCTTAGTAAATTACCTAACCTCTGTATTATGTTATTATAACAGCATAACATTTGAGCAAAGATAGGAACAAGAAGAATAATATTATAGAAGAAGACCAGTCCCAGAATTTATGGATTACAATTATGCAACCGACTTAGTCTATGTAAATCAGTGTATGATAATGATCATTCCCCATCTCAGAAATTCATACAAAACAGGTCTGGTTGGTCACTGGATAGAAACCATCATATGACCAATGCCATGTAGGGGGTGATCAATTGAAATATAAACGAAGAGATCAATTTAGCATAAACTTACATAGTAAATTGACCCCCCCTCCAACTAAAAATATATAATGGGAGGATTCTCAAAATACAAAACAGATTTTTTTTTCCCTAGACATAATAAGGAGTGAATATTTAAATTTTCAGCCCTGGAGCTCTATCGGTGGAGCCTGAATGTGTGATATAGATAGAAAACCAGTCAGACCAGCTCAAAAACTGATGAAACCTACGTTGGCAGTTTGGGTTTCAGTTTTGGTTGACAGTTTTTGAATCGCTGTATCCCCATGAATAGTTGGCCAGACCAACCAGCCAAGCAAGCTACAGATTTTTCTCTCTTGGCTCATCTGTGTCTTTGGTCATGTTTTTCAGGCTTCAAGCATGAAAATTCACATGAGTACACCACTAAGAACCATCTAGAAATTTTTGTTTTGTATTTCCAAAAAAGTTTTTTGTTTGTTTACAAAGGTAGACCATCAATGCCAAAACTTGTGCTGGTATGATATTAGATAATTTCAGATTAAAGATCTATCTTTTTTAGATAATTTCAAATAAAAGATCTATTTCATTAAATAATTTTAAAACTATTTTCCAAATGATTTTTGATAAAAGATTTCAGATGATATTAGAAAATCTTCCGATAAAAATCTATTCTTTTTTAGAAAATTTTTGATGAAAAATTTGTGCAGAAAATTTTTGATGCAAGGTCTGTATTTTTAGATGATTTTTTTAGGTTAGCTCTGGTACATGCCCAGGCTATGGTGGTTCATTTATGCAAGGTACAAATTTTCTAATTATGGTTTCTACTCGTTAATTTGTTTTCCTGTTCGTTAGATGCAAGCATTGAGACTTGATTGATGCAAACAGATTCAAAGCCGCAAAAAATAATTCCACATTTAATCAAATAAAATTAATGCCTTAAAATCTCATCAGTAGGAAAAAAACAGACAACATGGATGATTAACTTCTGTCGTAAATGATAAAAATTAGAGTTAACGACTGCTGTTGCTGGGGGTTGAGGGGCAAGGAATTATGGACTATCAGTTGCCAAGTTTCTTCTCTCTTTTGATATATTGATGATGATGTTGATGATGATGATGACGATGAGGACAATGATGGTAACAAAGACAACAATGAAGATGATGACAATGATGATGATGATGATGACCATGACAATGACAATGATGATAACAATAATGATGACAGTGACAACAATGATAAAGATGATGTCAATGATGATGATAGCAATGATGACAATGAAGATGATGATGATGATGTCAATGATGATAACGATGATGACAATGATGATGATGATAATGATAATGACAATGATGATGATGACAATTATGATAACGATGATGATGATGATCATGATGACGATGATAATGACGATGATGACAATGATGAAGACAATAATGATAACGATGATGATAATGATAATGATTATAATAATGATGATTATGACCATGATGATGATGATGATCATTAAATATCTGTTACTGGTATCATTGAGTATATATTCTCAAAGAGGGAAAAATGATTGGTTTTAGGTAAAAAGAAAAAGAACTGGTTATACACTTTGTTCTTTGGACAATCTTTCTTGTCATTAGTTACAAAGAAAGTGTTCTCTTGTATCTAAACAAGAAAATTTGACAAAGAAAAAATCATCCCAAAAAGACATTCCTTCTCTATCATCCTTATTCATGTAACTTGCTCTATGAATGGACTCAGATAGAAAGAAACACACTAACATAGGAAGAGAGGAATATTGCCATAGATTTAGGACAGTTAAGGAAAATCTGTCTGATATCTAACTGTAAGTTCAACAAAGCATCCACCATCTACATGTCCACATCTGTGATTTCTGATTCCTAACCAAAGTAATAGTAGCATTACTAGTTGTGGTAGAAGTAGTAGCGGGAGTGGGAAGAAGGAGGTGACGATGGTTTACTCAAAAATCTGGCTATTAAAAAAAATCAATTAATAAATTTACATTAAAGCAAATGTGCAATTTTTATCAATAATTTGTTTTTAGTTTTTAGTTTTCGTGTACAGTTATTTTTTTGATAACTTGACTTTAAATGTGTATATATTACATTTTTAGCTATAAAGATAGCTGGAAATTGAAAAGTTCTGTTGATTTTAGACATTTTTGAAGACAGTTTTAGCTATTGATAACAAACGATACTTGGCAACCCTGTGAAAAAAAACAAATGCTTGATATATCATCAATTTATCAGAAGTGATTAAATGAAATCGCACCCTTTTATGACAGAATAGCAGCTGATAATCGCAAACACTCTCCTTCCTCTTTCTGTTATTTACCGCAACTGGGACCGATTGACAGACTGAAAAATCATTTGGTGGAGATGCATGGACACATGTAAAAACAAGAAAACGGGTCTGGTTGGTCTCTCAATAGAAACCATCACACTGCCAATGTTTTTGTGGCAATGTAAATTGAAAAGAATTTAAAAAAGAGACGATCAATGAATAAGTTACCTCTCTCAATGTATCAGTGAAAAAAGACCAAATTTTTTTCAAACACTGCTGGAGACGAATAGAATAATCTAGCAAAAATTTGCATGGTAAATTGCCCCCCTCCCCCAAATATCCTTCTTCTAAATGAAAAAATTAAAAAAATGAAAACAAACAAACTGTTTTTTGTGAGGTTAATTAAAAAAAACATAACAAAAACAAACTATTTGTTGAAAAGATAAGGAGTTAGATTCTAAATTTTCAGTCCTCTAGCTCCGTTGGTGCAGCCTGTACATGTGATACTTACATACATAGATGCCCAGCCAGCCAGCTAGACAGATAGACAGAGAGAATTACTTGAAAAGTGAAGAAAACTATATTGTCGGTTTTAGTGACTGCTTTGGCCAACGGTTTCTAATAAAAAAGGCCCAGCCAGAAAAAGAGATAAAGGCTTAAATCTTTATCAATCACAATCCTAAAATGTCTGCTAATTCATTTTACTTTCTGATTATTATGCCTAGGGAATATTAATGATTGTATTAATAATGAAATTATACTCCACTGAATTTGGTCGTAACCCAAAGTGGAAACCAATGTTATTGTGAGTAAAAACCAATATTTTTTAGCCTCAGGCTCTGAGTATCTCTGTGCACCCTGCCATGATGAAATGGTTAGAAAGCTGGACTTGTGGATCATTAGTACTGAGTAGTGAGTCTGACACTCACTAGGTGCCCCTACCAGTGGCCATGCGCCTCAAGTAATGGTTACAAGCTGTGTTATGGTTAGCAAGCTGGACTAGTAGATCATGCCTACTGAGTTGATACTCACAGGGTGCCCTATGCTTGCGACTTAAAGGCAAAACTAAGCTACTCTTGGTAAATACAAACCAAAATTTTCTAGCATTCCCAACCTGTGATAGATATAATGAATAAATGAATGAAAACTTTCTATTTCATGGACATTTTTGATTTGTGATATGATGGCAAGGGACTTTTCAGATGAATTATTTAATCTACTTTATCCCCAAGAGACTCTGTGCCTGGCATAGTTGTTATTTGTTGACAAGCTGGACATAAAGATCATTACACAGTGCAAAGTGATTTTTGTTCCTGGGTAGTGAGTGTTATTTTCTGAGAGCTTATGTGAAAAAATATAGGGAACCAGTTTGGTTAATCACTCAATAGAAACCATCACATGGCTAACATATTTTGCCAGCAAGCTGTGTTGAGAGAGATCAATCCAAACATTGGCATAAGGGGTGATCAATAAATGAGTTACTTTTCTTGCTTTTTGTTGGATCGTCGAGAAGTTTGAATTTTCAAAAAACAATCAGGTATAAACTAGTGACTAATCTAGCATAAACTTGAATAGTAAATTGAACCCCCTTACTAAAAACCTATTTGAGGGGAAGTTAAAAAAAACCCCCAGACATAAGGAGTAAGTGTTGAAAAATTCAGCCCTTGGGCTCCATTGTTGTGGCCTCTAAGTGTGATAAATGCATATAGAGCCAGCCAACTAGTAAACTTAAGAAACCTATGTTTTGGTGACATTTTGGTGACTGTTGAGGTTGACTTTTTGAAAAAAAAACGTTTTCATGCTTAGGATAATAACATTCAAGTATAGATGTTCTTCTTACTTAGTGCGATAAAGAATAGACTTATTTCACTGTTGAATAAAGTCTGACGGGAACAATTGATCTTTTTCAAACTTTTTAGACATAATCAATTAGAAAATAATACTTATTACCCAGAAAAAAAATACGTAAAAAAAGTTGCACAGTGTTATTACAGAGTAGTATTGTACGTTCATTGATCACGAGGTGCCTCTACTTATGGACTTGAGGCGAAGCTAAGCAACATTTAGTAAAAAGAAACCAATATTTTCTAACATGCACAATCTTTTTTACAGAGGCCCAGTGTGTTCAATAATCCTTGCCTTGATGTTTGGCTACCTCCCCAAAAAAATAAAATTGGGGTCAATATTTTCAGTTATCTTTCTTGAGAACAAAAATCTTTTCGGAAGACCTTTCACCAAACTTTGTGAGTAGCTGACATAACATTGTGCCATGTCATATTGCGACAGTGATACCAAAGCGATTGATTTCTGGGAGAAAGACATTCTTTTTTTTTTTCTGTGTGCTAACTTAAAAACTTTTTTTTCGAAATGGCTTACCTAAGAAGTCAAGTTAACAACTGAATCTTTCCATTCCATCGATATAGCAGTGGAATGGTTGCTGCAAAACAGATAAGGCTGAGTCTTTGAAATTTGGGGAGGTGGAAGGCGTGGTTGTTTGCTTGGATTTGGGGGGCAGGCAGGGTATCCGTCCTCACCGAGAACGATGGGGTTAAAAGTTGGAACCTTATGGTCAATAAAGGATAATGGTGCAGTACCATTGTTTTTATGCAATCCCAAATTAATGTCCCCATATGAAAAGACTGTAATGATTTGCTTGGGCTTACCTATTGTGTTAACCAAGGGTCAAGTTATGTATCTCTGTCAATTGTGCCATCTGACATCTAAATTAGACCTTCCCAAAGTGGAGGTCATGATTCCTCAAGGAGGTTGTGTAAAAATCTACGGGGTCAGGGGGTTTATAGGTGCAACTGAGAAATGTTCTCTTTTATTTTTTTTTTAATTTTATATTCCAGTTTTAGCATCATTATTTGTTGGTTATTTGCTAAAACCTACCTTAATAAATTTTGAGACAAGATTTGATTTGTTGTAGAGATGAACAAGCTCATCGGTTCTCGATGGAGGTAATTTTTTCATGTTTTCAATAGATTTTTATTTTAAGAATTGAGAAAAGTTAGATTTTATTGTTTTTGTGAAAAAAATTAATGAGGGCTATGATAATTTCTTTTACAAAAGTGTGGGGGGGGTCATAACAAATTTCTTCTAACAAAAGGGGGGTCACAATTCGGAAAGTTAGGGAAGGTCTGATCTAGATAATGCAGTGGGTTGGACTTGCTTACTCTATAAATAGTTTTTGGAATGCCTATCATGTAACAAGGTCGCCACTGATAATCATTCCGAATCAGGAAATATTTGCCTTTGAGACCCCCACCTCCTTTTGTAAAAGCAAAAAAGTAGTGTGAGGTGAACTTTCATAAAATAGGGGGTACCTGTATTCAAACTGGTATATTCATTGTTATTGTTTTTATCACAAAATTTTGGCTGATATGTTCTTCAACCTTCCTCAGGTGTCCCCAAAAGTTACTTTGTATCATTTTCAAATGAAAAATAGAATTCAGGTATCACCATTACAACTGAATCTTGCAAGTCTCATTGTATCAATAGAAAATAGGATTCAAGACTGCAAAATATGAGGCTTTTTTGATAAAACTCACCCCCCTATGAAACAGCAAGTTGACAGCAAGAGTTGAGGAAGATTTGCCATTACAGTCAATAATTGAACAACCATAGCATGAAGTCACATGAAAAAACTCCCTTAAAGAATAAATCATACAGACCCGTAAATTGAGAACCATGCAACGCGCACATGAGAGAATAATGCTGGGCCTCACATGTAGAGACCACAAGACAGCACAGTACATCCGAGAAAAGACAAGAGTCACGGACATCATAGAATCCATAAAAAATCTCAAATGGCGGTGGGCTAGCCATGTTGCAAGAATGGCAGACAATCGATGGACATCCTGACTCCCGACGTGGATCCCCTGAGACCACATGCGCAACCGAGGCCGGCAAAATATCAGATGGAGAGACGAGCTAGACAAGTTCAGGAAGTACTGGCTCTGCGACACCCATGATAGGGAAGTGTGGCAAATCCTGGGGAAGGGCTATGTCCAACGACGGACCTTAAAAGATTGATGATGATGATGATGATGATGATGATATCACTGGTGTTTTCCACTGGAAAACATCCTCAATAGAGTAAAAAATCATCTAAGGACATTTTGATTCTGGAAATCTTGATGTTATTAATGAACCTGTCAAAAACTAATCTCAAGGTAGAATCCGTGACTGAGTAGAAGCACAGCCCAGAAAGTATCATGTCCAGTTTTATTCAGACTAGTTCATATCCTTTTGTCTTTCAACAGCATATTGTGTTGGGGGTGATCAATTAAAGAATTAAAAAACAGGTTGATCAATGAATAAGTTACTTTGTGTTCCAAGAACATTTGCAAGATGCTTTTCAATAGGTCTATTAATATGAAATGCTTTCCTGACAATTGTTATGCTTGTTTTATTTTGCTTTCATGGTCTTTTTCTAACTTTATCAGCTGTCAACCTCTTCTAAAGCCCCACCCTCTGTTCTTATGATCTTTTTGGGGACTTTACTGGTAAGCATTACTTTTGTCTTTGTTCTGTTCATATTTTATGGGCAATGATCACTAGAAAGTCCAGATATTCAACAAACAAGTGCGAATGCTGCTGGACATAAAGTAGGGGATAATTTCAAAGTTACATTTAATCATACATTGGATATTGAACCCCACCATAAAAATCTATTTGGGGGGGTAAAAACAAACAGACAAAAGAAGCGTTTTTTTCTGAACATAATGAGGAGTGAATTTTGAAATTTTCATCCCTCTAGCTCCATTGATGTGGTCTGTATGCATGGTACATGCATTGCCAGCCAGCCAGACAAGCTTGAAAACTGAGAGAAACCTTTGCTGACAGTTTTGGTTTCTAATCGTTCTGTTCTTTCGAATTTTTGGTTTTATTATTGTTTCTGTTCCAGATGAGGAAAATTGTTATCAAGTGCTTTAAACCAAAGGTCGTTATTTCGTAATTTTTGAGTGACGCAAGAGTATTTAAAGACAACAACAACAACAACAACAGCAGCAGCAGCAGCAGCAGCAGCAGCAGCAGCAGCAACAACAAATCCTTGCAAAATAGAAAAATAATCGAATGATAAATTAAACGCCCCCCTCCACCTCAGGCCAAAAATGAAAGAGAAAGAGAAAAACAAAACGAAACAAGGACAGATTTTATTATCATTAGAAACCTTCAACCAAACAAAGTCACTAAAACTGTCTGCGTTGGTTTCTCTCAGTTTCCAAGAAGGTCTACCTGACTGGCTATCTATTTATGTATGCATCATGTATATAGGCTGCAACAATATAGCTAGAGGGCTAAAATTCAAACATTCACTACTTAAATCACATACTGAACCCTGAGCCCCACTAAGAACCAATTTAACAGGAGGATTTGAAAAAAAAATAGAATGTGTTTTCACGAGACATCTTGAGGAGAGAATGTTTAGATTTTCAGCCCTTTAGCTACATTCTTGCAGCCTGTAGGAATGATGCGCACATAAACAAATAGCCAGTCAGGAAGACTAGCTTGAAAACTGAGAGAAACCTATTTTGACAGTTTTTGTGCCAGTTTTGCTTGACAGTTACTAATAATAATAAAATCTGTCCTCATGTGCACAGGCACCAATTGAGCTAGAGGGCTGAAAATTCAAAAATTCACTCCTTTATATGTCTAGCCAAAAAACACATTTTTTTTCTTACAATTCTCCCGCTCAATAGGTTTTTAGTGGAAGCTGGGGTTCAGTTCATTATCTAAGTTCATGTTTCATTGAACCCTTAGTTTATGACCACACCTGTTTTTTAAAAGTTCTGACTTTTCGAATAATCACTGCCCAACAAAAGGTGAGAGAAGTGAACTGATTCATTGATCATCCCTTTTTTCAATTTTTCAATTTTTTGATTGATCACCCTCAATATGGCATGCTGCCAAAAGATGTTAGTCATGTGATATTTTTCAATGAGTGAATAACCAGATTTCATCATCATCATTATTATCATAATTATCATCATCATCATCATTATTATCATCATTATTATTATCATCATTATCAGTAGTAGTAGTAGTAGTAGTAGAAGTAGTAGTAGTAGTAATAGTTGTAGTGGTAGTAGCATTTGTAGTAGTAGTAGTAGTTTTGAACTCATCTTCTTGCAGGCACCACTAATCTTTTCCTATCTCTGTCTTCACACCTAATCTCCATCTCTCTCACTCTCTCCATTTCTCTGGCTCACTCGCTCATTCGCTCACCCTTCACCGCCAAGAAGCAATCTTGCCTAAAATCATCTCCACTTAACTGCGCGCTGAATAGTAATTACTCTACCGCACAGAACAGCGATTTAATTCAGTCAAGAATTATTCCTTTGTTCAAAGTTGTGGCTTCAAGCCAATATCATCAAACACCTCTATCTTAATTCCATTTACAGGTTGAAAGGAATTAGGGGCAGGAAGACTGTGTCGCATCGATCCTTTGAGTAGGTAATGCTGGTTAATGCCTTGAAAATCTGCATACAGAATTGTCAAGCCAAAATCCTCGAACGCATTGAACTCAATTCAACTCACAGGTTGTCTTCATAAGCTTTACTCAGTATGGCACAAATGAGGGAAATTTGGGGTAGGAAGATCGTGTTGCATCAATCTTCAAAGAGCGTAAATACTGCCGGCCAAAAAATTTACATGCGGTATCCTTAGACCAATATCACTAAACACTTCAATCTTGATTCTACTAACAGATTCTCCAGATATTTCCCAAGCCTTTCACGGTCTGACACATATGAGGGATATTAGGGGCAGGAAGATTGTGTTGTAATAATCCTCTGAGTGGGTAATGCCTACCGTCCACGAAAATCAGCATTACGAATCATAGATTTGGGACAATGACTACTGGCACCATAGGGAATATAAAGCTTTCTCAGCCACAAAGCAGACCTAATACCAACTAATGTTTCCTTAGTGTTGTACAAGGATACAATTGTGAGGCACCCAGTGGGGATCAAGCTCACAACATCAGTTGGTGAAATAAACTTGTTAACCAGTGCGCCATGGTGAATGCCCAACTCTTTACCCAACTTATGACACAAAGCCAAAAGTATGCAATGCGTAGAAAGGCTCAAACTCACTACACTGGTAATGAGCTTCAAGATAAAATTGCTTGCTACTACTCCACTATGAGGTTTTCTAGTTATGTGCTAATCTCAGCTTAGACTGGCACAAGGCTAAAAGTATGAGATGCTTAGTGATTTGTGAATTCACTGCAGTACTGCTGGGCCATGAGACTAATTTGCAAACCATTGTTCTATGGAAAGGTGGCAGTATAACTTCTCTTTTCTTGACAAACTGTTTTTTTTTCATTTATTTTTAGGCAGTCTAGAAACAGGGTATTGACTTAACTTATTGAAGTTTAACATAAGGACATGGGGAGTTACTTCACAATTTTGTGATATGAACAGGAACGTCTCCCTCCATCCAATTAAGGTCTAAGGCATCAATAAGTAAAGCAAAAGTAAAGGGGAAGTAACCAAATGAAGATATCCGCAATTATGAACATAAATATATGGACACATACGCATACACCTACATACATCCACAGCACACACATACACACATACGCATTCACCAACAACACACACACACACACACACACACACACACACTAACGAAACACTCACCTGCACATGCACAGGATGTAGTTAGAAACCATCAACCAAAACTGTCTACATAGGTTTCTCTTAGTTTTCAAGCTAGTCTGTCTGGCTAGCTACATATGTATCACATGTACAAGCTGCACCAATAGAGCTAGAGGGCTCAAAAGTTCAAACATCACACCTATATCAAGAAAAAACTATTTTGTCTTTTGAAAATCCCCAAACCTTTGCAAATAGGTTATTAGTGGGGGTTCAATTTACAATGTAAGTTTATGCTAAATTGATCCCGTTTTTTTTTATTTCAGATTTTTTCAGTGATCATAGCTGAACAAAAAGAGAGAAAAGTAACTTATTCATTGATCGCCCTTTTTCCAATTTTTTAATAGATCATCCCCAACACTGGATATTCATTGATTGCTTGGCATTAAGGGACTAACCAGACCTGATTTTACAAATGTTGAAAAAATTTGAAAAACTTGTAAGCTAAGTCAGTTAAGTTCCAGTCAGGGTGATGTTTGACCCTGAGGCAACTGGTCTTGTTCAAACATTAATCTTTTTTTTTTTTGATATTCTCTTCCTGAATAGGTTTTTTAGTGGTAGGTACAGTTCGCAATGTAAGTTTTTTATTGTGATTACTGCCCAACAAAGTCCACTTAGATGGTGTAATGGTTAGCATGTCTGCCTTACATGCAGAAGGTCCTTAGTTTGAGTACCGGTATGAGTGGAAAGTTTGGAATAAACTTCATTCGGACAAATCTTCCAGTGCACTCAGCAGCTAATTGAGTACACCCTAAGCAGTGTAATGAAGCTGGGAGTGTTTCTTTTGTGGACTTACATCCTGCTAAGGGCGTGGTCATAAGACTTGGGGGTATAAAGTCCTGGTCTCTACCTGACTTGAGACTTACAAGGATCACTATGCTGTTGCATGCGACAGAAACTGGGATCCATTGGACGTCATACTTTTCTGGGGGTTGATCCTCAAGAGACATAACGATTTACTTTTTAATGCCCATCATAATGTAAGAGAAATAACTTATTCATTGATCTCCAATCCTTCCAATTTTTTAATTGATCACTCCCAGCATGGCATGTTGCCAAAAGACATTGGTCATATGTTGGTTTCTATTAAGAGACTAACCAGGCCTGTTTGTATATATGGGTTTGAGCTTGACTCTGGCAATGACGTATGATTTTTAAAAGAATTTTGAGTGGGCATTTATATAAATTGAATCAAAGGTACTTTACTGTGGAAAAATCAACACTTCAAGAGAGATTACTTAACATTGTTGTGATATGCTATAAAATATACTCTTATTATTTTCCTTGAAATGCCTCGTTGCGAAAAAAATTCTACATGATACAATGTTCTCACTAGTTTGAAAGGTCACTTATTACACGGACACAGAACATCTGAAAATGCAGATGCTTGCAGGAATAAGAATTAGTTAGCTGATATTTCAACCTCTTTCTCGCTTCCCAAGTAGAGAACTTATCAAATTTTGACATTCTGTTCAAGTGCTTGGCCTGTAAACTTGTTGAGATGTAATATTGAAGTTCATGACATTTAAATCTGCCGTCTGTGAACTTTCTCTTTGGTGTTGTATAAAACTCATTGGTATCATTATAGACTGATTTACTTGAACTAGTGTCCTCATCTTGGTTGTTATAGTCACAAAGTTTTGGCCGTTGTACACTGTTGCCTTCTCCAGTTTACTGTCATAGTTGGTGACCCTCCTAAAGATTTCAAACTGAACCCTATATTCAATCCAAACGGGTGAATTGTTTTTATCCTGCAGTCAAAGCCAAAGGATATCTTGTATTAGTCGTGTTTATCTGTCTCTTCTACAGAAAACCTGCGTATGTGAGGTTTTTATATTACCCGACCAAAGGATTGAACTCATGACTGCCTAGCAGGTTACTAGATATGTATTTATCCACTAGGCGATTTGTCCTGACAATAGCATACTCCAGCATAACCTTTTTATTTTATTTTTTTCCCACTCCCCAAGCAAGGAACTTATCAAAGATGACATTCTCTACAAGTGCTCAGGTTGTAAACTTGTTGAGATGCAATGTTGAAGTTCATGACATTTGAATTCACTGTCTGTGATCTTTCTATTTGATCTTACATGGAACTCATTGGTGTTTGATCAAACAGAAGGAGAATTGGTAGTTTCACTGTTCTGTTTACTCTTTGAGTCACTAACCTTGTTCCTCACGATCAATCAACAAACCAGAAGAACATCTCTACACAGGTCTCCCCTACACCCATGCCCGAGGTCTTTTTTTAAAAATCGACTGCACATAGCCCTACAAATGGCCCGATCAACCAGCCAAGTTAGTTTTCTCTTTTTGTGTGTCTGTCTATCTATCTATCCATCTTTGTGTGTATATGTGTATCTGTGTGTTTGTATGTGTGTGTGCATGAATATGTATGTTTGTGTGTGTGTGTGTGTGTGTGTGTGTGTGTGTGTGTGTGCATGTACACGTGTATGTCTCCGGCGCTCCTGGTCTCATTTTTGGGGCTACAACCTTGAAAATTTGCATGAGTACACCACTAAGAACTATCTAAAAATACTTATTTTTGTTTTTTCAAAAAAGTGGTGTCTGTATGTACATTTTGAACCTACAATTCCCAAATCTGGTACTGGTAGTTTTTAGATGATTTCAGATAGAAGATCTACTTTTTTTAGATGATTTTTTAGATAATTAGTTTTGATACACATGCAGACTATGGTGATTCAGTTATATGAGGTATGGATATTCTATTTTAATTTCTATTCTTTCATTTGATTTTTTTCTACAAAAAGTTTCCCATGCTATCTGCAAGTGGAGCACTCCTCATAAAAACCTTTTTTAAACCAAAATGGCGTGAGCAGTTAGGGAAATGAGTTTTGGGAACTTGGTATACAGTGAGGCTGGGTTCTGGGAACTAGGTAAATGATAGTGTCTCCATTTGCAGACATTGAGCATACAAAAAAATCTGGAAATTGAGAAGTAGGTATCCACCATACGCCCAAGTACTCTCCTCTTATAACAATCATACAATGACAATTAGGGTGTTGCAATAAAATGCAACAGAATTTAGATAAAAGGAATGCAAATCAAAAATTAATGATAATTGGCAATGCTTCACTTAACACATTCGAATACTATAGCATCTAATAACCCTTGTGCAAAAAATCAAAACAAACAAGAGAAATGATAAATCATAGCCACCAATCATCATCATTACCAGTTTAACATCCATCGTTGGACATAGACCTTCCCCAGGATCTGCCACATTTCTCAATCATGGGCATCGCGGAGCCAGTATTTTCTGAATTTGTCTAGTTCATCTCTCCATCTTGTTTTTTGTTGGCCTTGGTTTCGCATATGATCTCTGGGGATCCGTATTGTGAGTCGTGATTCCAGCGGTTGTGTTTCATTCTCGCAACATGACCAGCCCATTGCTAAGTTTTCTAATAGATTCTATGATGTATCTGACCCCCATTTTCTTCCTGATATACTGTGCTGTCTTGTGATCTTTCCATGTGAGGTTGAGCATGATTCTCAGTTTGCGGGTTTCTCTCTTTGTTAGGTTCCATGTTCCAGCTCCATAAGTGACTATCGGAAGGATGCATTGGTTGTGACCTTGATGAAAATATTACCACAATGGCTCGAATCATAAATTTATGATTTAGAAAAAAAAAAACAGGTCTGGATAGTCATTCTGCAGGGTGATCAATTGGAAAAATTTAAAAAAAAGGTGATCAATGAATAAGTCACTTTTCTTGCCTTTTTTGGGCTGTGATCACTACAAAATACAAATTTTCAGAAAATGACCCAGGATGCTGCTGGACACAAACTGAGGGACCAATTTGGCATTAACTTTTATTGTAAATCGAACCCCAGAGTAAAGACCAATTTTTGAGGGTGGTTTTTAAGAAAAAAACAAAAAAAAATACATTTTCCCTACTCATTGAGTGGATTAAGTGTGGAAAATTCCATGTTTTTACTCTGAGCAGTAAGGGTTGGGCAAAGTCTCGATAGATAGGTACATGTTAATGTCAGAACATAATAACCTAAACCCAGCAACAGTGATTAAACCGATCTGTTGTGGGTAGCAGTGGCATGTGGAATTCAAAAAAATAGAGTATAGCTATATAGCTATATAGCTAAATTTGAATAATTTCTGTTGTTCATCATTCATTGCTCAATAAAATCTTGTTTGAGGCTGAATTTTATTTCTGAAGTTCGTGGAATAATAATCTGGGAGTTACTATAAAAAGCAACAGAAATAAAATGAAAAAAGTACAAATAAGAATCAATAATGATTGAGAGTATTTCATCAGAGAAATTTGAATAGTATCAAAATAGAATAATGTATATTTGATCAATAAGATAGGGATATTTTCTGTTGTTGATGTGTTATCATGATCATCAGTCTTTTATTGTCCACCATTGGACATAGACCTTCCCAAAGATTTGCTACAACTCTCTCTCATGGGCATTGCGGAGCCAATATTATCTGTATTTGTCTAGTTTGTCTCTTGAGCTTGTATTCTACCGGCCTCGGATATGCATGTTATCTCTTTGGGGATCCATGTTGTGAGTCATTATGTCCAGCAGCGGTCTGCAATTCTTGCAACATGACCAGCCCATTACCATTTGAGTTTTCTATTGGATTCTATGATGGATTGGATTCCTGTCTTTGCTCTAATATACTGTGCTGTCTTATGATCTCTCCATGTAATGTTGAGCATGATTCTCTCTTGTACATGTCGCATGGTTTTCAGTTTAAGGGTCACTCTCTTGGTTAGGTTCCATGTTTCAATTCCATAGGCGACTATAAGGGAGGATGCATTGGTTTTATACACTTCATTTTAGGACTAGTGTGACTAAAGAGGTGAGCTTAACATGGAGTAACCTTTATTTCTGCAGATAGTTTTATACTCACCGAGTGGTTCACATTGGTAACTTTGTTCCAGAGATAGTTAAGCTTAGTATTTTGAACACCTTGTTACGTAGTAAGTATCAACCAAAATGTTTTTCATTTTTTGCAGCAGCGTGATACCTTCACTGATTTGATTTCTCCTAAGATACAAAATTTGTCTTTGAAGTATACAAATCTAAGTTTAGCAACTATTTTCAAAAAATATTTTCAAGATTATGATATTGAGAAGTTCCCATGAATTCAAAATCCATTCAAAGCCCAATCTCAATCTGACTTTACATCTACTGAGGAAGAAAATCCTTTTGAGCTATCAAGCAGCAACACATCGGAAACAGAATTTGCCAATGTGGAATTAACTGAGTACTGAATATCAGTGAAAGGTTAATATCCTCTGCTAAGTGCTAAAGCTTAATGGATGATAATTCCATTTGCAATGACTTATCTCTACAAAGCTAGGTTTTTGGCAGTAGCTGTGATAAAAAGCAAGTTTCATACAAATATTAATGTGAAACAGAAAATAAAGGTGGCTGTCTCCAGTTTGATTCCAAGGTTTGAGAAACTTTGTGATGAACAATAAGCTCATCGTTGCAATTATGCACACTATAATCCTCCTTGTAACAATCTTCATTGTTATGCTCTCATTGGTCAATTAGTCAAAAATTGAATAACCATAGGAGAGAGAAAATATATTTTTTTTATAAAAAATTAAATGAATATGAATATTACTTATTCTATCAAAAATATTCAACAACTATTGGATTATATGAATTAAATATTGTTTATTTCATCTAATATATCATTTACTTTATTACTATGAATTGAATAAACTGAAATGTTTTTTATTCTGCTTAAATCATTCCTTATTTCACTAAGAAAATGAAGAGAGAAGAAAGGTAAGATAGGTAGCTAACTGAAGAGATGAGAGAGGTTGAGAAATGGAAGGTAGGTATTTCATAAAAGGGTTGGAAGAGAGGTGAAGAAAGAAAATGAAAATTGAATGAAAATGAGTTTATACATAGCTAAGAAACATGGGCAGTAGTAGTAAGAAAAATTCCTGGATCCATCCCCCAAATTAATCACTTCTTCTAAATCCATGTTCAACCATTTCACTAAATGTCATTGGAATTCATTTAGAACTTTTGGAGATACTATGTTGTCAAACTTGTGTGAATATATAAAAGTATATTTTGGAAAATTAAAAATCTCTGTCAATAAAAAAGCAATGCTTGGATACTACATCCAAATTAACTGATTGTTCTTTATTAAATGAACTAGAGTTGATGATAATCTTCTGATATATAGTGTTAAAATATATAGCTGCAATGCATGCCAAGTGACCATAAAAATTCTTGGATATGCTCCAAAATTTAATCAACTCTCCTTTAGACCATAACATATCCTTCTACTAAATGTCATTGAAATTCATTGTGAACTGTATTCTGTGGACAGACAGACAGACAGACAGATGGACAAACATGAGTGAATTCATAAACCTCTTCCGACTTTGTTGGCACAATTAAATCATGTTTGTTGATTGACTGATTTTATTTCATTTGAAGTCATAATAGATGCTGACAATTATTGAACTTTCTAGACCAGGGGTCAGTGATTGATTTTGTGTATTTATAGGCCAATGAGCCGTTGATTTGTGTCATTATTTGTTTAACATTCGCTAACGTAAACATTGCATTGAATAATTTGTTTACTATAGGTATTTCCACAGACTTTTGACAAAGCACAATATGTGTTGATATCTGTAGATTTCAGAACTAACAATTAACTGCTAGACTGCTTGAATAAAAAGAATATAAACACTTCACACAGATTTTTATACTACTTTTAACTTACAGAGTAAATATTTGAAATTCATAGGCCTCAAGGAAAATTTTTTAATATATATATGATATCATATACAAGGGTGCCAAGGGCAAAATTGAAAAATCAGAAGTGGGCTATTATGAAAAGGAGTTGCTGATTCCTATTCTAGAGCCATGGTTTAGAAACTTTGTAAACATAAGGACCCCTTCTATTATGAAAACATTCTGGCAGATCCCACTTTTTAGCATTTGGTCTTTGGACTGTAATCAATGAACTACAATGATAAACAATTTCTGACTTTTAAGAATCAAACCTATTCTAAATGGATTATTATTCAAATTCTAATGTATGATACAGGTCTGCGTACAATAATAATGTTTTTCCATTGCTGAGCAATGGTTAATGTTGTTACCCTGCCACAAGATTTGTGATGTCAGGTTTAGAAGGAACACTGTTGTAGGCCCCTAACATCATTTGTCGGACCCCGGGGTCCTCAGACCAAGGTTTCGGAACCACAATTCTATAAACAAAAAGCTTCCTCCATGCTATTTTTCCGACAAATTGACCTTTCCAATGTTTCTTATAAATAAACTAAATTTCTCAGGCTTTGCTGAAGAAAAGTAGATGCCAAACACTGAGACATAGCTGGAGATTTTGGGTCCTGTGGGGTTTGTTTCTTTGAACTCTCCCACCAACCAACATTTAGTGCAGTGGTTCCCAACCGAAGGGGCTTGGGATCCCTTAGCATTCACAAAAGTATCATTGGAGGTCCATGAGCAGACCATTCAAAAGCCTAGTAGCAGATATAGAACAAAAATAATTAAAAGCAATGACATAACAAGAAATTTGAGGGACTGGACGGGGGCTTGACTCCTTGAGGGGCCCCTACAACTTTTAATGTGATTTGTTATTGTATAATGTTAGTAAAAATGCAGTTGGTGGAGCACTATTTGAAGAGCATTAGGGGCCTGGGGGTGATTTTATTCCCCACTCCCCTCCTCAACTGTGCCCCTGGCCAAACAAATTTATGCTGCTAGAACTTATAAATCATAGAATGAGCTGTTACACTGTAGCTTTCATCTTTTTAGAAAGTATTGAAAAAGCGCATACCTCTGTGAACACCATACACTGACTGAATGAAAAGATAACTGTGTAAGTTCTATTTTTTTTCTATTCAAAACTATTGGCTTGATATAGAAAAAAAATTTCTTTCAGTCAAAAAAATCTAAGATGCATCAAAGTATCTATTTTTTTTTGACCCATCATCCACTCTCCAGCAAAATTTGATTGAAAATCATTGAAAACTTTCGGAGATATTGTGTGGACAAAAAGGCAAACATAGGTCAATATATATCATGCCATTTTACATTCTGTTGGACATGATTTCACATATGATCTCTTGGAATCCATGTTGTGAATCATGATGTCCAGCAGTTGTGCGCCATTCATGCAACATGTCTAGCCCATTGTCATTTGAGTTTTCTAATGGTATCTATGATATCTTCGACTCCTGTCTTTTTTCTAATATACTGCGCTGTCTTATGATCTCTCCATGTAAGGTTGAACATGATTCCCTCATGTACAAATTGCATGGTTCTCACTTTGAGAATCAATCTTCTGATTACATTCCATGTCTCTGCTCCATAGGTGATTATCAGGAGGATGCAATGATTGTATAGCATTCGTTTTGGGACTACTGGGATTTTCTGGTTTCCGAAAGATGAGCTTGCTCTACTGAAAGCTTGCCAACCTAGTGTCATTCTTTGCTGGATTTCTTCGTCTTTTGAGGATTTATTCAAAGAAAAAAAAAGAAAAAAATTCCTGGATTCAACCGAAATTCAATCAATTTTTTATCAGGCCATGGCCCATCCTTCTGAAAAAAATTGCATTGAAGTCTATTGAGAACTTTGAGAGATATTGTGTGGGCAGACAGACAGTCAAATATGATATTTTGAAATTTTGGGGACAGTTGAATGGAAGAATACCTTCAAGGGAAAACCACACTCCCATTATAGAACAGGAGTTTCAATTAGGTTTCGTTTTGCAGGATGATTTTAAGAGACGTAATCTATTATTATCTGATTTTGGGATATTAAGGATATTAAAGTATTCCATTCAGTACGTAAACTATCAAATAAAATCAATTCAAATTGAATATTATAATTTATATACTGAGCAGATCAAATTAAATCTGACAAGTTATTGTATACATTAACACACAACCGGATTATTATAAAGTTTTAAATAAAGACGTTTACTTCTTCTTTCCTATCAAATGCGGACATCGCCCATCATCAAGTCTATGAATTTTACTTCTTAGAATGGTGATGGGCAAAATAATCTTAGGAAAAAAAATGCCTGAATATTTATTAAGCTCATTCGAATTCCTATCATATTTCAAGCAGATATCTTGTTCCATCACCGAATTTTAATGTGTTTATTGAGCCACTAATCTGTGGAAAATTATCATTGTTACCAAATTTTATGTGAGAATGTTTTTTGATTCGAATATAGTTTACCGCAAATAATAAAGAAGCGAAAAAAGGAAAAACATTAATAATGAAATTGGAATCTTATGCCAAAATATTTCGTTAAATTTTCTGCGGGAATATTGTGTAATGTTTATTAGTTCTATTTAGAATTGATTGATTCTTGTCGTGAAAAAATTATGAATTTCAAACCGACATTATACAAGGAATCTTAATAGGTAGCTATGTTGAATGGAAGCAAATTCCATAAATAAATGCACATGTAAATGAATAGATTGGCTTTATGAACAGAGATTTTGGGAAGGGCTTCCAACAGCAGTAGGACCATAGATGGTGGAGGTTGTGTGGGGAATAACCCCTCCAGCCTATGTGATGAAGTTTTATGGAGAAGTACAACTTGCGCAGGACTGACCCCACCCTTTGAACCAAGGGTCTGCATCCTATGATCCACCTTGGTGGCACAAATAAGACTGAGGCCTCTGGGGTGTAGGTTTGACAGGAGTGTCCTTAGATACATATATACTTATTTATATATATATATATATATATATATATATATATATATATATATATATATATATACTAAAATACACATACACATGCATATATATATATATGTATATATATATATATATATATATATATATATGTGTGTGTGTGTGTGTGTTAGTGCGTGTGTGCATATATATATGCATATATATATACATAAATATATATATATATATATATATGTATGTATATGAATATATATGTGTGCGTGTGTGCATATATCTGCAGATATATATACATAGATATATATATATATATGTATATATATATGTGTGTGTGTGTGTGCATATATATATGCTTATATATATATTCATAGATATACATATATATATATATATATATATATATATGATGAAGTGAGGATTTGCTACACAAACAAGTTTATGTTTCTAGATTCATCTGAAGGATCCCAAACAGGGCTGAAACATAAAACGTGTTTGAGTAGCAAATCCTTTACTTAATCATATTTTACGCTCTACTCCATATCAACTTAATGTTTAATATTGGATGTATCAAGCACTCAATGAATTATACCAATCAAACATAGATATTGAACTATGTTATATCATACTGTATTCCTGATTTATATATTTATATATATATATATATATATATATATATATATGTTCCAGTAAGATTGTAAAACTAGTGATTTCATGAATGCAATGGGATATTACGAATTCCCTGAAGTTAATGCTAATGTGTGTGTCTCTGTGGATGCAAGTGATGAGAGAAAGAGAGAGAAATATATTTATATATGTTCATATGCATGTGTAAGAACATATGCTTAAATACATATACACATAAGAATATTTATAAAAGCACATATACATATTCATATATATATATATATACATAATAGGACACATGCATTTAAATCACTCACCCCCACACACAACATACATATATATATATATATATATATATATATACATGTGCTCAATTATACAGACATATATATATATATATATATACATATATATATGTATGTGCGTATATATATATATATATATATATATATATATATATATATATACGCACATACATATATATAAGCATACAAGCTTATAACAGCATATGTATACAATTTTCACATACATAGAAAATACAACGTATAAAAAAGGTAGATCAATGAATTAATAGCTCGGCATGTAGTTCTCAACAGGATTTTGATCTGAAATTTTTGCTGTATAATGTTCAATCTATGGAATTAATTGAGAAGTGTTAGATCAAATGTATTCAGAAAAAAAGAGATGATGGTGAAAAATACATATTTGTTGCATAAAAGAGATATTTTCTTACTCGTTAGCCCACTGACTTATTGTTGTGAGTATGTATTTTTATATAAGTGCAAACAGTAAAACACACACATGCATTTATATATATCAAAGCACGCACCCGCACAAGCACATCTATCCATGTAAAGAAGAGCATGACTGAATGTTGTTTCTCTGTCCAAATCAATTGAATCTTCCACTTAAAGGTAACAACTTTTGCAGATAAGAATATCTTTATTTCAGGCTGACTACATTTTGATATATCCGTACTTTGGCATAAATGAATCACCATACCCCACACGATTATCAGAACTAATTACCTGAAAACTAAAATTATCCAAGAAGATAGATCTTTCATATTTTATATCTTTTAGCACAAGATTTGGATATCATTGCTTCAGATGACCACAGGGACCTAATAAAGAAGAGAAGAGAAGGTTTCATGCCTTTTCTATGTACACTAATTCAAAGTGATGGTGAACGGGCACAGCCGAACTTTGAATCCGGTAGGCTGATATCATTGTTTGTGCCTCTAATCGCTAAGAATTTCCGATACATATATTCAACCCACTATTTGAAACAATGGACAATTCAACTTAAATGAATTCAGTCACATTTCAGGGAAACTGCAGATGAAATCGATAAGAAATAGACATTTATTTATACAAATATTAACAGTTTTGAAGTAGGAAAAAAGGGAAAAATAGAGTATCTATATATATACATATATATATATATATATATATATATATATATATATATATATATATATATATATATGTCAGCCTTACTGTTGGACTACCCCAATAGAGGGGCGGCAGACCACCACAGCTAGCTTGCATCTGCCAGGAGAAAGGTACTCCTGTCAAACCTAAGACCTTTGAATCCTGCTTTTATCCAGGCAACCCTCAGCGGACCACAGTTAGTTTAAAGCTGGCCTTGGTTAAAAGCTGGCCTCATCATAAAAATCCATTACTCAGGCTAGAAGGTTATTCCGCTCACAATCTATGGCCCTCCTGTTGTGGAAAACCCTCCCAACAATTTTCTGAAGTCAATATATATATATATAATTATTATTCTCATGATTTCCATGACAGATCTCTTTTCTGACATTGATAGCTGGGTGGACTCATGTTAAAAAATTACTCATATATATATATATATATATATATATATATATATATATATATATGTATATATATATATCAATTCTTATCCATTAAAAAAAATACACTTAGTATCTAAAAATGATCAACTCATTTTTTAAGGGTCAATAACCTGTATATATGCAATCGCACTCACATAGATAATAGTATACATAGACAACACACATATAAGCATATATAGACAACACATAGACACACACACACACATATATATATATATATATATATATATAAATATATATATATAACAGTATCCACTTATGATATACTAGCAAATACTCACACATACACATATACACTTATATACATATAAACACACACATATATTATAGCACACACTCACACATTCATATCATTACACATACTCATATTTATATAATCACACTCAGACGTATATATATATGCATGCGTACATATATAATAGCACACACTGCCACACACATACATTATCACACATATTTATAATAACACAGGCATATTCATGTATAAGCTCATGCATATATGTAATAGTACACACAAACATATGTATACATACGCACACTCATATATGAAAGTACACACTCACATATAAATGCATACTCATAAAATGTAATATTTGCAAAGACAATTCATCTTCCTGTTTGCCTCTCCTATGAATTGTATTCTGTTGATAAATATTTGATTTTAATCAAACCGGACAGAATGATAAATTGTTTGATGAATTGTATGGTGACAAGATTCACATTTTGGAGACAGGAAAATTATTTAGTCTAAAAGTAAGAGAATGTGATGGAACTGCTTGAACCCCACAGAAATAGAGGTAGATATTTTCAACAAATACATTGCAGTCCCCAGTATAATATATATATATATATATATATATATATATATATATATATATATATATATATTGCATATATCATCTCAATTTGTAACAAATAAATGGAAAACAAATAAAAACAGTTTTTATCCATTGTAGATGTTTAATTACAGTACTCAATATTTAACATGGTAGATAGTGTTATTCATATAGAATAAAATTATATCTACAAGGACATGTACCCGGTGAATGTAAACATTTCATGCTTCTCATACTCTGACAGAATCCAAAGGAAACAACAGACGGCCAATTGCTGGAGAGTGCGATAGGCACAAAGTGTTAACATTCATGGGGTACAAGTCCTTGTAAATATTATCATATATATTTATATATTGAATCACCATAGCCCTACCAATGGACCACCAAACCAGCCAGAAAAGTTGGCTACAGTTCTTCTCTCTTTACTCATCGGTGTATGCATGTATAAGTGCCTGTGGGTGAGTGTATGTGTGCAGGTGCTCCTGGTCACATTTTTAGGGTTACAACCTGGAAACTGTGCATGAGTACATCACTAAGCACCATCTAGAAACGTTTTCTTTTTTAAATTAAAAAAAAATGTTCTTATGGGTCCCTATCGTGATTTTGGACCACAAATGCCTAAATTTTGCACTGGTATATTTCAGATAATTTTAGATAAAAGACCATTTTTGGGAAGGTAATTTCAGATAATTTTCTCAGATAAGTAGTTTTGGTAAATGTGCTTGCAATGGTGATTCATTTATGCAAGTTACATATATATACATATATACAATAAGATTTTTATTTTGTGCTTAACTCACTCTTAAACAACTGCCAATATGTTTTGTACTAGTAGTGATAGTAGCTCTATTTACTTTGATAAATATTGAGCATTGTGATTAAATATCATCAACAACAGAAAAAAATCTGTTCCCTATTTTCTTTTTATTCTTACAAATTGAAAAGACATAATGAACCATATATATATAAGACATGCATGCAGTCAGAGATTAAAACTGACACAATGGATTTGATATTCACATGGGTGAACACTTAATAGAAGTGACACAAACAGCCAGTCATATCTGTTATAATTACTGATACCTCATTGTTAAATGCAATTTTTGGGTAACCTACATTAGTAAGCCCTGCTTCAAAGCATTAAATGTATAGTATAAAATAATATCAATGTGCAATATACAAAATACACTGTATAAGATAATAATCTGCATGTATGACATAAGCTATATATTAAAATCATAGCTGAAAGAGACGTGGTGTTTGATCAACACTTAAAGGGTGCCATGTTAAAACAACTGTTTTGTTTTTAAAAACTCTGAAACAGTTACACGATAAACAATTGTGCCCAACAAGAGGAAATTTACACATTGTTCCATAATAACAAAGTATGTGTAAAACAGGGAAAAACACTGGAAAAAATATATAAATTGTACTGACAAATATTGGAAAATTGGTGACTAGATTTTTTGTAAAGGTTTAGTGTGTAAAGCTATGAAACTTTCTGGACTATATATATATACATAGGTATATATCTTTGAGATAATACCAACACAAGTATTATCGGTTCACAATAGGCAAAGAGACCAAAAAACACATTGTTGGAAAGAAAAAAAAGTTCTTTGATAGTGCTTAGCGGGGTACTCATGCATATTTTCAAGATTGTAGCTCCCAAAATATGATAAGGAGCACTTGGAGACACGCACGCACAAACCCTCATTTATAGATAGATAGCTAGATAGACAGAGGCACTCAGAGAGATGAATCTGTGGTTCGCTTGGCTGATTCGTAGGGCCATTTGCGGGGCTATTGTGATTCAAAGTTCTTTCCTCAAATCCAAATATTCATTACTTTGAAACTTTTGCCTCGGCCCATTGAGTGTGCATGTCAAATTTGATTGGGCTGTGTCCATGTTTAACTGGTTTTCTCTAGCGTGAAGGACAAACAGTTATCACTTTTGTATACATGGAAAATATTTTATTTGCCAGGACAGTATGTCTTTGCTTCTCACACGAATCATATTCCGTTGATAAATATTTGATTTTAATCAAACCAGACAGAATGATAAATTGTTTGGTGACAAGCTTCACATTTAAAATTCCAAAACAGGAAGAAAAAAATTAATCAATGAAAATCTGGAGGAGAAATTATTCAAGTTATAAGACATCTTTTTACCAGCAGTGATGGTTCTTGTCAAGAGGACTCCTACCACTTCAACGTCAGTTTAATGATTAAACAAGACCAGTTGCTTCAGGGTCAAACGTCACTCTGACTGGAACTTAAATTGACTTAGCTCATAAGTTTTTCTAATTTTTCAACTTTTATGAAATCAAGTCTGGTTAGTCCCTCAATGGGAACTGTCAAGTGATCAATGAATATCCTGTGTTGGGGATGATCACTAAAAAATCTGAATTAAAAAGAAACCTGCATGTATGCTGCCAGACACAAACTAAGGGATCTATTTAGCATAAACATACATTGCAGATTGAATCCCCACTAAGAACCTAGCAACAAAGAGGGGATTTTCAACAGACAAAATAGTTTTTGTAGATATAATGAGGGTTTATGTCTAAATTTTCAGCCCTCTAGCTCCATTGGTGCACACTGGATTCAGCCAAACTGACCAGTTTGAAAACTGGTGGTAGTTTTGGTGAATGTTTTTGTATCATGGATGTTGGTAGAAAATTTCTAATTGACATGTATATATATATATATATATATCTGTGTTGGGGAGAGACATTCATTTATAAAGACACATAAACAGACAGACACATATATACACACACATATATATATATATTATTAAGAAATGGATATATGATCCGACAGACTGATTACAAATTGCCTTATAATATATAGAAACTCTTATTTGAAATGATCAACCATTTATCTATTTCCAAATGATATATACATACATATGAATGTATCTGTCTGTTTATGTGTTTTCATGAATAAATGTCTCTCCCCAATACAGATATAAAGTTATATACATGCACACACACACGCTCCTACTAAACAACTAGAGAAATACCCAAACTTTCTTCCTCACCATCAAACACATAAACAGCATTTTTTTTTCTGTGAACCGCTGAGATATTTTTCCTCTGAAAAAGATGACAGGTCCCCCTTCCAAATGCATCAAACTACTTCCACGGAATGATAAAAAAAAATTGAGATGTGACACCTATCTCTTGAGTTTTTCTTTTCACCTTCCAATACATACATATATATATATATATATATATATATATATATATATATATATATATATATATATATATATATATATA
>OY735208.1:7193949-7458949 GCA_963457665.1 Thysanoteuthis rhombus | reverse complement strand
AAAAAGAAAACACTTTCTTAAATTACACCCCATTAGTTTTGTTGAATGGTGAGTTCAATTTGCAATGTAAACCTATGTTAATTAGGCCTCTTAGTTTGTGTCCGGCAGCATTGATGCTTGTTTTTTTTTTTCGTTTTTTTTTTCGTTTTTTTTTTGTTTGTTTTTTAAAGTTCAAAAGTTTTTTTCAAGAAATCACTATCGGACAAAAGGCGCAAAGTATAACTCATTCCTTAATCATCGGCTTTTTCCAGTTTTTAGATCGATCAAACTCAAACAAGGTGTGCAACCAGGAGACGTTGATCACGTGACGGTTTCTATTGAGTGATTAACCAGACCTGCATTTTACATTTTCGTTTTTGTTTTTTTTAATTCCTTTTTCAGTTGATTTCCCAGATCTTTTAATTCGTCTCCTTTATTCAACAGATATTGCACTTTCTGATTTCTCTCATTCTCCAGAGCTGTCTTAATGAAAAAAAAAATTCAATTCTCTGGGAAACTGCGGAAATGACACCAACTGCAGTTCTTTGCTACGACCCCCCCCCCAAAAAAAAAGAAGAAAGAGATAGAAGGATGGAATAATGACATTGCCTTGAAGATGGCTGACAATAGACGAACAAAACAGTTAATATGTTATTCAAGTTAATGCCGAAAGATTCATACATATATACGTACATAGATATATGCACACGTACATATAGAGGCATATACATGTGTATATACGTACATACGTGTATATAAGTACATACTCATATATGTATACATACATATATATGCATATAATAATATATATATTCATATGTACATACACAAAACACGTACATAATCATATGCATATATTGTATAATATATATATATATATATATGCATGCATATATATATATATATATATATATATATATATATATATATATGTATATATATATATATATATGCATGCATATATATATATTATATTTATATATATATATATATATATATATATATATATATATATATATATATATATATATATATATATATAAATATAAGTGTGTGTATCAGGTTTACCCTACATCCATTACCATTCAGCTTTATCAAAGTGATAATTTTAAATGAAACAACACTGAAAAGTTTTCAATGTTGTTTCATTAAGATCTATCTATTTACACTCTATTTTCAAATTTCAAATATTGAGCATTACTATCATATATAAAGCAACTAGAAACAGTAAATACACACACACACACACACACACACACACACACACACACACACACACACACACATATATATATATATATATATATATATATATATATATATGTATGTATGTATGTATGTATAACTTGCAATTTTCCACTACTTTATATCATTTTGCTGTGATTATACATTTTGGTGGAAAGGAACTTTGGGTGCAAAATGGCTGACAGAAAGAATATTGGTAGAAATAAGTTTCTTCATTTTCTGGTTGAGTGATTCCAAGGGAAAAAGAATACGTCCGGCGAGACACACAAAATACTTTTATAACTAGAAAGTATTCAGAGAACTCATGCCTCTGTCGACGCGATTGTCAGGGGAAGTAATTGCAGACAGATCTGCCCAAAGATTTTATCAGTTCTTCTATAGTCTATTGACCACCTTCCCACGCTATATGATTGAAATTCACGGAGAACTTTTGGAGATATTGCAAAGCCAAAGATGATTTTTTCCCCGATATCATGTGGTTTGGACATATAAGTACGACGTATTGGAGATAATTGTGCATGGATCCACTCAGAAATTTAATTATTTTTTCCATAGTTATTTATTCATTCTCTCCCAGAATCTCGTTAACATCCATTGAGAACTTTTGGAGATATCGTATAGACAGTCAATATGCAGAATTGCTATTTTAAAGAAAACGGAACAGTAATTATCAATTGGAAATTTAATTGGAATTCACTTTGTACTTTCAGAGAGATCGTGTGGAGAGACAAACGAACAGACAAACCGACTGAATACTTATAACCCCATACAACTTGAATGACAGAGACAAAAGAGGTACCTTATTTGAACAAGCGCAAAATATGTTGGGTTTTTTGTTTTTGTTTTTTATCGACAATGATAGCTGAGGCCATTAAACATTTTGAGCAGGGAGGGGATTAGAATTAAATTACTAGTTCCCAAATAGCAATGTGAGTTTACCTTTTCAATCCCCTTGATCGATTCTGGACAAGATTGTAGAAGAATACAAAAAAAAGTTGTTTTTTTTTTCGTTTAATAGTATAATTCTTTTAAAAAAAACATTTTCCAGAAATGTATCATTCATAACCACAGAATATCTCTTAATGCATACCCTGATGTATTGATTGCAATAAAATTTAGTTATCTTTGTGTAATGCTCCTGTTCTCAACTCTCAAAACCAAGCGATTAGAAGCAAAATGCCTGTTTTGTTGGAATACTTATGTCAAGTACTGTACGTGTATGCTAGAATTTATAAAAAAACATTTGTAGCTTCATATATATATATATATATATATATATATATATATATATATATATATAAATATGTATTCATGCACATATATATATATAGTATATATATTGTATATATGTATATATGCATGCATCTATACATAATCTTTTATATGTATTCATGCATGCCTGATTAAAAATAAACCTGCAGGCTACAAATTATCTCGCTACATAATTGCAATGCTTCTCTACTCGAGATAAATCCGTGGTCGCAGCAGAAAATCTTGAGAGAAAAAGAAAAGAGAATTCCTTGGAAATGACACATCATACGCACATGTCTGTGCGAGTTACCACTATCCCCACGATTCCATAACAGCCACAATACCCTCTCCTGATCGCATCGGATCCAAATGTTCTTATTCTCTCGATACATAAAAAAAAATTATAGCAGGAATATTATCTCCGTTTACCTCTGCCCTTGAAGTTGAAAGAGGTACATGCATTTATTCGTATACCAAGTACAGATATTCTTTGCTATTCTTTGGGGTAAGAGGCACTAGGGTTTGCAAAAATTGTGGCAAATCTGCGAATATTTTTTTACTGGAGACCCCGCACCCTTTTGGCCAGTAAAACCGTGAATATTGTACCGTAAACTTAATGATAAACAACAGATTAAACCATTCCCCAATTGTTTATATGCGAATGAATTGATGAAACAGTAAAAGAGACCATGAAACAAATATGCAATCAATTAAGGAAAAACACAAATTTCATGTAACTGTAATAAAGTAAATCAAAATCGAGAAAAAAGAATGAATGTCTGGAATGCTCTCCGACTAAACTGTCTACAATTGTAGAGAGGTTTCCAACTACGATTATTTCTGTGATTATATTGTCTACATATATACCTTTTAGTTGATGATTTTCTATAATCTATATTTTTATTAATAAGGCACAGATCATTACCATATGATTGATAGATTACGAGTTTCTGGCGTTTTTATCAACACATGTCGAATTTTACCAGAAGACCTTGGTAGTTGCCATGTCATAAATATGATTTTCGAAAGTTCTTTTGTTTTGCTTATATAATACAGCATATTTTTTATGAAGCCTAGTTTTTTTTGTGCTACACCGCAAAGCTCTCAAAAAGATTCCCTTTAAGTTGTTCATGGCTGAACAGCAAGTCATAAATGGAAAACCCACGAATAGCAAGGGATTATTGTATTCACTTTTGCTTCTCTGTCCGTTTGTCATTACCATAGCTCTAAAAGTTATCAATGAACCTTTATGGAATTTAGTGAAAGGCTGGGTCCTGGTCTATGGGTTGTTCCAATGGATCTACAGGGCTGAAAATTGGACATATCAACCGACATAGCAGTTCTTTATCAGGCTAAATAAAGAATCTAAGCTTTTTCACCTTGAAAGAGGGGTAAGTCAAGGTGATAGCAGCTCATACTATCTCTTCACAGTCTGCCTCGAGATGATCTTCCGAAATCCAGACCGGGCAATGAAGGGAATCAGAATAGACGCTGAAATCTCAAGTAACTTCAGATTTGCTATAACATCGTCCTTTCTGGTGAGAACATTCACGATTTTAAAAATAAAATAAAATAAAATAGAAAAGCGCTATACGAAGTGAATGAAGAGAGCAAGGAAGTGGGTTTTCATATGGTCTTCATTAAAACAAACGTCATGCACAAGAAACATTGAGGACAAGGCCAGTACGATGAAAGTCGAAAAATGCACCGCTAAAGAAAGTAGACCATAACATCTCCCTTGGACAACGAATCTCCATGAAAACCTCAAGAGAAGAAGAAATCAGGCTAATAATCTCTCTAAGTTTCTGGTGAAGCAAGCTCAATCTTCGAGAACAAGAAAGTCCCATTAGTCCTAAAAAAAGGGGTATGAAACCAATGCATCCTCCCAGCAGTCACATATGGAATTGAAACATTGATCTTAATCAGAAGATTGGCCCTCGAATAAGAACAATGCAACGTGTACAGGAGAGAATCATTAGTCCAATTCGACCCTGACTCTGATATACACAATGCCGTCTTATGTTGCCGAGTCGATATGGTAAATGCTTCCATAAGTCTCGGGATATTAAAGAACATTTAATTGACATGAATGTACGAATCTCCATAGTTATATTGACTAACACAAAGGGGCAGATAGGTATGAGTAGACTTTGGTAAATTAATCAAGATATAGATATGAACAGACCTCGCCAGGTAAGTAGATTGGAAGATATTGGTATAGATCAATAGATAGATGGATAATTAGATTGCCAGACAGATAAAACCCATGTGAGACTGGGTGTAGTAGACTGGAAGAGATCAATTTAGCTATATTTCTATCTACCTATATTTACTACACACATAAGTTTTAGTGTCTACATGTATTTCTATCTACCTATATTTACTACATACATAAGTTTTAGTGTCTACATGTATTTCTATCTATCTATCCTCACATGTATGTACCTCAGTGTCTATCCCCGTGGGTATATTTCTATCAATCTATACTTTTATCTGTCTACCTGACTGTATATTTATATCTATCTATCTATCTATCTATCTATCTATCTATCTATCCCAGCGGGTATATTTGTCTCTATCCATCGATACTTCTATCTATATTTCTGTAACCCCCCCTCTCTCTCTCTTTATCTCTCTCTCTCTCTCTCTCTATATATATATATATATATATATATATATATATATATATATATATATATATTTCTATCTCAGTCTGTATTTATTTCCTCAGTCTCTATTTGTATGTATGTGCCTCAGTCTCTATCTATCCATCCATATTTCTATCAATATTAGTATATTTCTATTTTCCATTTATCTATCCATCTATCTATCTATATTAATATCTATATCTATCTATATTAATATCTATATCTATTTTTTCCTATCTATCTACTTCAGTCTTTACCTCTATCTATCTATCTATCCATCTATCTGTCTATCTATCTATCTATCTATCTATCTATCTATCTATCTATATATATATATATATATATATATATATATATATATATATATATATATATATATATATATATAGTTCAGTCAGTACATTTCTACCTATGTATATGTATATCTATCTATATTCCTGTCTATCTACCAGGTTTCATTTCTTTATACATTTGTTTATACCTATCTAGATGTCTATGAATCTTTACGTACGTACATGTGTGTACATGTATTAGAGTGTCTATATGTGTATATATATATATATGTGTGTGTTTATGTGTGTGTGTAGAGAGAGAAAGAAAGAAAGAGAGCGCAGAATCGAGTATGAAAGGGGAATAGAGAAAGAGAGAGAGAGAGATGAATAAAGTTGAGAATCAAAGAGAGGGGGATACCTTTTCTCTCACTGATGTATAAATGTAGAAGAACATACAAAAATACTTATAATAAAATGTCGTCTAAGGGGGAAAAAAGGCGTGGCCGATTGTCGATCAAGCTTAATCTGCACATGACGAGGCAAAGAAATACGTTTTATGACAGGCACGTCTCTTCGAGAGAGAGGGAGAGAGAGAGAAAAAAAGCTTTCTTTTTCTTTCCACATCAAAAAGGAATTGAAATCTAAAAAATATTGGATTAGAATTCATCAATGCCTTAGGTAAGACGTGATTGTGTAATGTTGCGTAGGTAAAAAACGCTGCGTTCATTTCTAAAGAAATTCATTCGGGACTTTGTTAACATAAGTGTAGTTATAAAATAAGGGGGGAAAAACAACTTTTAGACTTTTCCTACACTCTGTTAGAAACCGTCAACTGAAACTGTCAACATTGGTTTCTTTCAGTTTTCAAGTTGGTTCGGCTGGCTGGCTGGCCATAAACGTATCACCGGTACAGACTGCACCACTGTAGCTAAAACGCTGAAAATTTTAACATTTACTCCTTATCATGTTAACAAAAACATGATACATGTTTTTCTTGAGGGGTACTGTTTGCAATATAAGTTTATGCTAAATTGATCCCTTGTTTGCGCCTGGTTGTTTTTTTTGTTGTTGTTAAGAATTCAGACTTAAAATGATCTGTGAAAAGGCGTAAGAAGTAACTTATAAATTGATCATCCCGTTTCCCAATTTTTTTAATTGGTCACCCTCAACGAGGCGTGCTGCCAAAAGAGACTGGGTAAATGACAGTTTCTAATGAGAGATTAACCAGACCTGTTTCTTTACATATTTCATAAACGAAATGTGCCTTGGATTCATTTGAATATTTTGCAATGAATGTTCTTACCGATAATTTATTTGGAAACATAAAAACAGGTTTAGTACCTGCTATCCAAAATATTTCAGATTAAAGATTTTTTTCTTTCAATTTTGGGATATTTGCAAAGTATGCATGAGATTCTCCAATAGTTTGACTTTCTGGGCTGTCATCATCATCATCATCATCATCAGCAGCAGCAGCCTTTAGGCATCAGGCGTTGGATAGATACCTTTCCCAAAATTTGCCAGACCTTTCTATCATGGACGTTGCGGGGCCAATACTTTTGTCACGCCATCTGACATTTTGTCGGCCACGGTTGTGCATGTGATCGCTGGGGATCCACGCTGAGAGTCGTGTTGTCCAACAGTTATCTGACATTCGCGCGACGTGGCCAGCCAAACGCTTTTTTGAGTTTTTAATCAATTCCATGATATCTCAGACTCCGATTTTCCCCCTAATATATTGTGCTGTCTTGTGATTCCTCCGTGTTATATTGAGCATGATTCTCTTGTGTGTGCTACATGGTTCTCAGTTTGACAGTCAATCTTTTTGGTTATGTTCCATGTTACAGCTCCATTGGTGACTATCGAGACATTGGTTGTATAGGCTTCCTTTTAGGACTTTGTGCTACAGATAAATATAAACACTTGTCGTCTTATCAGTGTTACTCATAGGGGATCTGAAGCCTATTTTTACATTTTCAACTGTATATTTGTGCTGAATAAGCAGAAATATAATGATAAATGCATGTATGTCTGGTGATGACAAGGATTTCTTTTCGTTTGGACATGTTTCGTCTTTCACCGTTTATAATGTATATATAGTTTTACAATTCTAAAGTGTTACACAAAGATAACCAAGAATTTACTGTAGTCAGAATGAGTTAAATGTCTCGTCTCTTGAGTCACAGTAGTGATGTTCAGTGGTTGTCTGCCATTATTACAATATGACCAGTCCATCACCAGTGGAGATTTCTAATGGATTCTATCATTTCCTGGACTGCTGTTTTTCCCCAATATACCGTGCTGTCTTGTGATCTCTCCGTGTGATTTTGAGCATTATTCTTTCGTATGCGCGTTGCATAGTTCTCAGTTTTTAGGTAAGGTTCTTGGTTAAGTTCCGTGTTTCCTCTCCATAGGTGACTATCGGGAAGATGCATTTGTTTCTTCTTTCAGAGAACATCCAGAACCCCCTACTAATGCTGGATGAACTAAACAAAGACCCCAAGAAAGTCAGCTTTCACGAAGTTTTCTTTGCAACAAACACGTCGGAGATATTGACACTGCAATCAGAATCGAAAACTCAGACTGGAGTAGGTAGACCACTACATCCACCTAGGGAAACAAATCTTTATGAAACTCTCAAAAGATGAAAAAATCAAGCAAAGAATCAATCTTGGATGGCAAGCCTTCGGCAGAGAAAGCCCAACCAAGAACAAGAAAATCCCATTAGTCCTAAAAAGATTAAAGATATATCTAATAGTTATTATACTCTCCTAAACTAATTCCATCAACAACTTTTCAATACCGTATTTGAAAATATCCTTCCATTCAGACCTGAGAAAAAAAGAGACTGACTGACTTCCAAGCTTTTCTCTTGGGGTGAGTCTTTGTCAATCAAATTGGTTTCGAAAACTTATAAGCAAATTATAGTCAATTCAGTTGAGGGGAGTATGATGGATGAATCATATTTTTTTTGGACCATTCAGGCATCCGGTATCCCAGAATTGATTGATAGAAAGAGAACGCATTTTGACTCCCCACCGGATGACGTCACATCGTATGTCAACAGTCTAAAAAACAAAAACAAGTACGATTTGTTGTATTTATTTCATGAATTTGTTTCCAATATTGGATGAAGTATTGAAACACATTTTTATCAAATCGGAATCGGAAATAGATATCGGTTGCCGCAGGATTACCTTTCGATTCAAAGTTGTGATAAAAAAAACTACTGAGGATGAAGACGAAGGTAAGAAGTGGTCAAAACTAGTAGTTATAGTACGATTTTTAAAATTCATTTTGAGTTTTTAACTCCATTTTCAGCAACAAGTAAACAACACGATCGGAAATAAATACTGATTGCTATCGATTAACGTTAAAAGTCGAAATTGTGATAAAAAGCAAGAATAAAGATGAAAGTAAAAAATACTGGTCGAAATTAGTTATTCAACTATTGTGCTGAAATAATTCATCCAATATTGGAAATAAATTGATATTCAAAACAAATCAAACAAAGATTATATTTAGTATATTTTGCTTGAATTTTGAAAGTAGATTCCATGAGTAAAGATATCTCTCACTATCTCTCTCCCCTACCTGATGGGATCGGTGAGGCTAGGACTGAAATTCCTTATAGTTTATCACCGTGAATTTGAAACATTTGTTTAATTTTTCGAGACTTTTGTCGTACGATGTGATGTCATCAAGTGAAGAATAAAAACGCCTTTTCTTGTTATTCGATTATTTCTTAGTGTTGGATGCCTATATGGTCCAAACTCTTTTCTAACTCGATACCTTTATGTGATTCTGGACAGTACGAGGATGTTCGTTATTGTGATCAAGAATGGCTTCTTTTCTGCTCTCTGTCCAAAGCTATTTTCCAACACTGAAGTTGTCAGCAGTGAGCTTCACTTGTGATTATTTGGTTATCGTTTAAACGTTCGTAATGACCACCGTAGTTTGACAGCCGCTAGTCTTGGGAGTTTGATCCACACAGAGTGTCCCATTATCAAGGCTTTGTGTCAGATTATCCTTAGATTCGTTGCTGTGGAGTAGTTCTTAGCAAGATCGTTCCATAAACCATTACTCCAGTGATAGTTTAATCCTTGCAGGAAGCTGAAGCTTTTACCAAAGGAAGCAGGGGGTTACAAAAACCTATGAACACAGTCATATATCATTGGCAGATCCAGGATTTTGACAACGGGGGAGGGCGTCCAACATTGTTTTCCCTAATTAGACTTTGGATATGATAACTTTGTATCTTAAGGTCAATTCATAATTATTTGGGATTATTTGTTTTGATTTCTATTGACAGAATTTATTCATTTAGATATTTTAAAAAAACTTATAGAAATTGTGCTTTGCCGTTGAAGTGGAGGTGACCAGACCCCCTGGACTCCCGTCTTGATCTACGCAAATATATATATATATATATATATATATATATATATATATATATATATATATATATATATATATATATATATATATATATATATATATATACATATATATATATATATATATATGATAATTAATTCCTTAATATTTTGTTGCACACTCTTTGGCAATGATGACAGCCCCTAAATGTTTTGAATTTTTTCAAAAATATTATCGAAAAAGAAATTAAAAAGAGCACTTTAAAAGTGGTTTTTCCTTTCAAAATATCTTTTGTTCCATAAAGACCGTTTCATCAATAAGGAAGGAGAGCTCACTTGAATTGTAAAAGTATAGTTTTCGAAGAATCGAGCCCAAAGTTTCTCAACCAAAAATCTCATTTCTGTATGGTATTTCCTTTGTTTATTGCATATCATGAAATATTCAAATTATTTATATCTTGCACACAATATTTACATTATTTATTTATAAAATATGCAATATTTACATGATATAAACACATTTTTTTGTAAAAAAAAAATATTACTGTTGCTGGTGTCTGCCAGTGCCTATATAACTGCATGTTATACCCTACATATAAACGGCGCCAGGCGTAAGATATCTTTCTCAAATGACTTATTATTATGTGCCATTCGGAAGGATATCGATTTTTCTATATGATGTATATAAAAAAATAGTCAAACTTTGTCCAAATTAGATTAGTTTCCCCTCTTAAGCTCTCGAATGTTAGGAGAGTTCCTGTGGTGTATGGTACTCATTGAAAATACGATTCCAGATTTCCGTTATCTCCCATGGGATTCGAGATCAGGTCTTATTGCTGGCCTGTTTAAAACAGTTGATTTTTTTCCAGCTATTCTTATGTGCCTTAGGGTTTGTACTTAGGGTTTTTATCGTGTTGGAGCGCCAATGATCTTGAAACCAAACATAAGGCACAAGACCGACTGAGATTGGTACATAGTTGAGAACGGCTCGACGTTCCTCTACTCGATTGGCTCCTTGCCAATGGAAGGGAAAATTGTGATCACAAAGTAAAATAAATAATTAATGAGGGGAGGAATAAAATAATAATAACAAGAAAGAGAAAAAAAATCAAGTCGAGAAATGTGGTATTACTTTTGATATCATAGATTTGATTATTTGATTGATTTTTTTCTTCTTCTTCTGTTGGTCGGCTGAAGAAAAAAAAAGGGGTGAGAGGGAAATGAAGAAGGAAGGGTGACCATGAATAAATACATAAACTAGAAAGCACTCAGAGAGCTCATGCTACTGCCAACGCTGTACACTAACGACTAAATGAAAACAAATTGCTTGATCTGCTCCCAAATCCTTCCATTCTACTTGGAAGAGATAATCAATTGAAGAAAATATAGGGGACTTTTGGAGCAATAAAACATATATGAATCCAGCCGGTCTCAAACTAAGGGATCAATATAGCATAAACTTGGATTGCAAAATTGACCCCTTACACTAAATACCTATCGGAGGGTATTTGGAAAACGTATCTTCAACACATGATAAAGAGTGCAATTTTAATTATTTTGTAGACCCTTAACTCCATTGTCGCGGCATAACATTTACTTAGTCAGCCAGCCAGCCAATCCAATCAGCCGGATCAACTTAAAAACTGAACAAACCTTTGCTGGCAGTTTTGATTGACAGTTTCTAAAAAAGAAAGGAGAGCAAAAAGATGGAAGGAGTAAAAGGAATGAAAGAGAAAAGTAGAAGAAAGAAAAAAGAAGGAAAAGGAAGGAGAAAAAAGAGGAAGGAAAGGGAAAAAGGAGGGAAAGTGAAAAATGAAGGAAAGAAAAGATAGAAGAAAAAAAGAAACGGAAGGATTAAAAAGGAAGAAAGAGATAAATGATGAAGAGGAGGAAAAAAGAAAAAAAAAGAAAAAGAAAAGGAAGAAGAAGAAAAAGAAGGAGAAGAATGTGATACAATCTCCTGATGTTTATTTGTTGACATATCCAAAGTTGTAATATATTTATGTATGTATGTACTTGTAACCTGAGAACCACGCACCAGAGACAATAGGATGGGTTTTCAGCTGGTATCTTTATTATTGATAATCTTTTTGGTAGGATAAAAAAGAAAGAAAAAGAATTAATGAAGAGGAGGAAAAAGGAAAGGGGAAATAAAGAAGAAGAAGAAGAAGAAGAAGAAGAAGAAGAAGAAGAAGAAGAAGAAGAAGAAGAAGAAGAAGAAGAAGAAGAAGAAGAAGAAGAAGAAGGAGGAGGAGGAGAAAAAGAAGAAGAAGAAGAAGGAGGAGGAGGAGAAGAAAAAGAAGAAGAAGAAGAAGGAGGAGGAGAAGAAGAAGGAGGAGGAGAAGAAGAAGGAGGAGGAGGAGGAGAAGAAGAAGAAGAAGAAGAAGAAGAAGAAGAAGAAGAAGAAGGATGTATGTATTTATAACTCGAGAATTACGCATCAGAGACAATCGGGTGGGTTTTCAGGTTTTCCACTATCTTTATCACTGATCTCTATGTAACCAAAACTGCTGCTGATAGATTGATGCCTCCTTCATCGTTTCCAGCTCTGTATTTTGTGGTAAAACGAATGAGAATTTCTTTTTCGACAATTTCTTTTTTTGATCCACGCAAGTAAATTGAAAAAAAAGACATGTGATGATTGTCTACTGCGTCCATGATAGAGAGATCTGACAAATCTTGGGGAAGGTCTACTGCCGCTACTGCTGATGTATTAGGAATCATGTTTAATCTCAGGTTTCCTTGGACCTGTATTAAGTTATTCTGTTTTTTTTATCAAGTATTTGCATATGAGCTATCCTAAAGAACATGTCGATTACATATCTGTAGGTGTATGATACCTAATTCGGCACTCGAAAAACTACTTGCAGTACATACTGTGGTAGATTTGTGCAGCTCTCCGGTCTCTGGAGTGCAGACCATTTAAGACAAGACAGAGCTGGTGTGGTGCCACAGTCAATAGGGTTTCGCCCCATCAGACATGATGCTGCCCTGTGAATTCAGACCAGGGTCCTGACGGTTCAATCTTAGTCCTGGGACCAATCTCATGTCTTTGCGACGAAAATTCGAATGACTAAGAGAATTTTTTTAAATATTCCCACCCCATGCTTGCGTGTGTGGTACCCTCACGCTAAACACCGATATTGTGTCACATTCATTTTTCTTTGGGGTTAAGGTAAATAGGAGCCTTGCATTAGTGCAATGCAGTAGCCGAGGATGGCTCACTGAGATTTAATATTGCAAAACCTATGAGAGGTTGGTAAAAATAAAATAAAAAATTGCAGACATATTGAGGAGTGAATATTAGAATTTTGAGCCCTCTAGCCCCATTAGAACAGTAAGCCCTAGGGCAGCATCTTTCCATTGCACTAAAAGGGAAGGACATGATTCGCCCTGATGCTTTTACAATACCAGTTGTGGGGACTGGAGCAGTTTTTTGAACTTCTCGTGTACGGGTGCCCAGATTAAATCGACCTGTCACATCTTGTTCACGTGGGGGAGCGAGTAGATACAAAACTCCTTGCAGCTCATATACTGAAATTGGAACGGGACGTAGAGCATACTTTCTATATTAATAGATTATTAATAATTCTAAAGTAAGAACTTGTAACCATGAATTGAAGAGGAGTCCATTATATGAACATTGAAACAAACAGGAAAAGATCACACTGTTCATTATATATTAGCTTAATAAACCGCTCACATAACGGGTATCCATCCCAGTAATTAACAGTGACCCACCATGCGTCTGAGTTGTATATTTCATCATTTTATTTATATTTTCTATTCATAGTATTAAGTTCAGTTTATTTCAAATACTGATTTTTTATCCCGTGATTCAATCAACTGGACATGTTATTTTGAATTACTAACATAATGGTACATTGATTATATAAATTTACAATTTTTCATCGTTAAAAGATATTAGAGTTTTAACTCGGAGTTTTTATAATTTATAATGTTTATTTTGATATATTGCTTATCACATTGTAAGTGATATATCCAATTTCTAGCTTCATCATTTTATAATGATTCACAAAATTTCTGTCTGTATTAGGAAAACTCAAGAACAGTCACTCCTATGGCCACCAAATATTTGTTGTCACTAATAGGACCTGAGAGCAGGACTTTATTAAGACGGTTTCGAAAAACCCCAGCCCCAAATGAAGTTTGTAGAGGCAGATTCAATGCACATCGTGAGTTTGTGCTTAATTGGTCCATTAATTTGTCTCTGGCTACGTTCACGCTTACCTAAGATACTTACAATAATAATATTCAGCAAATATCTATTCGTTTTATCGAAAACCCAGAAACGACCATTGTTATGGCCACCAATTTTTTGTGGTTATTAATGGAACCCTAGGGCAGTTTTCTGGCTAATTAGTTTTTTTTAGAATTTCCTTCTGAAATTAAAAGTGTTCTGGTGAGGGTTCAATCTGCAATAAAAACCTATGAAAAAATGATACCTTCTTTGTGTCCAGCAACGTTTGAGCTTAGTCAAATTCTTTTTACTGTAATGCCAGTGGCCATTAGCAGAAGATAGTGACAGTGATTCGAGTTCAAACCCGACTGGAACTTGAAATAACTCCATTACGTAAGGTATGATTCTCTCCCCACCCCTGCAGCTGCTATGGGTAAAATAGTGTATGGCGAAGTGAGTGACACCGCTTCGGGTGTTTATTTAGTCTACTTCACGTGTTGCAAACTTCGAAGAACTATCCCAATGAACGATATAAAGAGCTGAAGTCGTAGCCATTGAAAGGGTACAACTTGATTTCTAGCTTCATATCTTATCAGTCTTTTTTTCTACAGTGGTTTAATCCGTTTCTTTAATTCTCCAAATGTCCATCTGATTGTCTAAGCAAAACTCATGAACAGCCACAGCCATTGCCATGTTTTGTTTTTTTTTATATACCAGCTTTTGGTTAGGTAAACCAGATTTGATCTCACTTCAGCACCGACTATTCCATTCAGGCCTTCCGTTGGAATTAGCTGGAAACCCTGGCCGTAGGGAGAGTTTCCAACTAGTAAACTGAATAGATTAGCAAAAACCAAACTTCAAAGTCAGATAATAGGAGCGCAAATTTATTATCTTGCACTTTCATATATATATATATATATATATATATATATATATATATATATATATATGAGTGGGATGCACTCAGTCAGTCAGTGACGACGATTGATACTAGAGATTCTTGTGCATCTAAAAAAATACAACAGCCCAAAAGAAGTTGGTGGGAGTATTTCGGTTTGTCAGTCAGTCAGTCAATCGGTTTCGGCTATCAGTACTCGAGTTTCTTGCGCATATATATATATATATATATATATATATATATATATATATATATATATAAGCGTAACAACCCAATAAAATGTGAGAGTTTTTCTCCATGTCAGTCAGTCAGTCAGTCAGACTGTGACGATGATCACCACTAGAGATACTCACGCTTCCAAGAAAATACAATAACCCAATAGAAGATGGTGGTATTCTTCCGCTGTGTCAGCATGTCAGTCAGTCAGACTGTGACGGTGATCGGTACTGAAGATGCATGTGTATTCAAATAAAAACACAATAAGTCAGAAGTGGAAAATAGGGAGTGCAAGTATTGAATGACAAAATCCCCCCCTCTTTCACCAAGATTCCATGTTCTCTGAGAGAATGGTGGATCCTGCAATATCTTCTGCACTGGCAGTAAGGAGTCTATAAATTCTTCTTATCTTGTCAGGGAAGAATATAAAAATGGACTCAGAAAAATGGTAAGTAGCAATAGCGTATGTGTGTGTGTGTGTGTGTGTGTGTGTGTGTGTGTGTGTGTGTGTGTGTGTGTGCTTGTGTGTGAGTGCGTTATTGCTGTTGTTGGTGGTGGTGTTGGTGGTGGATGAAGTCGAAATAAAACGTCTTAAGATTCTGACGTCGCCGGCTGATATATCAAATCCTGTTGTAGACTTAGCAGCTCCGTGTACGAGCGTGTACGCACACACACACACACGCACTGAAGTACAAACACATAAACATACACGCACACAGACACAGACACACACACACACACACACACGCACACACTAACACGGACAAACACAAACAGAAGCATGCAGACAGATACACACTCACACACACAATCTCACGCATGCGCATAAACACACACACATACACACTTGCCTAGAAGCAAACTTTGGCTGAGGTCCGTCTAAGAGCCAGGAAGAAGATTATTTCGAGATTATTCTTGGGATTGTTACGATTAGATTCCTTAAGCTGCTATTTACCCCAGAGTATACCCTAACCAAAAATTGACCCTCGAACTAAGAACCATGCAACGTGCACAGGAAAGAATCACGCCCAACATATGGTAAGATCACAAGACAGAACACTACATTAGAGTACAAACAGAAGTCAGAGATACCATGAAAAACATTAGAAGAACTCCAAATGGCAATTGGCTGGTCAACTGGCAAGAATGTCGGACAACCGCTGGACATCACGGCTCACGACATGGATCCCCAGAGAACAAAACTGTGTCCGGCAGAAAATAAGATGCAGTGACGAACTAGACAAGTTCAGAGAGCGCTGGTTTCGCGACGCTCAAGTCTGATGAATCTCGGGGGAGGTCCATGTCCGATGACAGACGCGAAAAGGCTGAGGATGATTAGTCTCAGTTTGGTAGATGCAGATGACCTAACGGTCAACGGCTGAGACAGTTTGCGTTCACTTCACACCAATGCTTTTGTATGGGCGCTCACCGCCACTTTTCCAGGGTCAGGTCAAAAAGAATATATTTTGGGAGAGGATATATTCGAAATATGGCTCAATGGCAAATCTGTCACCGACGAATGATAATACTATTTTTAATGAAAGCATTGAGCTGGAGTCACATGAGACCATTGTACAACGCCATTAACCTTTTTTGACTATGAGGTTCCAACTTTCGAAATCGCTTACCTTAGCTGAGAATGCCCGATCGGGGGTGGGGGAGAATCACCCCGTTTTATCTCTCAGAGGACATTATTGTGCTCTTGGGAAATCCATATCTTCTCTCCTGGCTACGAGTAGATATCAGGGGAGACTGTTCTCTTCAGCCGTGGTTGGTAACCAGTCTAAAATACAACAGCCTCGAATTCAAACCAGGATTGTACAATCCCTCATTGACCATTATGAGAGGCTTGCAACGGGCGGGGTTTGGGACGCACTTTCGAAATGAGGTGTTAACGGGGCTCTTGTGAAACATCAACGGACCAATAAACTGGAAGTGGTTATAATGAATCAATGAAATGAAATAAAATAAAAAAGGACAAAAACAGACAGACGGAATAACCTGACCACCATCCCCACCTCCCCACCATCCCTACCTCCCCACCTCTTCATGACAAGTGGGGGATGGGGAAAACATTTCGTATGAGGAGCTATAAACCAAAACTGGCATCAAAACAGTCGAAATAGGTTTTAGTTTTCAGGTTGGTCAAGCTGCCTGGCTGGCTATATATATATATATATATATATATGTGTGTGTGTGTGTGTGTGTATGTATCACGCGTACAGACTGCTCAAATGGAGCTAAAGGGCTCTAAATTCAAATATTAACTCCTTATTATGTTTGAAAAAAAAAAAACAACTTTTTTCATTTTTCCCTACCTTTCATAGGTTTTTAGTGGGGTTCAGTTTGTGATGTGAGTTTATGCTGAATTGGTCCCTACGTTTTGCCCACTTTAAAAAAAAATCAGATTTCTATAATGATCACTGCCTAACAAAAGGTGAGAGAAATAACTCATTCATTGATCACCTCCTTTTACGATTTTCTTATCGATTACCCTTGATACAGCATGCTGCCAAAACATATTGGTTGCTTGACGGTTTCTATTGAGTGACCAACCAGACTAGTTCTGCATCTATTAATGTATTTTAGTCTTAGTCTTAAATACTCAAATCTGTGAATTGTATTCTTTGGTGCGATGGAATAAGGTCATAAAATAGCAATCCCAAAATAAGGAGACGCAGCATACACCAGAAGAAGACCGAAGAGAACATCGACTGGAACGTTAAAGATTAAGATAATACTGGGTTTAAACAAAACTTCCGTCTATTTTTTTTTTTTGTACTGATAGTTGCTGCAAATCCTGATGTTACCGTCGGGGAACGTAGCAAACATTACGATATTAGCCTTATAACTGTTCATTGCAATTTTGAAAAGCTGGGAAAAGTGTCAAAGGATGGGGAAATGGGTTCTACATGATCTCTCTGTATCAAATCATCATCAACTTGATGATTGCTACACGTCATCAGGTCCTCTGCGACCCTAGGTGGATTCTTCGAGCTGAGTGGAAAAGAAATGGATCCATTTTTTTACAATTTCAAGCACCGTCACCCCAAATCAGTAGTTCCCGAACCTTTTGACTTTGGGGGTGCGCTTGGGATCAAGTAAAAATCCACGGGAGTATTTCAGATGAAAAATTAAGAAAACTACGTTCCAAAAGTTCAAGTATGAAAACTTCAAAAAGCTACTACATAGCGTATTTCTTCATGCATAACATGGGAAATGTTGTAGCGAAATTCGTAGTCAAAATAGGGAGAGGATGCGTGATATACTTGAATGTATGCAACAACAAAAAAAATGATCTTTTACTAAAATTAAGCCCATTTGATGATAGGTGACAACTTCTTATACCTCTTCCACTAACAAAGATACTTGATTCATGCAGTTAAATGTAAAGAAGGAATGAATCAGACAAAAACATTTCATTTTGGCATTGGATACATTTTTAAAATTAATTTGGGCTTCTCTCCCCTGGAGTTTGAACGCAATTGGAGGTGGGGGGAGGTTCAGGGCAAGAGGTTGGAACGAATAACTATCATTTTTGAGTACTATATTTCCTTCCTGTGAAACATAGAAATTATAAAGTTCCTCTAAATTCATAATCAAGTAAATTCAATGTCTAAAATAGCCTATTTAATAGACGTCTATGATGACGGAATACAAAGCAAATTTGTCCAAAATCAAATAGTCAATTACGTTATTTGGAAACGGATATATGATCCGACAGAATGATTACAAATTGTGTTATATCATACAGAAACTCTTATTTGAAATGATCTTCTGTTATTACTCGGTAGATTTATCACTTGGCCTAGACAACGTAAATAGGATAAACAATTAAACAACAGCTCCATTTTCTTTTATTATTTATTCCATTACATTCCAAGTAAGAGTTTCAATATAGTATAATGCAAAAATCTATTCCTATTCGATTATATGATGGAGAAAAATGCGTTGTTTATACAGTCAGTTCTTGTTTACATCTTGAAGTATGAGTGCGCAGTTCGTGAATTTTGGATGGGAGAATAGTATATTTAACAGTTACACATTATTTCATTTATGAATATTTGTTAAAACCTTGGTTTGCCTTGGGGCACACCTAATTACTTCCTATGACACACTGGATGATAGAACTGTGCCACAGCCAAGAGGTGACATTCATCCTTAGAAGATCTTGTTGAGTATTTGGTGGGATATACAAGGAATCGTCAACGAGGAACTTTTAAACGGTAACCAAACAACTACAGCTGAAGTTCACTGCCAACAACTTCGGTGTCCAAAAAAAACTGTTTGGGGCAGATTATACCTACCCTTAGTGAACAGGGAAAGGGCTGTTCTTCATCATGATAATGCCCGTCCTAATACCGCTCGAGTGATCAAAGATCTCATACAAGCATTCAGCAGGGGGAAATATTCATTCATCATACCCCCTGGCCGTGCACCTACAGAATATCGTTTCTTTGTGAGTTAGCAAAACTGTTCTGACGAACAAAGACTCAGTTCAAAAGAAGAGGTTGAAAAATCTGTTTCGGGCCAAAATCGAAGGAATCTTACAAAGCTGGCATTGAAAAACTTCCTGATAAATGGAATTAGGTTATCGAAAGCGAAGGAGAGTATTTCAATGATTGAGCGTATATTTGATCACCACAATATGAACAAAGAAAGTAAGGAAGTTGGTCTCCACATGAACTTCAGCAAAACGATTTTTATGTTCGACAAGCATTTAGAGGACGAAAACACAGTGATCAAAATCGAAAATGCAGAGCTAAAGAAAATTGACCACTACATTTAACAATCCTCAAAAGAAGAAATCAAGCAAAAAAACACTCTGAGATGGCAAGCTTTCGCTAGAGCAACCCCAACAGCAAGAACAAGAAGATCCCATGTCCTAAACAAAGGGTACATAATCAATGCACCCTCCTGATAGTCACCTAAGGAGCTAAAACATGGAACCTAACCAAAATATTAACTCTCAAACTGAAAATCATACAGCGTGCGCAAGAGAGAATCATGCTCAATATAAGAGCTCACAAGACCTCACAGTATAGGAGAAAAAAATAGGAGTCCGAGGTATAGAATCCATCAGAAAACTCAAATGATAATGGGCTGGTCATGTAGCAAGAATATCAGAAAATTGCTGGAGATCATGTGTTAAAGTATACCTGGCAAAAAATTAGGTGTTGTGATGAATTTAACCAGTTCAGAAATTATTGACTCCACGACCCCTATGATGAAGAGGACTGGCGAATCTTGGGGAAGGTCTATAGCCGACGACAGACACTGAAGGGCTACTGCTTCTATTGCTGCTGCAGCTGATAATGAGTTCTGTGTTTCCAAATGAAAAGAAACATTAGTTACAAATTTTGTTACAACCTACTTATATGAAGAGCAGTGTGATTTTTTTTTTGCTTCTCAGTCCGTAACCACGGATCATATTCACTCTAGGGTAGCTATTTGGCCAATGAAGATATCTCTGCATTATTTAAAACAATGGACAATTCTACTGTAACGAGTCTTTGTATAGTTCCTTTTAGAAAAAACATTTATCGAAAGCGAAGGAGAGTATTTCAATGATTGAGCGTATATTTGATCACCACGATATGAATGAAGAAAGTAAGGAAGTTGGTCTCCACATGAACTTCAGCAAAACGATTTTCATGTACTACTAACATATAGTAACGAGTCTTTCTATAGTTCCTTTAAGAAAAAACATTTGATAGAATTCAGATACTGACAGTCCCCGCTCTTCGAGAGTTCATTTTACGCCCTTTTTCCATTGAAAAAAAACGAAAAGCGAAAATAACATTAGATTTATGTGTATTGTAGTGAGCTATCATAGAGACAGTGCACATCTTACATCTCTTCTACATCCCAATTTCCTGTATCTCCTACCTCTACAATCACCGGTGACTAAGGTCGACATACCAGTTTCAACATTTTAGGGCCAGGGAACGCTAAGAAATCTTTAGCCTATAGATTAATGGTAATTGCTCATTGGCTTTACGCCATTCCCGGTTACGAAAATCCTTTAGGGACGCTCTACTTCCGGAAAGCGTTGAAATCTGTGTATCCGTGAATTTTTTCAGTATGATTAGCAAGCAGTTTTCATAATTCATAGAATTATGACAATACAGCATCCAAGAGTTTCAGGCAATTCTAGAATTGCAGGAATTCAGATCAACCGAAAGAAAATGACCGAAACAATTCGACCGGAGATCTAAGAAGGTGTTCCACCTTGAGTGCCGGCTCGCTGATGGTGGATGAAGCCAATACCGTAGAGGCACGTCCTGTCACAACGACTTCAAGGGTAAGGTTTGTAAGGTAGGTTGAAGAGGAATCTGTCACTCTTTCATTCAGGTCTTACGGCTCTGTCTCTTCTCAACACTGATTCTGTGTTATTTCTTGAAAAAAGAGACAGGGTAGCCCGGAGGACCGTCACCACTTTTCCCCTTCAGTAGGTTGTGTCGCCTATTGACGGTAGTCAATGGCTCTGGAAGTGAAGGTCTTCTTTAAAGGGTCCTTGAACCTCTTTTGTCAATCTTCTCTGTCTCGTTGACCCATAGGCAGGTCCAGATGTAGCATATGTTATAAAGGGACCCCAGAAAAATGCACATAAATATCAAAACAACACTATTTCCCATATGAGGTAATTATCATTTTCCATTGTCTATACAGCCAAATAATACGATTCGATAGATATGTATGACACTTCAATAGTAGTATCACCTCGTTCTCCTTTTCATCTTTTAAGAGTAGCTATGACTTGAGTATTAAACACCTCCGTATTTATTTGTTGTGTAAGTACTACCTATATACAACACCCACATTGAATTCTGTGTTATTATAATAACTCCAATCAAAGGTGATAATTGGCTACAGTCGCTTATCTGAACACATGAATGTTTATAAAAAGTTAAAGGCTGTATAGTACTAAAGTCATAAAGAAAACACAGAATCACTGAATTAGAATGGGTAGCTTGCGAGCATTTAGCGGAGAGTCCTTGACATTGCAGGGATCCGGAAAATATGCTACTTTCGCTACGGAGTTAATCCGGCTCTGTTCGTCTTGGACAGTTCGTAGAACGGTGAAACTTCTGATAGATGACAATCTTTCACTTTCGTCACGTGACCTATCCAGAGCAGGTGCATCTTGTGCAGCATGGAGTTAGTCCAAATATTTAATCAACGGAATAATAACAATGTCTCTTATTAGAACTTCAGAAAAAAAAAGCACCGAAAGAACTAGAGAGAAAGAGAAAGAAACGCGGTGATTAAAACAACAAAATCGTAGACTTGCCTTCACAGTGAATAATTGAACAACCGTAGCGTCAAATTTTTGTGTCATGTAAAGAATATATATATATATATATATATATATATATACATATATGTATATATAGTCAGAGTAAATTTTATTTATGGCATCACTGGCGTTTTCTACTCGAAAACATCTAAAATAAAAATAAAAATAAACAGCTAGAAAAATCTAGATTCTGGAGAATCTCGATGTTATTAATTAACCAATCAAAATAAAACCCCCAAAAGGTAAAAAAAAAAATCGAAAGGGTCTAGTGGCGTACTGATGCTGATTTTCAAGCCAGTAGACAGAACAGTATGGTCAGGAGCGGTACAACACATTAAAACATATGAACAGAGAAACCCACGCCTATGTGATGGCTACCGTCTTCCAAAACTAACGTATAGGGAAATAATTTCCTAATCCAATTATCCGAAAATGATGGCATCAAGGTCACTGTAGTTTTTTTCAATTAGAAACCGTTGAACAAAACTGTCACCAAAATTATCCTGAGTAGGTTTTTAGTGGGGGTTCAGTTTGCAATGTAAGTTTTACCCCAAATTTGTCTCTTAGTTAGTGCCCAGTAGCATTTCCGTTCATTTTCTGGAAATTCAGACTTTTTGGTGATCACTACCCGATGAATGGTGCGAGAATGGCTTATCCATTGAACACCACTTTTTCTGAATTTCAATTGATCATCCCTAACACAACATGCTGTCAGAAGACGTTGGTCACGTGACGGTTTCTATTGACCAACTAGACCTGTTTGAATACTTCAATTATTATTCGATCATATCTTTATTACGTAGAGTGCTAACACAACATCAATTTTTTTTTCTCAATTTTGTGGTGATGTGCCTCAGCAAATAACAAATTAACACCTGAGTAAAGGAATCAGAATAGACGGCGAATACCTAAGTAAACTCAGATTTGCAGACAACATCGTCTTTTTTTTGCAAGGAGCCTCAGTGATCTCCAACGAATGCTAGACTAACTAGATGAAGAAAGCAAGAAAGTCGGCCTTCACATGAATTTCAGAAAGACAAAGGTCATGCGCAATAAACACGTCGAAAATGAAAACGCAGCGATCAAAATCTAGAATGCAAAACTAGAAAAAGGAGACGACTAAACCTACGTAAGACAACAAATCTCCACAAAAGTCTCAAAAAATGAAATCAAGCGAAGAATCACACTAGGATGGCAACTCTTTGGCCGAACAAGCTCAACCTCCTAGATCAAGAAAATCCAATTAGTCCTAAAAAGAACGTATACAAACCAATGCATCCTTCTGATTGCCACCTATGGAGCTGAAACATGGAACCTAACCAAAAGACTGACCCTCAAACTGAGAATCATGCAACGTGCATGTGGAAGAATCGTGCTCAACCTCACACTAGCAAACTTCCAGTGAAAATCACGACTCACAACGTGAATCCTTAGATATCGCATACGAAATCGAGGCTGGATGAATAAAAGACGGTGAGACGAACTAGACAAATTCAGAAAGTACTGGCCCCGTGAGGCCCATGTTAGAGAGATCTGGTGAATCTTAGGTAAGGTCCAAGTCCAACGACGGATGATAAAAGACTGATGATGATGATAACTCTGAGCTTTGTGAGCCCCCCCCCCGCCAAAAAAAAACGTTAGCTTTCACTAAGTAACATATTTCGAGCTGTAAGAATTCATGAGAAAAGTGGACATGTTATTGATGATCTTTGGAACAATTCAGGAACCTGAAAAATTGAACGTCGAAGACCGACGAGCTTTACATGGTGCCAAGGACTCACCATCGACCAGGAATTGTAAGAACTGTAATGTTTGCAAAAGCGGTTACTACAGTGGCTTCAGCCGAATGGAATAGTATATGGTTGTGTGCTCTCGTTCGGACAAAGCCAGCTGCCATTATTCAACCCGTTATTCAAACGCCTCTTTTCTCACTCGGAATTTGAACAAATTATTGTGATATCGAAGAAAGATCATTCAACAAATGTTCTTCAATGCCGATCTATGGAAAATGTTCATGCACTGATCAAAAGGGAGGCGTTTGCGAATCGTTTTGACCCCCAAAGCAGCCGATAAGCTAAGAAGGAAAAAAAGGCATGTAGTGGTGGTGAAAGGAACGACGTTCACGAATGCATGAGCCATTTCTTCATGCAACGTGCGAGAACTCGACAATCGAGGCCAACGGAAAAGATATTTGTAGATTTATGAATAGATAATAAACACTTTTAGACAAGGTTTAGTTCCGATTGAATAAATAATGTGTATATCCTTCGAGATATTGAACTTTTGTGTCGTTCTAGAATTAACTCCATCGACAGTTTGAATAATTCATTAAATAACGACAAATATCATTCTTGGATCTTTAAGCAATACCGTACAGTTTGGAGAACGTACGGATCGAAACAACTAAGATTACGATACTCGTTGAAATTATTCATGGGATAATGACAACGTTTCTTCTTCAAACTCCTCCCCATGAAGTCTAGGGAGATGTAGGGTTATCGAAGCAACAGAGATGAGGATATTAGTGCAGATAATAAATGGAAAATGACAATGCTTAATCTCTGAGCTTAATCTCTGAGCTCCAGTTAAAACGAAGGAGGCTAGGGTATACATCAGAAAAAAATATGAATCAATACAATATCAAAAAAGGAGGATATCAGTCGGAATGATTCATAGAATTGTCACCATAGTTAATCTCAGAATAGAAAAAGAAGAAGAAGAAGAAGAAGAAGAAGAAGAAGAAGAAGAAGAAGAAGAAGAAGAAGAAGAAGAAGAAGAAGAAGAAGAAGACGAAGAAGAAGAAGAAGAAAACACTTCTTTTTAAAACTGTACATAATTGGGCTATGTTTTGATATGTAATGACTTGTTAAAATTTATTAGGGTCTGCTTAAGATAAAAGATTTTCGATTCGACAAGTTTTGATCAATTAGATATATACAGAAAATTATACTTAAGTATCCTCAGTATTAAGGATGAAATAGTAACTGGGCACCCAAAACTCCAGCTCTACTCCGTTGTGGTAGTATCGCAGCTAGTGTAATCAGTAAGCAAGTCATAAGCTTAAAGTAAAAGTGGATAGCGGTAAAACTTTGCTGAAACAAGTGTTTCAAGTATTTTGCGTTTGGTAAAAGAGGGTGGAACTTTACTTAAGAATGGGAAATGTACTCATTCAATGAATAAGATAGAGTCATCTTATTGAAGCCCCTTGTTTACATTCGGATTTGCACAAGTTTATTCTTAATAAACAGTAAAGAGAATTTTTAATATTATCTCTATGCATCAAAATGCTTCACCATACTTAGAGCTGGTTTTAACTTCTTTTTAGAGAATCTGCATTTGAATTGGTGGGGGCCAGTTTTCTAAGCAGGAACACCTATGACCGTGGCCAGCACGAAGGCCTTTTTTGAAATTCGATGTACACGAAAGTTTTGCCTGGGTCCAAAGGTTGCCAATACCAAATAGCAGCGCAATCTTAGAGTCTATAGAAGCTACGAATGTGCTAGATCCCCTTCGTCAGACGAAGTTTCGAATGACGAAGATTCCTTTGCCAACTGGGTTCTGTGGGTAGATCTTCGCTTCACACCGATAACAATAGATCATATCTTTTGAAATCACGCCACAAAATGAAAATTAATTGAATCATCTACTCTTTAAGTTGGGCATTATCTTATCTTAAAGGTATTCTTCCGTCCAAATGTCCGTAAGATTATAAAAAATAATCATAAACCAACTTAGTTTCCACATAATTACTGGTATGTATGCAATAAATAGAAGAATAAACTTTCAAGGCTTCCAACTGATGTTGGGATTGGAACCTAACCAAAAGACTGACCCTCGAACTGAAAAACGTGCAACTTGCATATGAGAGAATCATGCTCAACATCTTGTGAAGAGATCACAAGACAGCACAGTACATTAGGGGAAAAATCGGAGTCTGAGAAATCAAAGAATCCATTAGAAAACTCAAATGGCAATGGGCTGGTCAAGTGGCAAAACTTACAACTCACAAATGCGGGACCGAGGCTGGCAGAATAAAAGAATGTGATATGAATAGGACAGGTTCAGTAAATATTGGCTCGCGACATCCTCGATAGAGAGGTGTGGCAACTCCTTGGGAAGGTTTATCTTCAACTACAAACGATAAAAGACTGATAATGATGAGTGACTTCACATGTAAAGTCTGTCCGTTAAGTATTCTGTTATTTAATTTGAACGAGGATTTAGCCTAACTAGGATGAGGGCACCAGAGTCCACTTCAAAGTACTCCGATGGAGTTTTCACTCTCATCCGATTGCCCTTTTCACAATAGTCTGTAAAGTTCTCTTTTGGGATCGCCATTAGATGCCCCGTTGCGTCCTTCAAATTCAGAGTGACGCTTATTTCTTCTTTTTTTTTTTTTTTCAAATCTTGCACGAGAGATGATGCATAATTCGTTTGTTCGTTGCTAACGGTCACACAGTACACACATTCAATCAATATCGTCTCACTGTCGACTGAATAACCAAATGGGAGAGTGTCTGTCTGCGAATGCTTGGTAAGGTACCCTCTAATTGGTTGCCAAGTTTCATCAAGGCTATACGAACACTGATACGATTTTCCAAAAATTGCAGAACCTTTACGACCCCTGCAACTTTAATTTTGATTGGTCATTGAATGAAATGAAACTTGTTTTCGGGAGAGATTTTATTCATACAAAGAATTATAATGAACGAAACATTAAAATAAAATTGAAAGAATCATATCATATCATTTCGAAAATGGTGAATATCGTTTTTTTTTTCTATAAAAGAAATATTTATTGAATTTTATTAAAAGACATCTTATCTCGCAGAAACCCGGATTATTATTTTTTTTTTTTTCGTGGGAATCTGAGGTTCCGCAGAACCAAGTTTGGGAAACACTACATTAGATAAAAGAGAGAGAGAGAGAGAGAGAGAGAGAGAGAGAGAGAGAGAGAGAGAGAGAGAGAGAAGGATAGGAAATTATTCTATACATAAATTTTCTCTCATAATTGAATATCATACAGGGTCGATTTTTATCTTATACGTCTTTTTTGTTTTCTGTCACGATTACGGCACAGTTGATATAATCCTATTTGGCAGGATAATTCGAGGCCATTAAAAGATGGCGTTAAATTGGATTGATAGATTTTAGCAAAAAATAACAAAAAACAAACAACAAACAAACCCAAAACAAACAATAAGCATATGTGTTAATATGGAAAGCCTAAAAGACAAAAAAAAAACAATGAGAATTTAATACAGAGTTAAAGTTATTAAGTTACTTCAATACTAATCACTGATCTGTACTAGTCTGGCTGATCACTCAATAGAAACTGTCACGTGACCAATGTCTTTTGGTAGCGTGTCGTGTTGAGGGTGATAAATCAAAACATCGGAAAAAGGGTTGATCGATGAATAAATCATTTCTCTCACCTTTTGTTATACCGCTAAAATCTCCGGGTTTTATTTTCAAAAGATAAGTGCGAAGGTCACCGGAAACAAAACAAAGGGATCAATTTAGCATAAAATTACCCCCACCCACACACACACGAATGTATTTTGGAGGGGAATTTGAAAAAAGAAAAAAGGTTTTAATTTCTTTATGGATAAAATAATTTTTTTATATTTTCAACATTAAAGCATAATTGGTGCTGCCTGTATGTAGGACACAGACAGATAAATAAGAGCATACTGGGATTAATTGATAGATAGATAGATAGATAGCCAGGAAGAATCACTGAGAGACTGAAGAAACTTTCTGTTTTTGTCGGATTATTATTATTATTATTATTATTATTATTATTATTATTATTATTATTATTTGTCTGCATGTTCACACCGACTGTCTGATGGCCAACGCTGAAATCTGAATGATGATGTGTCTCATCAGATATCCAGCCTTTTTTGTCATCATCCTTACCTACCAAAGCAGCTCTGTGGTTTGTACTGCACTAACCTTCCCTAGTTTTACGAAAGCCTTTTTCATTCTGGTTGTTGGGCCATTGCTAGCGACTTGAGTTCATATGTCTCATATATCAAATACTCTCAGCAGTATTAGTGCAAACTCCAGGAGTGCTGTGGTTTGCATAGTCTCAATTCTTCAGCTTGTCCAATATTGATTTCAATGGTACTTGGTACAGTTCCCAATACGCCAACTACTATTGTTGGTGCTGCAATGACCTTAACGCCGCACACTTTTTTTCAGCTCCCTTGCCAAATCCTGGTATTTCCTTAGCTTTGAACTCTCTTTCATATTAACTCTGTAATCTACAGGCACAGCCACGTCTATTTCCTTTGTTCACTACTACCAGGTCCGGTTTTCTCGCTTGAATTGGGTAGTCGGTTTGGATATCGAAGTTCCTTAGTAATCTGTAGTTTTCAGTTTCCAAGACAGTCCTTGTTTGTGCGGGTACTATTTGTCTTCATGCTCAAATTCAAGTGGTTTGCATAGTTCTTAGTGCATCATAGTTGCTACACAGTCATACCAGCTGTTGTACTGCTTCGGGGGCTAGTTTACTATATTCGCTGGTTATGTTGTTTACAGTCGCACCCCTTTCTTCACAGATGCACCAAATGCGGTTTTTCTTGGTTCGGTCGATTTCGTCTTGACATAGTTTCCCCACTTGATTTGTTTTGGGTTGCCATGATGTGGGATTCGGTTTTTTCTCTCCAGGTTTCCTTTTGGTAGCCATGTCCATGTTCTCTCACTGCGATATTTTCCGTTTTCTAAATTCCCTGTGCGGTTTTTCTTCCTTGATATTTTCTTAGCCCCTCTCTTGCCTGTTACTTTATTTATTATGTGTTGCACCGTATCGAGTGTTCTGCATGATATATTCTCTGCTTACTTGAACTTGCTCTCCTTATCCTGCTTCGACCATTTGGACACAGTATTCTATGCTCATGAACCTTCTTCCGCCTTCTTTCCTCTTCACATACAGGGGTGAAGAGCGTTGTGCATCGTTATGTTTCTTAGTTCGCCAGTCTATCAACTGGAGCTCATCCTCTGCTAATTAAGAAATGCCCCTGTGTATCTTATCACCGATACTGATTATTTATTCATTCCTTTCCGTTGCTTGGCTTAGTTTATAACATTTTTTCTTTTTCTCCCAAGAATGTTCTCTTTTATTTTCCCCTTTTCTCTCTTCCTGTTTCATCGAGTCACATTCGAGAACCAAAAGGTGTCTATATCAGTCTTGTATGATTAATGCTAGAATTCTTTGTTGTCCGGTATGTCGATTCCTTGTGCTATCATAAGTCTACCGCTGCAAATTACAATTAGCTCGCATTTTCCTATTCTGAACTCCATCCCAATGTCTTTTCATAACTTTCCTGAATAACGTTTCGAGCCGTTCCCGTTCTTTGCAAAATAGCTTTTAGTCATCCATATCCACAAGGTAGTTTATTTTCCCATTTTTTATGGGGAATTGGTATCCTTTGGGTTTTTTCTGTTTAGCAGAATTATGCTTAGTACAAATAATAGTGAAGACAAAGAATCCCCTCCTGAAAAATGCTCAATGTAGAGCAAGTCATTTGTTTCTTTGGTTTCTTTACTGGGTTCTTAGTGTTCTTCTCGTAAGAGACCTCTTCTTTCCATGGAACTATGAATTCTCTTTTCTATCTGTCTGGTCAGAATTTTCCACATTGGTGGTAGTGACGTGATTGTGCAATGATCGTTTGCCTGATTCTTTCTCGGAAGAGGGTCGTTCTGCCTCTGGTCATCGAGTCTGGAAGCTCACCTTTATCACTGCAACTTTTAAATAGGTGAATCCTCCTGGCATGTAGTGTGGTGGATTTCTTAAACCAAAACCCATGGATCTCATCAGGCCCTGGTACTTTCCAGTTAGCTATTCTTCGGAAAGTATTTTTCAGTGTGGTTGTATTCAGTACAATCTTGGAGATCTTTATTTTAGTAATCAGATACCGTAAACCAAAACTGTCACCAAAACTGTCAAAATAGGTCTCTTCAGTTTTCAAGTTGGTCTGGCTGGCTGGCTGACTGGCTGGCTGGCTATATATGTTTGCATGTAAATATGTGCAACGCAAAGAACACATTTCGGTCACATACTCCTTATTATGTCTTAAAAAGACGTCTTTTCGATTAGTTTTTAAATCCTCCCCAATATAGGTCTTTGGTGGAGGAGTTCAGTTACCAACATAAATTCATACTGAGTTGGTCCCTTGTTTGTGCCTGCTTGTTATTCGGAAATTTTGTTTTTCAGTGATTTCAGCACAACAGAAGGCGAGGGAAGTAACTTATTCATTGATCACGCCTTCTTTTAATGTTTTAATTGATCATTCCCAACATGGCAAGCTACCAAAAGATGTTGGCCACGTGACGGCTTGAACTGAATCACTAACCAGACCTATTATTATTATTATTATTATTATTATTATTATTATTATTATTATTATTATTATTATTATTATTATTATTATTATTATTATTATCGTTGTTGTTGTTGTTGTTATTATTATTATTATTATTATTATTATTATTATTATTATTATTATTGTTATTATCATTATTATTATTATTATAAAAACGTTTTCCCTCTGGTGTCTGGTTGTACTCATTGCCAAGTGGGTTTTATCCCCAAATTCAGTGCAGACAACGATGAAATGACTTAGTAAGCCTTGACAAATAGTTATCAGACTCAAGATGAGGCTACACGACAGAAACAAACATAGTTGTAAAAAGACAGTATAATATTTACATGGACACAGTTATACGAAGAGGATGGGTGCTGTTTATGAAAAACAATTTTCTGTGTTTCATAGAGGTTTGGGCTTTCTGGTATTCAACCAAAATATTTGCCGACACATTATTATTATTATTATTATTATTATTATTATTATTATTATTATTATTATTATTATTATTATTATTATTATTATTATTATTATTATGATCATCATCATCATCATCATGTTGTCGTTTGCTTTTATGTGAGCCACCAGCCGGGTGTCAACCAGAGACCTAAGGCTGGCAACCTTTGACAGTTGGAGCTTAAAAGAAAAAAGGGGCAGACCTTTTACATATACAGACATACATACTTTTACCCTTTACACATAGTGATATATGCAAGGTGTAGTACAAACATTTTACATTGACTAATTTTTTCTATAATTTGATTCTTCTTCTCCTCCTCCTCCCGTTCTCCTCTTCCCCCCCCTTCTTCTTCTTCTTCTTCTTCTTCTTCTTCTTCTTCTTCTTATTATTATTATTATTATTATTATTATTATTATTATTATTATTATTATTATTATCATATTATTATTATTATTATTATTATTGTTGTTGTTGTTGTTGTTGTTGTTGTCTGTTTGTTTTGTACAGTATGCGGTTCCCTTGTCTGTAAGCCAACTATCAAGCTTTCATAAAAATGCTTCAGACAGAGAGTACTTGTCTTAAAATGTGATCTCTTCCAAAGTGGGTAATTTTTTGGTGAACTTGCCTGTCTGTCTATCTGTCTGTCTGTCTGTCTTGATGAACAACTGTTGATATGATAACTTTTTGAGGATCGAACCCAATGCTCTGATTACAACTGGCATGACTTTCACTTTGGCCGCTAGCCAACCCAGCATTCTTGAAATTTCCACTTTCAGATTATTATTATTATTATTATTATTATTATTATTATTATTATTATTATTATTATTATTATTATTATTATTATAAGTAGTAGTAGTAGTAGTAGTAAAAAAGACTGAATTTTAAAAAGATATGATATAATAAATATATCAAAACTGAACTGAAAATTTTCAATAAAGATGAAGAAAAAAGAATTATTATTATTATTGATGTTGTTATTATTATTATTATCATCATTATTATCATTATTATTATTATTATTATTATTATTATTATTATTATTATTATTATCAACGTCCTCTTCAAGCATCAAGATGATAGAGTATCTCATGCAAATTATGTAAAATAGCTATTTCATCTTTTTTTTTTGTTCAGTTTAATTAAAACTGAGGAAGAAGCAATCACTGAACAATATGGAAATAAAATGATAATCAGCGTTTGGAAAATTGCTTGCTCCGCTTCTTATGCATGATTTCTTTATTTTCCTTCCATTCCAACGGAAGATTGCTGGCAGGGTTTCCCAGCGGAACAGTAGGAAGCATGTAAAGCCTTTTCAGTGAAACAACCGGATGAAGAACAACTTTTATTATTGTGTACAGTACATACTAATAACACTAGTGTTGCCAATTTAGTGCTTTTCGTGCTAAATCTGGTGCATTTTTTGAAGCGCCAAAATGTAAAATTCCAGCCGTTCACAGCCATCAAAAATGGCCATGAAATGGCTAACTCTTTTTGTAACAGGTTTTTAGCATGTTTTGGTATTTTTTAACGCTTCTTCAATTTACCGCGAAAATATTTTTTGAGTTGGCCTCAGTGAATAAAGAACTCATCGGTTGAGGAAGGGAGAGGGGCAAAAAGGAAAAGGAAGCAGGCGTACATCGTGGGTGAGTGTTAAGGTGGTCCAAAATTCGCCTGCTCGGGCAGAGTACTATTGAATTTTTTAAAAATATGTTTAGATAAAGGAAAATTTGTATAAGAATCAAATAGTCCCAAGTGATAAATCAACATAAAAAACAAAACAAAAAAAACAAAAAAAGAATCAAAAGTATCATATCCTTTGTCTAATTAGATAAGTAGAGCATTTTTCTTAAATTTGGACACCCCCAGATTCCAAAGATCCAGGATCCGCCCCTGGAGAGAGGATGAGGGAAATTAATTCCTAGTTTCACTTTCATTTTCACAATCCATAGTCTTTGAGAATGTGTAATTTTGAGCCGTGCACATTGTTGTGTACATTAAACAATAAAAACACTCATGGGGGTGGAAGAAGAGAAATCAGAAAAATTCAGGCAAGGGAGAGGGAGAATTGAAGAAGGAGGCGGAGAGAAATGAATTTCTAGTTTCACTTTCTACTTTCTCTTTCAGTTTCGTTATATTTGAGAATGGGCGATTTTGAGCCGTGCGCACCGCCTGTTCGGTTGCTCGCATGCACGCAAACGCACACATGCAATCACACGAGGGCGGAAACATGATTCTGAAGGGGGGGGGGCATTTTTCACCCTATCCGTGGGCAATTAGACAATGGACAGAATTTATTTTTTTTAACATGTTGATTTATGACTATTTAGGATAATTCAGATTTTTCTATTAATAAAATTTCTTCATCTATGTATTCGAAAAAAAATCGATTGTGCTTTGCCCGAGCAGGGGTTGGGTCTGGACCTCTCGGACCCATTTGGTTCTGCGCCCGACACACATACACGCACACATACGTATGCCCCCACACAATAGACATGTGCACACCGAGGCTGTAGACTCAAACATTAGTCAACAGAAACTGATTCAACAATGACAGATACAAATTACAGAAAGTATTGATACAAGCTAATTAGTAATAAATGAATTTAAATTAAGACACCAGAATTATTATAAGGATAATGACGACAATGGCAATAATAATTACTGACATCTCTTGGTAGCATGCCGTTTGGGGGGTGATTAGATAGAAAATTGAAAAAAAGGTGATTAATTAAATAATTCAATTCAATCGCTTTTTGTTTTAGTTCAAATTTTAGAAAGAAGGCGTAAACGCTACCAGATACAAACAGAGAAACCAATTTGGCATAAACTTACATTGTCAATGGACCTCCTGCTAAGAACCTCCTGGGGTGGGGAAATTAAGTAGCAAAAAAATAAACGTGCAACACATACAGACAGACAGTAATACCCAATTAAAAACTGAAGAAACCTATGTTGATGTTGACAGTTTTGGCTGTCTGTTTCTAACTATGCCTATTCCTTCAAGAATCAAGGAAACATAGTAACTGTCCACACCATGATATTACTGAAGTTTGCAAGGATACTGGGGAAGGTGCTGGCGATTTTAAAGGAATTGCTGTCACTATATCTCTAGCGATAACAATCAGGCATTTCGTATGAACATGCAAATACATAGAACAGTCCTCGGGAGCCTAGCAAAGAGACCGGAGGAGTGAAGAATCAGTGAAATTATAGAGACCATCCAGACATTGGCACTGCTGAAGTCAGCTAGAATATCGAGGAGGGTCCCTTAATACTGAGTAGACTTGCTGTCACTCTATCTCCAGCAATAAGAACCAGACATCTGGTATGATCTTTCGAGTGCATGAAACAGTCCTGAAGAGTCAAGAGGTTCGAAGAACTGGGAATCAGAGAAATAACCGAGACCATCCAGACGACGGCACTACTGAAGTCAGCTGGAATACTGAGGAGAGTCCTGTATTAATGAGAAGACTTGCTGTCTCTTGATCTTCAATGAAAACCGCTGGCTATCATTGGTGTGAAAACTCAACGAGTACAAATAGTAATAATTCAAGCAAGTCTACATTTCCTTAGTCTGGTTCTTAGATAATAAAAAAGGGAGGTAACACGCCATCTTACTCTAACTATGAAAGCCAAGAAGCATCGTAAACAAAGGTGAGTAAGGAAAGAGATTTAGTTCCGCTTAAAAGCTTCCATAACAATAAAAGAATAACAATCTTGGCTTTCAATGTATAATGCGGAAGACGAACACGATTTTATGACAGAATGTATGCTACTATATACAGAAAAAAGATCAACTATAATTTGAAAATTAATTTAAATTCAAAGAGGAGGGATTTATTAAAAGCATCTATGTTAGTCACAACTGATACCAATTGCATTTTTAATATTTTATGAAGGAAATGTCCAGGATAAGAAAAAACTATCTATATTAACAGCTTGTTATATGTGTGAAGAATTGAAGGATACATATGACAAAACAGAAGAATATATACGAAAAACTGAAGAACATATATGAAAAAATGCGATAACGTTTTTTGTGTTGAGTTAGCAGAAATCACAGTAATAGTAGGTAAAAAGAAGGTAGGTATTAATATTATGAAGGTTCTGCGAATAATTCTTGAATTGTAATAGATAAATAAAAGCAAAAATAAGCTAATTGGCACTGTGAGAATTGGGATTTTAAACTCAGAGTTGATGTCTGTATAGATAGTTACATCGCTACTGGTGGTCAGAAAATATATTGTAATCATAAATGCTCTATGATTAGTCGTGTTGAAATTTTGTACATCAAAGTTGATGAATAAGAACATTTTTTCAAAACAATAATTTGAAAATCTCATGCACACATTTTCGTTCATTCATGAATGGTCATACGATAATGTAATCTTGCTTCTTTATCTTTTGAAGAACTCGTATGTACATAAATCTAATTTGAACACCATGCTATTCATAAGTAAAATATATACAAACATTCCTGCAAAAAATACAGGGGGCTGGTGCAATACAAATTATCCATATATATATATATATATATATATATATATATATATATATATATATATATATATATATATATATATATATATATATATATATATATATATATATATATATATATATAAATATACACACACAAATATATATATAAATATATATATATATGTAAATATACACACACAAATATATATATATATATATATTTAGATAGATAGATAGAGAGAGAGAGAAAGAGAGAGAGAGAAATATCAGTAGATGGAATGGTCGTACGATAATGTAATCTTTCTTTTTTATCTTTTAAACTGTTCTAATTCACAGATCTAATTTGATAAGAGTGTTTGATAAATAGATTAATATATATGTATGTATGCAAGAGTAAGTGTATGGTATTTACTGGTTTACGAATACCCAGCAGTGCACGCATATGTGTAACAGTCTCACAAAAGCACCATGCTAATCATAAGTAAAATAATATACAAACATAACTGCAAAAGTACAGATGGGGTTAGTACTACACAAAATAACTATACAATGTATTCTATATATTTAAGGTACATAGATAGATGGGCAAAATAGCATTTTGACATTTTTCCAAATTCTCAATGTTTTTAAAAGAAGAGAAGAAAAACGCTTTAGATAAATATGTTAGAGTATGTGTACACAATGTATAGACAGTGAGTACACAATGTGTACACATCGAGTACACAATGCGTACACATGATAATTAATGCTAGATACGAAGCGTTGAATGAATATGCATTTATAATATCATGTACACACAAGTGCATATACACCCAATGTCTACGTGCAGATACGTGTTATTGATTAAATAAACACGCGTGTAAGAATGTGTGTATATATTGGCATGACTCCTTGTATGTTTATATTCGATCAAATTGATAATTTTCTGATCCTTGACATAAAAAAATTGAAAATATCAAACGAGCAATCAGCAATAATTCTCACTTCCTTGAATGATTAATATACCAAAAAATCGTCAGTTGTATCTGATACTATACTGCAACTCATTTTTTTCAGTAAGTATTCGTTTTGATCATAATGTTATTGTTGTTTGGAGTGATATTTTTGGTATAGTTCAAGCAAGAAAGTAACAAGTTGAAAAATGTTGATTCATATCCACCCACTTTTTTTTAACTATTCAGAAAATGAAAATTCATTTTATGTTTTCAAAATATTTCTTTCTCTTTTACTCTCTATTACTCTTTTTAGTCTTTTTTTAAAATCTCATTTTCTCTCTATCTCTCTCTACCCCTTCTCTCTCTCTCTCTCTCTCTCTCTCTCTCTCTCTCTATGCTGTAGCCCCTTTCTCTTTATCATGTAATTTTCTTCCATCTCACTCTCCCCTTCTCTCTCTTCAAACTATTTCCTTTTTACCTTCTCTTTCTATCTTGCTCTCTTTTTTTTCTTCTGAGATTTCATGTATTTCCCCACTTCTTTTTCTGAGAATCTTCCACTCTCTATAATAATATTTAAAAAAAAACCTCTTTCTTTTCTATCCCATCTCTTACATCCTTTCTTTTTATCTCCCACACTCTCTCTCATTTCTCTCTATTTCTATCTTTCCACTCTCTCTCTCTCTCTCCTCCCCCCTCTCTCTCTTTCTTTCTATCCTTTCTCTCTCTTTCTTTCTATCCATTCATTTTCTTTCGTTTTTTTTTCTTCATCATCTTTAAATATACATTGAGCTTACCGAAAGTGTAGGCTGTCCCCAGGGAGAGATGAATGAGTATACCTCCAAATATGACCAGGCCTGTCCGGACTTTTCTATTATTCGGATTAAATAGACGGTCAGTGAATAAATTCGGCATGACTGACTATACCGACAGACACACCAAGAAGAAGACACACGAGTAATTTCAAGGGATACCACCTCCACCTCCAACTCTAACAATAGCAGCAGCAGGTGCTTGTGGTACTCGCGTATCTGTGTGTCTTTCTTGGAGGGTCTACTCCGTTCCACTGTGTTCCACTGTTCACAATAAACCAAACACAGATATAACTACTATTACTATCACTACGATTACTACGACTTCTCTTCAAACCGAAATATTGAGAACTTTGCCACCACTGCCAACCACTATGGTAACTACTACTACAAGTACAAAGAGTGCTATTATTATTACTACCATTGCGACTAAGATCACGATGAATATTACTACTACTATTACTACTGCTCGTTCACTGCATGCAAGTACGAGTGAATCGGATGAATTATTCTTTCTTTCTTTCATTCCTACTTTCACTTTCGTTTTCCATTATTCATTCATTTACTTATGAGAATCTTCTGTATTTCCGAGTTTTGTCTGTGACACGCGCACTAGAAGAACCATCATTTTCGTCTCTCCTCTTTCTTTCCTTCTTCATTTCCTTATTTCGTTCCCCACTTTCTTCGTTTCTTTCTTTCTTTTTTTTTCTTTCTCCATTTTCTTCGTTTCTGTCTTTCTTCTTTTCTATCTTTCTCTCTTTTTACCTTTTGTTCTCTCTTTATTCTCTATTTCCCTTTCCATCTTCTTCTTTCCATTTTTCTTACATCCTTTTTTCTTCCATTCTTCCCCTCTCTCTTTCTTCTTCTCCCTGATCCCCAGTTCTCATTCATTTTCATTCTACTTCGCCTTCTGTACAAATCTGTATCGTCATTTTTATTACTTCTTCTTCCACAGCCTAATATTTCTTTCTTGGTTTCTTTCTTCCTCTACTTCCTTCTTTAACTCATTCTATCTTTCTCCATTCTCTCTTTCTTTTCGGCTTTTTTTCTTCTCTAGTCCATCTTCAATGTTCATTTTTTTGTTTCATTTTTTCTTCCCTTCTCCTTCTTCTTCTTCTTCTTCTTCTTCTTCTTCTTCTTCTTCTTCTTCTTCTTCTTCTTCTTCTTCTTCTTCTTCTTCTTCACTGCTTTTCTTTCTACCCTCCCAGTTTCTTTTAATAATTAATTTAGTAAGTTCAGCTTACTAAGACCAGCACAAGGCCGAAAAAGAAGGAAAATAGGAGTGTTTTTTGGACACTTGAACCCAGTCTCGTTGTGTGTGCTGTATACAAAACGTTTCGGTCAATCCATTCTACGGCCTTCTTCAGGTGTTCAAACCGAATGTGATGGTGGTAAAACATCAGAATTGTCCGAAAAGCTCCATGGATTTTAATGGTCATTCTCAAAACTATAGACAGAATAGAAAGAGTGGTTCTGCCAATCTTCCCGCCTGCCTTCCTTGAAAATCGGAATTCGAAACCCCGATTTTCACTTGAAATCGACAACTGGAAAATAGTGAGTAATACACAACTATCTTAACCACGAAGCCGTCAACAGGCCAGGTTTGCTCGACTCTGTACTGCAGCGAGAGTTTTATACGCAAGTACACGTATATACATATCAACATGCACGCACACACATATCTACAGACAAATATGCATATTTTGTTAGTCACTCAATAGAAACTGTCATGTAACCAACATCTTTTGGCAAAAGGCCTCATTGGGGTTAGCAATCAAATGATTGTGGTCAATAATCGTTACTTCTTTCGCCCTTTGTTGGACAATGATCACTAAATAGTCCAAAATTAAAAAAGAAAAGGTTGTGAACGTGGTTGTACACGAACTAAGTGACAAATTTAGCATTAACTTGGATTGTAAAATGAACCCCCACCAAAACTTATTTTAAAGGGGAATTATCAAAAAACAAACTTTCAACACTCTAGCTCCATTTGCACGGTCTGTACACTCGATACATACATATAAACATAGTCAGCCAGCTAGAATCACTTCAAAACTGAAGAAACCTATGTAATCCAGTGCCAGGAAGATTGGGGACTACAGATGATTTAAGCATGGGTGTGTCAAGGCCGAAATAGTCTGATAAAGGCCATCCCTTTCAAACTAGTCCCTCGAATAATCTGTCGCCTGTATTGGTTGCTAGAGAACCTAGTTTCACCTGCTTCATGCATCTCCCAAGGGCATTAGCCTCAAGTGAACACAAACTGTCTTAGCTGAAGCTTGAACTCTGATCCCATTCTGCATGCTTCACAACTAACAGCAGGAGTAACGGAGTAGATATTTACTTACTACACTTTGCTCTAGCCTGGCGCAAGGCCATGATAGCTGAGTACTTTATGGGGAAAATATACCTACGAGACGAGCTTCCTTGCTATTGATATCCTTTACACAAGCGTAAATCTGGTACAATACCACAATAGGGGCACCCAATGAGGATTAAACTCACAAAAGGTCTAGTTATTCACGTAATAGAAAGACCAACGTCTTTTGACAGCGTGCTACGTTGGCGTGAGCAATAAAACAAATTGGAAAGAGGGGAGATCAATTAAATTAGTTCTCTTGCCTTTTGTTGGGTGGTGATCACAAAAAAAGTCTGAAAAAATACGTGAAAGCTGGTGGACACAAAAATGGACTAATTTTGCTTAAACTTACATTGTGAAATGAAATCTCTACAAAATACATTTTTGAGGTGGCGTCAAAATTAACAGGACATAAAGAGGCATGAATGTTTATATTTTCAGCCTTCTAGCCCCATTGGCATAACTTGTACGTACACCTACACTCACATAGATTGATGGACAGTCATCCTGAATTCCTTGAAAACTAAAGGAACTTATGTTAACAGTTTTTGTGACAGTTTTGGTTGAGGGTTTCTGATACCTGCCAATCGGTCCGTATGACGAGCTGACTAACTGACCTAAACGGTCAATAGGCTCCAAATATACGTATTTACCTAGGCATTTTCACATTCTTCATTTTGCTTGTTTTTAAGTCCTTATGTTTTTTTTTCTCTTTTTTTCTTTCTTCTTCCCTTTCTTTCTCTTCCTTTCTCTCTTTCTCTCTCTTTCTTTTTCCTTCTCTATCTTTGCCTTCTTTCTATTTTTCTATTTTTTCTCTTCCTTCCTTCGTTTCTTCTTCCTTTCTTCCACCCTGTCTTTCTATTTTTCCGACACTTCTTTCTTCCTCCCTTCATTCCTTTCTTTCTTTCTTTCTTTCTTTCTTTCTTTCTTTCTTTCTTTCTCCTACCCTTTCTTTCTCTATTTCTACTTTTCTCTCTTCCTTCCTTCGTTTCTTTCTTTCTTCCTATTTTTCTACCTTTCTCTCTTCCACCCATCGTTTCTGTCTTTCTTTCTTTCTCCTACCTTTTCTATCCATTTTCCCCATCTTTCTGTTTCTTTCTTTCTTCCTCACACCTTTTTTCCATTTTTCTACCTTTCTTACTCTCTCCATTCGTTCTTTCTTTATTCCTTGCTCTCACCCTTTCTTTATACTTTTCTACCTTTCCCTTTTTATCCCTTTCTTTCTTTCTTTCTTTTTTTCTTGCTTTCTACCTTTCTTTTTTTTCTTCCTTGTAAGCTCATATTTTTCTTTCATCTTCCTTTTCCCTCTTCTCTTGTATACCTATCTTTTTCTTTCCCCTTTCTTTCCTCTTTCCTCCCTTTCCCTTCCCCCTTTTTCTTCGTTTATTGTTAGAGACCGTCAACCAAAACTGTCATCAAAAACTGTCAACAGGTTTATCACAGTTTTTTGAACTGGCTCTTTAAGTATTTATTACACGTAAAGCCCACACCATCTGAGCTAGAAGGATAAACATTTAAACATTCGATCCTTATTATGTTTAGAAAAACACTGTTTTTTTAATTCACGCTAAACTAGGTTTCTAAGTTCAATTAACAATGCAAATTCATGCTAAATTGATCGTTTGTGTCCACCTGCTTTTATCAAGACTTTTTTAGTGACCACTGGCCCAGAAGGCGAGAGAAGTGCCTATCTCATAGATCACCGTTTTTTCCAATTTTTAATTATTCATCCCCAAAATGACTTGCTGCCAAGAGACATAGGTTGAATGATAGTTTCGACTGATTGACTAATCAAACCTCTTTTTATGTTTTTTTTTCAACTTTTTTCTTTCTTTTACTGCTAAAGATTACCTTTAGGGTAAGGTCCCGCTCTTCTTATATTTCAAGTGTTTCAATCAATTTTCTTTTTTCTTTTTTGCCATGATTATCTATTATTTATTTTGAGGGACACTAAGGATATTAAAGGAATCTATTTCTGACATAATTAATCAATTTTAACTTGTCAAATTGAAAAATTATAATTCATAAACTGAACAGACACTATAAAATTGAACAAGTTATGACATATTAACACACAACTGAATTATGTAGGAACGTTTTCTTCTTCTCTTTCTTGCATTCAAACTCTCCTTAATCCTTAAATTTCTTAAACCAATATTTATAATTCTAAATCAATCACGCAAATTCAAAAGTTTCCTCTCATCAATCATCTGTTTGGAAGGTGAAATGGTATCAAATTTGCCTTGGGTACCCGATGGTGCGGTTCGTGTCCAGTTAAAGGTCAGGATTCTGCACGATTATGTCCTCTTCAATGCATGATATTCATTACTCCTTCTGTAGTCAGTACATTCATGTACATGTAAAATAAACCATTGCTTCGTCATACCTACGCATCTATCTCTCAATAAACACTCACACACACACACACACACACATATATATATCGTGAAGGGTTCGCTACACAAATATGTTTACGTTTCTGCCCTATTTGGGCTTCTCCAGGCGAATGATTCAGTTTATTTAAGATCTCTTTTTAGGACTTTTATTTGGGGGGGGGGGGCTATATTTCTAGGGTACAAGATTATATTGGATATTGTATTATATTATATCATATTGTATTCCGGATTCATATATATATATATATATATATATATATATATATATATATATATATAAGGGAATTATTATAAAATTTAATAAGATCAATTAATTCATCTTTTTTTAACACTCACTCATGTTCATGTGTCTTCTATATGTTCACCCGTATATATATATATATATATATATATATATATATATATATATATATATATATATATATATATATATATATATATATATGTATATATATATATATATATATATGTATATATATATATATATATATATATATATATATATATATATATATATATATATATATATATATATAGATGTAGGTATAGATATCCCAACCAACACATTACCTCGACCTGGTGCCTTTGCTTCCCTAGAATAATGACGCATACGTCACAATTTGTAGGTTTTTATTTGAAAATTCATTTATCTCCTCTCAAAAAAGCAGTAGAAACGTCAATAGATCAATGGTAAGAAGCCCTGAATATCGAATCGGTGATTCATCTCCGACAGAGGAAATTTCAATCTATTTTTTCTCTCTATAATATACATTTTCAATCCATTAGACATTCTAACCCTCCGGAAATTTGTCAGTTGTGAGAAGAAAAAAATTGAAAGATTTTAAAGGTAGGGGAAGGGTTCCTTTTATGATATAACTATTATGCTGAATTGGAACCTTACTTTCTTTTTGCAGCGGTGAATTTCTCTCTCTCCCCCTCGTTCTCTCTCTCTCTCTCTCTTTCTTTCTCTCTCTCAGTGCTTGTGCCAGTTAGGCTCTATCTTAAAAAGGAATCTGACCCTAACCTGGCAATAAAACATGTTTTTTTTCTCTTAGCAAACCCCTAATACAACCCTTTACTCTAACCCGAATCCACGACAAAAAATATGGACGCTGCTATCATGTGCTAACTACCAATGCCAAAATTGAGCGCATAAATTCTATGTTTTAAGAAAAAAAAATGATTTTTTGAAGGTTTTAAGAGAGACTACGCAGGCCATCCCAAGAGAGTGTGCAGGCTCGAGCCCAGGTTATGCATGTGCAATTATCTCCTTTATCTAAATGTATGAAATATCTATAAAATATCATATACACACCCTCATACATCTGTATATGCACGTGCACACACGTATGTATATACGTTTGACTGCGTACCTACGTGTGTGACTCCTTCTATGTATCTTTCCATCTAGGTTTTCACCCTCATGATAATGGAAAATCATTAAACTATTCTGTCACAAAGTTTCTCCTTGAGAATTGCCTTTGTCCAACCCCCCTGCTGTCGACTTTGGATATTTCACTTTACGTGTTTATGAATTAAAATGTTCTAGAAATTCAGTGATTTTCGATGCAAGGATTGAACGAAAAATAACACTCAGAATTTTAAAGGGCAGACGACTAAAATGGCCATCATTATTGTAAGGTTCTTGTCTGAATAAGTAAAGCTAAAAAGTCTCTATTGTTCAAAGAAAGAATCAAAATTATTATTCAGCTTTTTTCACATTTAACATAGCAGCGTGACTTCGGAAGCGAAAACGCATTTTTAGGATTGAACAAAAAGTATCATATAGCATTTTAAAGAGAGGATGACTAAAATGGCTACCATAATTGGAAGGTTCTTGTTTAAATAACTAAAGCTAAGACAGTCTGTATTTTTTGAAGGAAGAATCGAAATCATTCAAGCTTTTTCGAATTCACTGCATTTATTTCGATAGGGGTCTAGTTTTGTTGTTATACTCATATCATCTCAGAGAATTACATTTTAAAATTATATTCATCACATATTGCTATGTTATAAAATTGATTTATTTTCATTTCTAGTTGATGAAATATTATACATCATTATCATAAATTTCCATTTACACTATTTACCTTCATCTTGATTTTGATCGTTTTTTTTTATCACAACTTTAAAACCTATCTTCGAATGACCAATTTCTGTAAAACTTAATATTCTAACGGTCATTAATTACTGACTGTTAAATTCCAGTGTCTCATGATGAATATTTCTGTAATGGTTTCTCATTAATTCCCATCCTTTCTATTCCCTTCTTAAAAAAAATATTTACATAATTTTCGAGACCAAATTTTCATGACCAATTTTTCAAAGACATATTTTCCTAGAACCTTTCCAAAAATCCCCAGTCAGCAGAGGTAATTCTGATACGTACTCAATATAAATTATACATACTGGAGTAACACCTCTGAGAATCAACACATAACTCTAGGTTTTTCTGCCGAAGGCTTCATATTGCTTGAGATGAACGCCAGGGGGCGGGTGATTTCAGCTAGTTTGCATAATATAAAAGCACTCTTCAATGGGAAAATATGGGGAAATGAACGTCCATTTTCAGCAAGCAATATTAGTTACATATGTTCAGAAACAACGAAGACGATTCCGGTTTAGCAAAGATAGATAAAATATCCGTACCTCCCGAAAATGAATCACCGTAAACTGCACATGTACGAGAACGAGTCATCTAAAAATGATAGAAAATTACCCGACAAAAATTGATCTTTTATCTGAAAAAAAAAAAAAAACAAAACAAAAAACATACCAGCGCACGATTTGGGCATTATTGATCCAAAATGTCCGTAAAGATGTTTTCAGTTTTGTACGCATAAAAATTTTCAAGGTTGTAGCCCCCAAAATGCGACCAGCAGCACAGACACGCTTTGAGACACACAAACGACCAAAGTGAGAAGAATCTGTAGCCCACTTGTCTGGTTGGTCGGTCGGACCATTTGCAGGGCTACGGTGATTCGATTCATAAAGTAAAATCACAAAAGCTAATAAATTCTCTTTTATTTCAATTAATTTCGCCCAATAATTTCGATTTTGCCATGATGTCTTTCATAATTTACTTTTGTGCCGTGTAACAAGCTTGCATTGGCCATAAAGTAAATTAAACTCGTGTTTTCCAATAATGTCTCCTCATTTCAATCTTACATTATTGCCTCTTTTGATATTCACGCTGTCCGACTAGACAGCATCCGACTATTGACAACAGAAAAAAAAATAGCCAACCTAGGGAAGTGGCGCCTCAGTCCTCTTCAAACTACTCCCTTTGAGACCTGACACTCTTATCACAGCGTCTTTCTCACTGTTCAAAAGCAGTCAGCAAATCTCCTCTTTCAGAATCACAATCAGCAGCTTTTTCACTTTCTCCTTAATCTTGTCCACGGTTAAAAATCTCTGGGAGAAAAAATCAGGAGTTGTAGGGAGCCGAATCCGGGCTAAAGGATCGGGGGCTTGATAGACTTGGATGATGCGATCTTTTCCCGAAGATATCTTGACGTGACACGGCGCATGATGTGACTCATGGGTAACCCGACAGGAGAGTATCTGTTCACGCATTCGTAGTAATGTCCCTTTGATTGGTTGCTAAGCTGAATCAAAGCTGTGAAAAATTGTTCTCGAGATATTCAAGATGACTGGATGATTTCCAGTTAGATCTCGTTGATATTTATTGATGTTTATCAATCTTAGCTTACGACGTTGCATGGGCAGTAGGAGAGGAAGTTTTAAAAACCTATCAGCAAGCCTTGGAAATCAGCATTCAAAGACCTGGAAAAAAATTTTCACATGAGCTTGAAAATTGACTTCTTACCCAACACAGATCAAAGAACTCTTTCATTGAATAACGATATCTACAAAAGATGGCGAAAGGTTTTTATTTTTTTATAAATGAGTATGTATTCGTGTGTGTGTGTGTGCAGGTATTTGTTCGTGAGTTCCAGCACTCCTGACCGAACTATTTTCCGTAAAATCATGTAATTTCAATCAGTTATTCCCAAATATCTATTCATATATTTCATGTAATTTTTTTTCATGGTTTTTATGTTCTGTATAGAATTAGATGTTATAGTACTACGTGCAAATTTTCCTTGTTGGGATAATCAGTTCTTTACCAAGTAACCGTTTCGCAGATTCACCATCATCAGTCTTTCAACATCTATCGTTGGACATAGACCTTCACCAGGTTTCGCCACACTTCTCTGTCATGGGTGTCGCGGAGCCAGTACTTTCTGAATTTGTCTAGCTCGTCTCTCCATCTAATATTCTGCCGGCCTCGGTTCCGCATGTGATCTCGGGGGATCCATGTCGAGAGTTGCGATGTCCATCAGTTGTCCGCCACTCATGCAACATGGCCAGCCCACTGCCATTTAAGATTTTCAATGGAGGACCATCATAATTCTTTCAAGTGCACGTTGCATAGTTCTTAATTTGCAGATCTGGCTCTTGGTCAGGTTCCATGTTTCAGCTCCATAAGTGACCATCGGGATTATGCATCGGTTATACACCCCTCTTTTTAGGATTAATGGGATCTCTTTTTTTTTTTGAAGGTTGAGCTTGCTCAGCCAAAGGCTTGCCATCCTAGTGTGATTCTTCGCTTGATTTCTTCTTCTTTTGAGGGTCTCACGGAGATTCGTTGTCCTAGGTAAATGTAGGGATCTACTTTCTCCAGTTCTAGGAGGAGAAAAAAACAGACATATCGACATGTCTCCCTAGCAGTGTTGATCAAGCATCACCTCCCCTCAAGTATGATTTTAGTACATAACTTTATCGCAAAAGCATTGCTACGTTGAAGCGGCTACCCTATTGGAGGCGGGTTTAATTCATGCAGTAGCCCCATTTTCTTAAATTGTTTATTCTATTTACATTGTGACGAAGGGAGATCATTCCAAATAAGTCTCTATACAATAAAAATCAATTTATAATTCATATATATGTATATCAATAATTGTCTGACGATTGCCATGTTGCAAAATCGATTAGTAATAACGAAACTGTCCATATCTATCTATCTATCTATCCACGTTCAAGTCTAAATTTTAAAGTATTGAGCCCTATCATCATCGAGAAATCAAACGCTACGATCAATATATATATATATATATATATATATATATATATATATATATATATATATATATATATATATATATATATATATATATGTATATATATATGTATATATATGAATATAAATATAAATATAAATATAAATATAAAAATAAAAATAGCATAAATTAAAAAAAAACCTAAACACAGTATACGTATATCATTTAAAAATCTATTTGGATTGACCTCCCGTTATTACATGGTAAATGTATCAATTGGTTTAGACAGCATCAAAGGAATAAACAATTAAAGAAACTTGGACTGCTGCAGAAATCGAACTTGCGACCGATTTGATAGCCGCATCAGTGTAGCGGAACTTTTACTATTGAGCTAAACAGCACGGTCGAAAGGCAGAGGCACTAATAACTGTTTTGTCCCACGTTCTCGTTTTTGTTTATTCACTGTCCATATCTACACTATTGTTTCTCAACGCAGATAATTATATGATTATCTTGTCATTATATTATCCATTTCTTAATAATATAATTGTCCGCATCAAATCAGTAGAGTTTCAAATAATGCCTCAATGATTATTCTGTAGGATTATTTATCCATTTCAATATATATATATTTATACTCATCCCCCACACACCTACACACACACATACACACGTGCACACACACACACACACACATATATATATATATATATATATATATATATTTATATGTGTGTGTGTGTGTATGTATATATATATATATATATATATATATATATATGTGTGTGTGTGTGTTTGTATGGATATATTCTTCTAAACTTACAATGATGGATAAGGAAACAATACATTCAACAGCTTCTCACTTCTAAACAAAGACTTCATATCATCAAGGTGTGTCGATAATAGTTCTGAAGAGAAGTAGGCGTAGATAAGCTATTTGAAATTTACAGGCAATATTGGCTCTGTCTCATTTGGTGAATTCTCCTTTCAAAATGACAATGCTATTGATCGGCTCAGCGATGGTGAAAACTAAAGGGATGAAAATCACTCTCCTATTCGAAAAATTATTATTCTTGCTGGCAATTTTGAAGTTTCAAGAATTTTCAAAGAATAAAGCATTCCCAGGAAAATTATGGATCACCGCCACTCAGCCATGGATGTAGGGCGCCCACAGCCACTTTCCCAACGGAGAGAGGGTTCAGAAACATATTTTCCGAGGATAAAAGCAAAACCAGGGGAATATATTCGGAATATACTCCATTGGTAACCCTGTTACATGATAAGCATTCCACCGGACATTTTTTTAGTGCAAGCAAGCACGATCGACTGTATGATACAGATGTCAGATGATGCTTGTGACCGTAAAGGGAAATACATGAACTGACCTGACCCTGGGGCGACAACATGCAGCAACCACTAGCGTGTAATAATAGTCCTTTTATTTGAGAACATTTGGTTGAAGTTACATTAAACAATCTGTACTGTATTATTATCGTTTATTGACTCAAAGGTCTCAACTTTCATCCCTTACCTTTGACGAGAAATGTTTCATTTTAACCCTGCTCCTAGCGGACGAATAAGCACTCATACAGTTCGGTGGTTTCATGACATTCCCGCTGAATTTTAAATTTTAGGCTGTATCGTTGATGTTCATGTAAAGAGATCATTTTGACCTCGGGAGAATGACATATTTACATTCCAATAGTGTTGTAAATTGATCAGAGCAATGCGATGACTGTTTGCCAATGATCAAAAATCCATGAATATGAAATGAATTGAACATCTTGAAAAAATTGGAAAAAGGGGTGATCAATGAATAAGTTACTTCTCTTGTCGCTTGTTGCATCACTAAAAAGTCCGAATATCCCCAAAACAAGGAAAAGCAAAAAAAAAAACACACACACACACAAAAAGCGTGAACGATGCTGCACACAAAGAAAGGGACCAGGTTTTTCAAAAATCAAAGTGTGATTTGACCACACCCACTAAAACTTGGGAGGAAACATAAATATCTAACAGTGTGCGTGCAAAGGTTCAAGTTTCGACTACAGACAATCGGGGCTGGGTAAGATCCGGATAGATGGAGATATACAAATGTAAGAAAATATGAACAACCTAAAGCCAGCAACAGTATTCAAACCAGTCTGTTGTGGTAGCAGTGATTAATAACTGAGGTGAGATCGATCAGAGAAGTACATGGAATCACGTCGGTTTATATTAATACTTCGTAATAGATTCAAGGATATTTTTGAACTTTCATGAGATGATTCTTCCAAGAGAAGAAACTATTTATACACTGAGAGCAAAAAAATCGTTTGAAAAAGTCTTTTTTCAAACAATTAACAATCTGTTTGTATGTAACTTTCAATGTTTAATCTTGTTTCAATATTTTCGTGATTATCGTATTTTTTGATCTTTGCTCAAAATTCGGTCAATTTTGAAACTCTAAAAGAACCTTAGAATTGATTTTTTTTTTGCAAACACACACACACACACACACACACACACACACACACACACACACACACACACACAAAACGGTACTGCTGAGCATCTGGGATATTTCACGACTGGAGTCAAGTTCTGGTGAATAATCTTCTTGGATTTTGTGTCAAGATTTTTGGTTAAATATGTTGTCCGACAATTAAAGAAAAATTTTCCAGTCTTTATTGATATTCGTACCGATGACGTCGAATGTTAAAAACGATGATAACGGATTTAATCATCACACTGTTGGAAGGCAGGGGGTGGTACCAACATTCGGATATCATGGTAAGGGAGTTAAAACACGGAACCTTACCAAGAGACTGACAAGCAAACTGAGAAGCATGCAAGGTGCACCAGAAAGAATCAAGCTCAATCTCACACGGTGAGATCATGCGGCAGCACAGAATGTCCAGGAAAAACAGGGGTCAGACACATCAAGGAAACCATTTGGAAACTCAAATGGCAGTGAGCTGGCCATGTTGAAAGAATAGAAGACAACCGATAAGCCGATTTGCAACATAGATCACAAGAGATCAAATGCGAAACTGAGGCCGGCAGAATATAAGATGGCAAAACGAACTGGACAGATTCAGAAAATATTGGCTCCCAGAAGCCCACAATAGAGAGTAGCGGTGAATTTTAGGGAAAGTTTTTGTTCAATGATGGACAATAAAGGAATAATGATGATAATGAGACCTGGTAAATGTCAACATTTCGTGCTTAATGCACTCTTCAACAACAGACAATATGTTCTGATTTTTATATGTTAATACCTCTACTTTGATAAATATTGAGCACTGTGATTAAATAACAACAGACAAAATCCGTTATCTTTTTCTTACAAACTGAAAAGTACGTTATAAAACTATGAACCATACACACATACACAATATATATATATATATATATATATATTACTTGTGTCATCCACAGGCAGTTGTTTCGATGTATTACATCTCTTCAGTGTGGCTATAGACTTTCCATTATCCTTTCCAGTACCAGTATATATATATATATATATATATATAATGGAGACCATATTGTATCTACCAATGCAGTTCAAGCGGTTTCGTAATGGTTCACTACTTGAAAGCTGTTAATAGTTTTAATGAATGTCCACGTCATATCAACTTTGCCGAGGTTCAATCAAAAAAGTGACCGAACTTATTTGAGTGGAAGTGTCTATTGATTCGAATGATGGGTAGCAGATATTTTTATCAGCGGAATTGTTTACTTTAGGTGGGAGAGTTCATTTTTACGGACAGAGAAACAAACAGAAAAAGTCACAGTTGCTATTATATATATAGATTTTGATTCCTAATTCGGACTCAATGGTCCGAGGTAGCATAACGGTTTACAGTACGGAATTAGCAAACCAAGTTCGAATTCAGTCGCTTCATGTTTGCTAAGCACTAATGCCCTGGAGATAGGTAGGAATTCATGCCCCTCTGTTCTGTCCAATCGCCAGGAACTTTAACAAAAATACCTCTTCTCTAGCAGGCCATGATGGTTGGCATAGAGGAGGGAGGGAAGCATGCACTTGAGCATATCACTTCCCCAATGTTAACTGTAAAAAATTGTTACGTCCACTGTCAACTTTTACAGGAAACCTGGATAGTTCAGACTCATACCATCTTCATTATCAAGGAGTACTGGGGTAGTTAGGCTCAGGGGCAGGTTGAATCACTTGATTTAATTTTTGTTTCCAACACCTGATGTCAATTATGTCAGCTTCATTTTGAGCAGTAAAATCGCTATTTTTTTTTTTTGCAAGTTCAAGTCAAAACCATGTATTTGGGGCTGATTGATACTTTGTGAGTGGGGTTACTTGGTCCTCTATAACTTTGTACAATTTAGACTGAGGAAAAGTATAGAACCTTCAAAATAACAACGTAAAAATTCGAGCAAGTCATTGGGGTGGTCATTTTTTTCTTTTCCTATCTTCTATCTTATTAGAATGCATCATTAAGGTCCATTCATATATGAGTCCTCTTGTTCCACCAGAAGATTATTATACTACTAAAATCTTACTTTTGACTAAACTGCATTCTTCCGTCTGGTTTAAAAGTTTATATTATTATTATTATTATTATTATTATTATTATTATTATTATTATTATTATTATTATTATTATTATTATTATTATCATCAAATTTCGCTCCTTTTGCCCAGTGGTCACAGCTGGAGGCTGGGAGACAGCAAGTCTGCTCAGACCTCCAGCCCTCCTCTCCACGCTCTTATAGTCCACAGCTGGTCTGTGGTTTACAGTTTCACACAAGTTGCCCGATGATTACCGCTGAAGGCTGAGTGACAGTAACTCTCCAGGTGTTCAGCCTTCCTCTCATCTCATCTCTCCCTCACCTATCACAGCGGTGCTGTGGTTCGTACTTCCATCACGATTTGTGCTTTGTTTTTCTTTAATTATCATCATGAAATTTTATCAATCACACCTGTACCTACTACTAAGAGAACAAACTTTCCCAAACAGATTAAACCAACCATCTCCATTACTAAGATTGGTTGTCTCACTTTTTTCTGATACAAGAAATTTTTCAGATTCCAGTGACCCATCCAAAAGGAGTCTTTTTTTTTTTTATTCATTTGAACATTTGATGAAAATTTGCAATTTTCTGAATTTATATCACAGGAACTTGTAGCCATCAGGTGAAAAATGTACCAACTTACCCCAGTCTACCATGTTTTCATCTTCTGCCTAGCATCAGCCATTTTTATTTAGGTTTGGGAACGGTGATCACACTAAATATTTCATACCCCAATGTGCCAATGAAAGGCTGCAATCTTTTTTCTTTTGTCATATAGGTCAAATTGGCATGTCAGATATTCAGTTCCAAATAAAGATTGAGACTCGAACTAATCGACCCCAATTACACCAAAACTAAACAATAACATCATGCAACTGAACTTTACCCGAGAAAAGTTATAGATGAATCTATTTACTTACATTGTGAAGGTATTTGAATTATAATCACACGCACACACATACTCATATATATATATATATATATATATATATATATATATATATATATATATATATATATATATATATATATATATATATATATATATATATATATATATATTAAAAAATGGATACCTTTGGTCCAACAGAATGAATTATAAATTGCGTTATATTTTATAGGAACTTTTTTTTAAATGATCTTCCATCGTTAAATGGTTAATATATCATTCAATTTAGACAACGTAAATAGAATAAAGCCATAAAAGGAAACGGGGCTCCTGCATAAATTACCAACAGCTGTTTAGCATCACTACGTTGAAGCGGCTAACCTTTCGGTGGCAGGTTCGATTCCTGTAGCAGCCTCATTCAATTATTTATTCTATTTACGTATTATATATATATATATATATATATATATATATATATATATATATATGTGTGTGTGTGTGTGTGTGTGTTTGTGTGTGTGTGCTTCTGCTTGTGTGTTTGTTTGTATGTAGTATAATTTGCCAGCATATTAGAAATGATGGACCAGAAGCATCTTTTTGATATTCTATTAATCTTTTTATTGTTTTCGAACGGATCACGGGATTCAATGTATACTGATACTTTCCAAAAGATAAATGAATTGCGTTGTGTGATCTTCAGACTCTATTTGAAATGATCTCCCGTTATTAAATGGTGAATGTATCATTTGGCGTAGACAACGTATGCAGAATAAACAATTGAATAAAATAGGTCTTCATCAGGAAACGGAGTTGCTCAAACGTAGAGCTGCTCTTTCCATTGAGCGTAACAGCTATCGATAATGCAAATAACTGTTTTAACTCTGAATTCTCATTTGTTCATTCATTATCGATATCTACTCTGTTTGTTTCTTTCAACGCCGACGATTACATTATCAATTGCGTTATATTATTTTGAGACTTTATCTGAAATAATCCCCCGTTATTATACGGTGAATGTATCATTTGGCCTCGCCAAAGTAAATAGAATAAACAATTGAATAATCTTCCAGTACTGAGTCCTTTATCTCCAGCTAGTATATATATATATATATATATATATATATATATATATATATATATATATATATATATATATATACATGTGTGTGTGTGTGTGCGTGTGCAAGTATTGAGAAATAGATATATACCCGACTGAAACGATTATAAACTGCGTTATATCAAATAGAAACCCCCATCTGGAATGACCTCCGATTGTTTCATGATTAATATATCACGTAGCCTAGATAGCGTAAGTAGAATAAAAAATTGATGAAAATGGGACTGCTGCAGGGATCGAACCTAGGACCGAAAGGTTGAGATACATAACCGTTGCGTCTAAAAAAAACAAACAAAATAGACCAAGAATAAAGGAGATGAAAATTTGGATTGAAAATACTCATTAGGGCATTCAAACTGCCGTTTGTTATTTGTCTTGACAGTGGGAGCATCATTACGTTGGAGAAGCTACCCGGTCGGTGGCAGGTTTTATTTACACTATCTAGGCTAAGTGATACATTAACCGTGTTTCTATATAATATAATGCACTTCATATATATATATATATATATATATATATATATATATATATATATATATATATATATATATATATCATACATGCACTAGCAGGAGAATATGTATCAATACTGACAGTTTATATTATATCATAATCATTCATTCATATCTATCATCGCTGAACATTATTGACGTATTATTGAGAGCATTTAATTCAAAAAGTTAAAATCCAGAAAAATATCTTCTGTTAAAATCTTACAGAATATAAACTGTTGATTAACTGCAATTTTCAACAATATATCAGGTGCATGCAAATGTTTTCAGCCGGAGGCTGTATAATAAGAAAAAATACCTAGTGTGTGTAACTGTTCTCATTGAAAAAGGAAAAAAAAAAAAGATCTTTTCTGTTGAAAACTTTTCAAAGGTTTCCACTTGAAAATTGTAATTTTGTGGACATGATTTCGTGTCTGCATAGCATTCGCGTGAAAAATTGTCATGCAAGATTTCTCAGTGAAAAACTGTTCTATTATTCTTTCCATCACTCCATAGTCGAGTTATTTCTACCGTTTCCGAAAGATCACTTTAAAATATGAATAATGATTTTAAAAAAGATAAAATGTTGACTATTCACAATAATCAAGTCAGAGCGATATCAACCAAAATGAAAGATCAACAAGTTTGGATGCCTGAATTATTTTCTGGTAAAATGCTAAATTTATCACCAGGATTACATTTAAAAATGAGGGGAAGAAAAGTGAAGATTAGGATATGATTTCAAAACAAATAAACTAAATAATAAACTTATGACATCTAAGTGCAACGGAAAACAACTGAATTTAGAAGAGAAACACAAAAAAAGAAAATTAATCTAAATACCGGAATAGAATTACACCCCCTTGGATTGACCGCTTCTAGGGTGATTATTTTATTTAAAAAAGGGAAGTTTCATCTGATATTTCCCCAGAAGGAGCCCCGAATCCTGATTTTCTTTGATCAAGGATCATTCATGGGGGGATCTGGACCCCCATCACAGAATTGATAAAGGTTCGCTGAGAAATGGTGACTTTGTTCCAAGACAAACGAACAAATTTTCACGCTTATATAACGGTGTATCGACGGAAGATCACTTCAAATAAGAGTTTCTATGTAATATAACGGAATCTATAACCATTCTGTCGGAAGATATGTATCCATTCCTTAATACGTATCTGTGAAAGAAACGAATAGACCGAGAATAAACGAGATGAGAGTTCGGAGTGAAAACAGTTATTTGGGCCTTTGCATTACCAGCGGTTGTTTAGCTCAATGGTAAAACCGAAAGTGTGTTAAAGCAGTTACTATATATATATATATATATATATATATATATATATATATATATATATATATATATATATATATGTATATATATATATAGATAGATAGATAGATAGATAGTGTTGTTGCTCTTACCATTGAGTAGATAAAAAGCTTACAAATGGCGGGAAAATAAAAATAAATAAGAAAATTCATCAAAGAAAAAGAAGTAAATACATTAAGTGTATTGTTACTATTTTACTTAAAAATCAAAACAAATAATAAAGATAGGATCCTGTAAAACATCATAGAAGAATAGAAACGGAAATTGGGGGAATTCAATGGAACATTGATGAGAGTCCTAGAGTTAACTCCCTTTGTTTCCAGGTAATTTGCTATACAGTAACAAAATGGCGTAGAGGAATGATGTTTCAGTCTATGGAAATGCGCCTAAAAAGCCAGCGGTCAAAACAGATTCGGGAAAATGATACGGACCAATTGGCAACAATACTGTCTGGGACCAAAGAATGTATCTATTTTTACAAACCCACATGATCCATGCAAGCGCTGAATTTGAATTTTAAATTCATCAAATCCGAAGTAGTTGAATAGTCTAACCCCAGATCGATTCGGAGTTCCCCCCAACCGTAACAAGAACTACAACAATCTTTCTTCATCCTATGTAGCGCAGTGAACTCTTCACTGTTTGTCTACCCTGTCACGTCCAACTGAACAAATTTATATGAAACTGAAGTCCCTTTACATGATTAGAAATCACAGCCATGTCCTTGAAAGCAGCTCCTTCACCGACTGAGCTGAATCGACCTGTGTTATATACAGATTTATCTATTATATATACAATACAAAAGTTGTGGTAATCATATTTAATCGGTAGGAGTCTGGCCCCGAAGAAACCAGGATTGATTATATATATTTCTTCTTTTTCTTTTAATTTAATCTCTTTTCAAAGGCTATGTCTATGATTTTTATTTCGTTTTTTTTGTTACCCATAAAGTATTGTGACAAACGGCTTCTTCTGTATTTGTAAAGTAAGCGAATTGAGCAACAATTTGCTGGTCCATCTTCTCATTGAGACATCATCATCATCATCATTATTATCAGCAGCAGCAACAACGGTAGCAGCAGTAGCAGTCTTCTAGCGCCCTTTCGTTGGACATAGAACTTCCCCGAGATTTGCAAGACCTCTATGATTTGTGTTGCGGTGCTAATACTTTCTGAGTTTGTCAAGTTCATCTTGCCATTTTATTTTCTGCTACCCATCGTTTTGCAAATGATATCTGGAGACATACGCTGTGAGTCGTGATGTCGAGCGATTGATTGACATTTATTGCAATATAACCAGCCCGTTGCCATTTGAGTTTACTAATGGATTTTACGATGTCTTGGACTGTTGATCCCTAATATACCATGCTGTCTTGTGATTTCTCTACGCGATCTTAAGCATAATTCTCACATGCATACGTTGCATGGTTCTCAATTTTAAGGTCAATCTGTTGTTTAGGTTTAATGTTTCAGCTCCATGGGTGACTATCGGAAGGATGCGTTGGTTGTAGAGGTTTATTTTTAGGGTTGATGGGATTTCCTTGTTCTTGAAAGTTGAGCTTGCTCTATCGAAAGCTTGCTGAAATAGAGTGGTACTTCCTTTGATTTCTTCTTTTGAGGATTTCATGGAGATTCGTTGTCTCAAGTAGATGTAGTGGTCTACTTTTTTTAGCTCTGTGTTTTCGATTTTGACTGTTGTGTCTTTGACTTCAACATGTTTGTTGCAAACGACATTTGTTTTACTAGAGTTTATGTATGAAGCTATCAGTAAGGCTTAACATTTGGGCCCTCAAGTTTGAAAAAAATCCAATTTTCTTTGACCCTATTGGTCAGATTACACCGTGCATCACAGTTTTTGTTTCCGATAGTAAGAGTTATTTTTTTCATTGCTTTTGTGTAAGATGTATAGAAAATGGCTTCCGTGACTAGAATAGTGATACTCATAAAGAGCTTCTTTTTTTCTACTTGATGTGGTTAAAAATGTGCTATTTCCTCTGTTGTCCAATTGAAAATAAGTAGATTTCAAATTATACTGACCCGGTCGCAAAAGCGAAGTTTGATGGGAATAATTGACATTTTCTATACATTTTATACATAATCAATCAGAAAATAACACTTCATACCCAGGAACAACAAAAAAAAAAGGTTTTGAAAAAGGTTACACACTGTTATATAATTCATTCCCGTCGGAGTAAAGTATAGATTTTAAATTACGTTAGGTATGAGTCACAGTTGATGCAAAGGTCTTTTATAAGTACATGACTCACAGCAGGGTAGTCTGAAAATGTATATATTCTTACAATACTGCATGACTCAGCCAATGGTTGCATAATAATTTTTAATGGCTCGTCAAGTTTCAAATACATAACAGTTAAATATATATATATATATATATATATATATATATATATATATATATATATATATATATATATAATTCTTTTTGTCTTTTCCTCTAATTTCATTCATAGAATGCGTTTTCATGAATCTGATTTGTCAAATAATGGCTTTAGAATATTAGTATCTTCATTTTTGCTGTTTTCAATACAATGTCTCGATCGTTTCTTTCTTGGGCATTACCAATTTCTTTCTGGGATTATTCTCTGACTTATCCGACTGGTCTCTTCATGTCTGTTGTTTTGATCAGTATATTCCGGTAGCTGTGTTCTCCGGCTCTCTTAGTTACGCCCCAAGTATCGAGACAAAGTATTATCCTTATTATACAAATTATTTGGGCTGTCATCATTTTCTCTTACATTCGTACGAATATAAGAATCACATATGATATTCAGAATCCCTTTTTCTTAAGAGTAAACCTTTCATAAAATCATCTGTAACAAAACTCATTCAAATCGAATTACAAGTGCTCAGAATATGTCATAGTGATATTCTCGAACGTGATATTCGTGATGCTCTATGGCTGCAACTTGAGACCAGTGTGGAGAAGAAATTGGACACCTTTGACACTAGATGCCTTCGTCAATTCCTGGGCATCAAATGAAATGACTGTATGACAAATGAAGTGGTCAGGGATTGATCACTACATACCCCTGCATCAACCACCATTTATAGATGAAGCCTCCATTGGTTCGGGCATGTCTTAAGGAGCACCACGGCAAAACGATGCCAATATACCAGGGGAAGAGAGGGCGACCCAAAAGACAGGGACCTCTGACTGGTCGAAAGAAGTTGGAACGGAAATAGTCGACTTGCCGATAACCGTACCCAGGGGAGAACCTTGGATGCCTCATAAGTCACACAACGCGACAGGAGCAGTACAATAGTCCGTCTAAAGATTAATCGCCGATACCCACAGCAGACCGGCTTAATCACTGTTGAAGTGTTTAGATTATGCATGTGCACTAGTATTTATATGTATGGATATATCTATCTAGCTATCCGGACTCGCCGTGCCCTAAACGTTCATAGTAAAAAAATTCACCCTGCCTCCTTCAATGAGTAGAAGAAATGCTTTTTTTGTTCACTAAATGGGTTTTTATTGGGGGTTCAGTTTACAATGGAAGATTTTACCAAATTGGTCCCTCTATTTGTATCCAACTGCACCCAAACTTGTTTTTAATCAGTACATTTTAGTGTTTATACTAATCAAACCATCGAGATACTAGCCAGGGTTTTCTTTTTTTTTTTTCCATCATAAATTCATGATTCAAAGCATGCTGGTAGTATTTGCATTAAAGCAACTTAATTTTACCACCACCAATGCTTAAGTTACGAGGTAAGAAAAGTATATGTGAGTGTTGATAATTTATAACTTCCCTTGAAATGATAATTCAGAAATTTCAGAATAAAAACGTGCAGTAATATAAGATTTCGAAACAACTTGAAAGTGCCAGTACCAATAGATACTGAACAATACAGTTTGGAACACAATGATGCAGCTGATGGCAATCCTGGAAGAGGCTTTGCTGATTGTTTTTAGAAGTGAAGTACTTTGAAGAGGACTTTTTAGCTATTGCATTGGGTAAAAGTACAGAACGAGAGAAGAGAAGATGACGACTTTCCGGTAGACGTCTTACAAAAGAAATAGAATTCTAAACATTTTTACCACAGAACATTTTTGTCAATGTTATTGCAAATGTATCATCATCATCAGTCGTTTCATGTCCGTTGTTGGACATAGACCTTCCCCTGGATCCTCCTCATTTCTCTACCATGGGCGTCGGAAAGCCAGTATTTTCTGAATTTGTGTAGTTCGTCTCTTCATCTTGTATTTTGTCGGCCTCGGTTTCGCATTTGGTCTTTGGGGATCCATGTTATGAGTCGTGATGTCCATCGGTTGTCTGTCATTCTTGCAACATGACCAGCCCATTGCCATTTGAGTTTTTTGATATATTTTATGATGTCTTAGATTCCCATTTTCTTCCTAATATACAGTGTTGTCTTGTGATAAAACACTATACTGTATATATTTATACATATACATATGTGAGGTTGAGCATGATTCCCTCATGCGCATGCTGCATGCTTCTCAGTTTGTTGATGTGTCTCTTGGTTAGGTTCCATGTTTCAGCTCCATAAGTGACGTCCTGGAGGATGCATTGGTAGTATATTCTTCTTTTTAGGATTGTTGGGATCGTATTGTTTTTGAAAGTTGAGCTTGCTTTGCCGAAGGCTTGCCATTTATTAGAAATTTAATTTATACGATCCTTTTTATCCAAATGCATCGTCTTGAGGGTACTTTGTCGATTAATCTGACATCTGGGTGTCCCTGGCGATAACTGCAAGTCCAGATTTCATTTTTCAACACTAATTGGTGTTTAACTAAATGTTTTTTTGATTATTCAATGTTAATCGTCTTCATATGACCTTCAAATATAAATCAGAAAATTTAATTACGAAAAATTTGAAAATTCAAAAAATCAGGACTGAATGGGTTAATACTAAGCTGTAATATCATTCTTAACGTTAACAATTCAAAACTCATTAAAACAGCTTCGGATAGCCACTCAATAGACGCATTCGTGCAAACTGTCTTTTGGCAGTCATGTTGGGGATGATTAATTAAACAATTGGACAAAAAGGAAGATCATTGTGGAAGTCACTTTTCTCGCCATTGAAAAAATGTCAATTTTCAAAAATTGGACACAAACTAAGGGATCAGTTTGCTATAAACCTACATTGAAAATTGAACCCCCAACCCACTAAAAATCTACTTTGAGTGTGAATTTCAGACATGATAATTTTCAGTCCTTAAGCTGCATTGGCGTGACCTACAAGAGTGATACATACATAGCCAAACCAGCTTAGAAACTGACCGAAACCTACGTGGGCAGTTTTCATGACAGTTTTAGTTAACAGTTTCGAATTGAATTGTGAGTACCCAGAATAGAGAAGTACAATGATCGTACTTCATAACACAATCTCCAAATACCTTGAAAGTACTACTTCTACTAATAGTACTGGATTGTGAACAATATAGCACAGAATATATTTAAAACAAGCAAGAAAGATTAAAGAAAGAAAGGAATCTAAAATTCATTGAATAACCCAATAAGATTGTCTCTTTTTCAAAAAAAAAAAAATCCTTTGTCAAACTACGCTGCTTGCAATATCTTTGTTTTAAAAAAAATAATCTTCTACTTCGAGTCTACGAGTCACTTTATTTCCTCGGTTTGATTCTCTTTAATTCTCCTTTATTCTTTTTAACCAATTTCTAATAATCCACTCCCGGCTTTCTGGGCCCGCTGGAGCTTCAGTAGAGCCCCATTAAACAAATATTTTATGAACACATTCTTTACACTATTCACGACACTGGACGAGGGGATTTACTTCCCGGTTTAGAATCAGGGTTGTCCGTCACCTAGTCTAATCTGTCTTGCTTTTCCAACCCTAGTTAAGTGGAAGGAGGAATTGATTCATGCCTTTTCTGAGGGTAGCTCTGTCGGAGTTCGAACTCAGTTCATTGTGTTCATTCCCCATGTTAACTGTTAGGCCTGCTGCACCTCCTAACAGCTTAGTGAACGTTCAAATCTTAAGAATGTGTTTATTCTATCAGTTATCAAAAATTTGGAAATAAGATGAAGAAAAAACTCGGGATTTTTCACCATTTTCAGTTTGTTTTTTTTTGTCAGTTTTAGAACTGCATTCTTCATTCAAGTGACAAGACGTTTGAAAAAAAACACCAGACGTTCAATGGTTTCATTCCTTTCGTTGCTGTCAGATTATTTAGACTTGTTAACCATAGCGTCGAAACGAAATCGGTTACTTCAAACCAAAACGTGATTCCAAGCCAAAAAAAAAAAATACCGACCACTGTAATTAATTTCTGACTATTTTCTCTAATCTTGATTTTTCGATTTGTTAGTTAAAACAACATTAAAAATTAACAAATGAGACGAAAGAAAATACCAGCAAAAATATAGTTAACAATGCTTCATTCGCATGAAAAAGAAAGAAGGATAATGTTGCTGCTGCTGATGCTATTAGCGTAAAAACAATAACAAATAAGGTGCTGAGAGAGATTAGGGAATAATTGAGAGTGTATTTAAAGGTTACATTCTTCTGCCAACCCTGGAATTCATGTTTCTCAATTGGCAATAATGGCTAGAACATCTACCAAGCCTAACCCAAAGGCAAAAGGTATATGGGTTCGGGATCCACCAATACCTTATCCTTTTTTTTGTCAGCACTATCTATTCGCTGCCGTATATTGACAGCCTAGATAATGTTGCGATAAGAAAAAAACATGTAAAAAAGAAAATGATTGCAAAACATTAATAAGAACAATGATTGACAAAGTTTCATCAAAAACGAAGAACCATAATTTCAACGATGCGTTCACCATCCGTGATAGTACATTAGGAGGTGGGGAAGAAGAGCATTTGTCTTTCTTTGGGTCAGTTGATTTTCATACTTGTAAAATATTATCAAATGGGAATATTTTGCAAGGGATATTTTCAATAAAATAAATCGATTAAAAAAAATCGGACCTCTAACTATAATGAGCCTTTTGTCATCTGTCGTTGAACATAAACCTTGCCCAGGATCCGCCACACCTCTCTATCGTGGGCGTTGCAGAGTGAGTAGTATTGAGTGTGCCCAGTTCGTCTCATCATCTCATATTCTGCCAGCCTTTGATCTATCAGGATCCATGCTGTTAGTCACGATGCCCATCCGTTGTCTACCATTCTTGCAACATGATCAGCCCATTGCCATCTGAGTTTTCTAAAAGTTTCTATGATGATTTTGACTCATGTTTTTCCCCTAATAAAATTTACTGTCTTGGGATCTATCCATGTGAGGTTGAGCTTAAATATTTCATGCGTACGTTGTTTGGTTTCGTGTGTGAGGGTGAGTCTCTTGGTTAGGTTTCATGTTTCAGCTCCATGGGTGTCTATCGGGGGAATGTGTTCGTTGTATACTCATCTTTTTAGAACTGATGAGATTTTCTTCTTCTTGATTAGCAGCTGGTAAAAAAAAATATTGGAATAGACTTCTTCTAATAACGCCATACCTTTTCCTTCCATTCCATTTCTGTTGTTTAAGGTAACTAGGATCAGTCGACAGACCGACCGACAGGCCGACCGACTGACCGACCAAAAAGTGTCTAACAAGGATTTGTGGACAGATCTTAAAAAGATAAATAGAATAGTGACGTTTTATACACATATATACCAAATCTTCTTTTAGTAGGACGTAGGTTTGTACGCTGTGCGAAATGGTAGCAGGTTGTGACTTCAATGGCTAGTTTCTCGAAAGTAGGTAATGGTAACATTTCTAATATTCAAGGATTGTACCTACCATCAGTGCTAGGTTAAGAAATGAATTCCAGCTCAGAGACCATCACCTGCGGGAATGTCTTGAGAAATTAAGTGAAAAGTTCTATCATTTGTGAAAGCTGGATCGAAGTGCAAGTACTCTAAATTATGTATTAAAAAAGGTTTAATTGGTATATTGCATAATAATATGATGTAAAATACTGCAGCGAAAAAAACACACTATACTGTATATATTTATCTATATACATATTGTATGATGGTGTGTGATGTTTAAGAACGAATGAAATTTGTTAATATATCAATTAGAAACAATATTCCCTAGAACTTTCTATTGTTTTGGTGAAATTTGTTTTAAGAAATTACTCAAACTAAATGTTGGAATTTTAATTGACGTTAGCCTTATAAGAACAATAAAGGGCCTACAAAAGCCTTATCTATCATTGGTCCCGACTCATTTCCAGTCACACTAACTTTTCCATGCAGTACATTCGCCATGTTAAGAAGTTCTGCGATACCCGAGTTGCAGAGATATTTATCCAAAGATAGACCTGTGACAATAATTTGCAGAATTTTTCTGTATCATCTCATGATGATGGAAGACTTAGACCCACCCTATGAACATCTTTGCAGAAATATATGATCAAGTCTGTTTGTTCTCAGGGGGTCGTTTTTACATCTTATCATCGGAGCTCATATATCTGCTGATTCTAATGGAAGCGAACTGATTTTCGGCAATACCTTAGCTCATTTTCATATTGCCGAATTTTTCATTTCCTTCCAGTTTGTACGGATTTCCATTTCCCTGATATAAGTTATAAAGTGCTCAGCATGGTGTACAGGAAATCTATTTGATCGTTGGATATTTAAATTTTATAAGTTGGGGTTTAGACTTCGACAAAATTTCATGAAAATTCATTTGGATCTTTTGGAGAGAAAGTTGGAACTGAATAAGAATATCCGAACTTAAATTTCGACACTTTTCTTTCTGTTAAAAGAATATCCCCCAAAACTTTGAATGTATTCCAATGCAATTTCGCGGAAGGATGATACCAAAGAAGTCAGTGAATTTTGCAGTCGTACCGAACAGTGAACAACAACCAAATATCCCCTAAAATTCTGAGTCTGTCCACATGATCTCTCAAGAAGTTGAATGAATTCTAATGTTATTTTTGAAAAGGCAACTGAAGAAGTGATTGGATCCTAGAGTGGATCAATCATCAGTTACCTCCCCGCATGTTATAGCCACGCAGGGGTTCCATTAAAAATAAAATGGAAATGTCGACAATAGATTAGATATATTGTAGCTATCTGTTCACACCACACGAATATTTTTCTCGTTTTGTACTCGTACTATAAAAGTACACAAAGAATTTCAATGAAAGTTTGTCGAAGAATGGACGATAGGCTCCGGAAGAAGTCATAAAATTCATTTTTAAAAAGTCAAATTTTGGCGTGGATCAACACACAATCACCTCCCTACATCTTACCTATCTGCCCATACCACACAAAAGTCCCGACGGTTCTCTATTTGTCCACACGATATTTTCACTCTTGGTTAATTTTGATGGAATTTTGTGAAGGGGTCGGCAAATAGGTTATGGAAAAAGTGTTCGAATTTCACAAACCATCTCCAACATCATAGCTATCAGCCCACTTTTAAAACAAAGGTCTATGACATTCGATTGTGGAGAGCTCGAAATGACTCAGGCATCTTGTTATCTTGTAAATTTACCCAGCAAGAAATTAACTTTCCAACGATCTACAATATAACAATAATTGCTGGATAAAATTTTCTGATATGGGAACCACACAATTTTATGAAAAACGGTGCTGAAGTTTTTCGTTAATCTGATCTAAAATGTCTACCTAAGACGTTCTTACCCACTGAAGGTCCTGTTAGCACGTTCAATTGGTCTCGTTAGTCAGCTCAAAAATTCTTGCAGTGTCTATCACAGCGCTAAGACGTCAGTTTATGAACGAGCGACTGGATGTTTGAAATTTACGATTCTAATTATCAGGTTATTATCTCTGACATTTATGTACACGCTTATATCTGATCATACGATATCTCCAAAAGTTCATCATCAGTTTGTTGAAGAGTGAACAATAGAGTACTGAAAAAGTGATTAAATTTCCGGGGTCGGGGGGTAATCACAGTTACCTCCCTTTATTGTTGTTGTATGTCCTCAAAAACTTTATACCACCAAACGTTCATGCCTGCCACAAGATATCTCCGAAAGTTCTCAATGAATTTCCATGACAATTCTGGAAGGCTATCGAAAGAACGATTACATTTTTGAGCGGATCAATGCACAATTACTTCCCCTGCCGACTGCATTGGGAGGTATGAGTGCTGTCTAGTTTTATTTAGTACGATGATATTTAGTGTGAGACGCGTGAATGACGTATATACTAAAGTATTTGAAACTGAAGGCATAACCACAGCACAAAGATCTGAACGAGTATTTCTACCTCTTGAATATCAGACATATTTTTGTATTATCTGACTGTACAGCTAATGGAAAAAGAATTATGTTTTTATATTTATGTGCGTTTCCCTAATTTGGGACCCATTTATAACGAACATATGTTGCAGGTTCAGTTTTAGCTTTATTCGGTCCTGATTACCATATTTGATGTCATAAACGAACGAACCCCTTTATTTCAGCAGAGAATATGTGTCCAGGGAACGTCGTTAGCTTTTTTTCATCATCTATCTGATGTCGCTAACTTGTATTGTTCGTTGCGTCCGGCCTTAATGCAAAGTTGACGATTGCAGTGCTTCTCTCCACCCCTCACGAAGCGGGGAGGATCACACCAGACTCAATCTACCAGACTCACATCCAGAGGGCATGCATAATGTAGAGCCGATTTTGATTGTCGCAACAAGATGTCAAAGTATAATTAATGTACAAGCACGCACCAAAAATACTGAAACATTTATGTATTCAGACGCTTATCATACGACCGTCACTGCCGATGCGCTGTCGCCGAATTACAGATCATCTTACCAAGCTAGGACTGTGCATTCGGTCCATTCTCACGCAAACCTTCCAAAGAGGACACCTGACAGCGTGTTGATACTAGGTGCCACAAGACTCTCATGATCGAGTGGCCAGGATCATTATAAGCTTACCTACATATCTACCTTCCTACTTTCGGTGCAGACTATCCCTCATACTCAACACGGATTGAATATACTTCACTTTATTCAGCCCTCGGATCTATTGATGGTTCTATGAGCAATGAAACTCTATCAATGTTTTTGTTTTTCATCCCGTTACCCGATACGGGGTTGTTGGCGCACCTTAGATGATTTCATCATGGATGTGTCATGGCTGAATTAGTCTGACAGAGCGCTCCTCTTTTCAGACCGTTTTGCAAAGAGACTTGTCTGTCTACTAGACTGGTGGCCAACCATGGCAATAGAGACCGGTCTGCCCAGCTATTTACCTAAAGCTGGATGAAGAAGAGATCGAAGGACACTCCTACAAAGTGAATACAAACTGCCCCAGACGGAATTTGAACTCGACTTGCTGATTTCATCTTCTGCACCGTTCACCGTTCGCTCACTCACACCCTATCATGTAATTCAGTAGCAATGGATAATCCCCAAATAGAAATGTATGACACATGATTAACTGTATATGTTCCGGATCAAATTGAAAATACGCCAAGCAAATTAAAAACTACGGTAATCAAATTAAAAAACAAGGCAACCGAATCGAAAAATATACCGAGCAAGTCAAAAAGAGACAAGCAAACTGAATAGAGGTGCAGACTTTCAATTTGCATGGCAAATTCTAATAATTTGCTTGGTGTTATTTTTACATTTTGTTGCCTTATTTTTTTTTTTTTTTACTTGCTTGCTGAAGTTATCAATTTGCTCGCCGTTGTTTAAAATTTGGTCGGAGGATTTTGAAATTAAATTGCTGTTGTTTTTATTTTGGTTGCTTTATTCTTCATTCTGCTCGGGAAAATGTATAGACATCATCTTGCCTTTTCAACAGTCCAACTCAATCTCAAAATGTAACAGTTAACGTTGAACTGAGAAGAATGGTAAAGAAGAATGGTAAAGAAGAAGAAGAAGAAGAAGAAGAAGAAGAAGAAGAAGAAGAAGAATAGTGAAGAAGAAGAAGAAGAATAAAGAAGAAGAAGAAGAATAGTAAAGAAGAAGAAGAAGAAGAATAGTGAAGAAGAAGAAGAAGAATAGAAAAGAAGAAGAAGAATAGTAAAGAAGAATAGTGAAGAAGAAGAAGAAGAAGAAGAATAGTGAAGAAGAAGAAGAAGAAGAAGAAGAAGAAGAAGAAGAAGAAGAAGAAGAAGAAGAAGAAGAAGAAGAAGAAGAAGGAGGAGGAGGAGTTGGAGGGGGAGAAGGAGAAGGAGGAAGATACAGGATATTTTCCACGTGATCGCTGTCGACTCCAGATATGGGAGCTCGTAACGGCCAGAATTGTTCTTGCGAAAATAATTTCTGGTATGGGGTTAAAATCTACGATTGTTATTTACTGAATTAAACTTTTCAGATAGATTGATAGATAAATAGATGGAGAAGAAGGAAGGACGGGAGGAAGGAATGAAGGAAGGGCAATAAATAGGTAGATAAATTGATAAATAGATAGATAATGAAAAGACCAAAATAGAGAAGACAAAACATAGATAGATAGATAGATAGATAGATAGATAGATAGATAGATAGATAGATAGGTAGGTAGATAGCGACGAAAGAAGGAGGGAGAAGCATGGAGAGGTGTGTCGGTTACTACAATTCTGGTTTTTCACTAAACGTAAATGGCCTCAGGGAAGGCATGATTCCATTTCTCCCTGCACTCCGTACCTATCACCAGTCATTGATGTAGAAGAGAGTGGATAAGTGAACACTTGGGAAAAAAATCAAACTTCTTTTATCTGCTTATGCAGATAACAGTAGAAGTCTGTTATCCTCATTGTCAACCTTGACCTGGGACCAGTTCAATGTAAGTATATAAATTTTAGTTTCATTTCAAAATGTCACGTTACCGGCGGCGACGAAGACTGATGCGGAGGAGAGTGGGTTTGGCGACACTTGGGCAAACCTATCACTTTACCTGGACAGACTGCTGGCTCCATAAACGATCACAGACTTCTATAAACGAAGAAATTTTATATCTATCTACCTATTTATCTATTGATTTCTCTCCCCACTCTCTCTCTCTATCGCTCTCTCTCTATCGCTCTCTCTCTCTCACACTCTATCACACACACACTCTCTCTCTCTGTATATATTCATCTATATCTAACCATATAATGAGATTATATGCAATTTTTCTGATTATTCATCTGTTTGATGCTCAAATGGGATAATCCCATTGGGTGTTATAACATAAGAATAAAAATGAAGCCATAAAAACTCTTAAGACTTTATGTCTGATCATCACACATTGAAACAGCTTGAGATGAGTTGAGAATTGGAAAAAAAAATCTAAAATTAGGATACTTGAACTATCAAAAACAAATTATCCAATGAAATAGCTTTAGGCTCCTTAGTGCCGAATTATTCATGAATGACTCCGTTATTATGATACAGAGTTGTAGATCAGTTATATAAAAATTATAGAATGTTATTGAATCATAACAAAGTTCAGATTATTTTACTATGAACAAGATTATTCATTAAAATAATTATGCTAATAGTGAAACAACGTTAGCTCTCTCTCTCTCTCTCTCTCTCTCTCTCTATATATATATATATATATATATATATATATATATGTTGTGTATGTATATTCCACATTATATATAATAAATGATGATTGTATCATCCACGGACAGCTGCTTTGTTGTATTTGAACTCTTTGGTGTGGCTCTAGACTATCCACTATCCCGTCCAGTAACACGATGTAGGATCGAAAACTTCGCTTCAGACCCAAAGGTAAATGTTCTACCCATGCCCTTCGCAGAACTGGGTGGTCAGTAAGGCTGAATTTGAGCGATATATTTACTTACGCACAATTCCCCATTCACTAGAGTGCTCCAGAGTTGGAAGAGCATTGCATAGAAGCTTATAGTGGACGAGTACCATACTTAAGAGTGCTCAACCCTCAGGGTATATATATATATATATATATATATATATATATATATATATATATATATATATATATATATACGAGTATTGATTGAAATATAAGCAGACAGCGTACCTAAAAATATGCTCAAACGTTGGCAAGATAAACTCATGAAATCACGAAAGAAGCATCCGTGAACAGAATGTGGTTAGCTCCATTTAAATATCCCAATTGCATCGAATCCAGGGTTTACTTCCTTTACAGCGCTGTTATTTTATAGATAAACCGGAAAAAAGAGCAGAAAGTGTCTGGTTTAAACTTGGTAAAATGGCAACAGAAAACTAATGTGATCTGAGAAGTGTGGATAAGTTAATGTACATTTATAAATATATATATATATATATATATATATATATATATATATAATCATGTTAACTTTTCATCTTTAATGCTGGAAATGAAACTTTTATTACTCAATCTTCATATAGCCCTAAAGTACCAATAGTCATATTCCAAGCAAGTCATTTTTAATCTGATCAGTGTTGTTTCAATGTATTATCTTATCGACTATCTCGACGTTGACAGTTGAAATTTCTAAAACAATACAAACGTCAGCAACGGTAGCAAAAATAATCCTTCAAAATGATCAACGGTGGTCAGAAGTTCTCAAATTCCTAATTTAAAGAACTTTGGATTGCTTCCACAGAGTTTCGATATTGTTTTGAAACAGTTTGTCTGCAAACAAGGAAGAATAATGGCAACATTGAATGGGCAAACCTTCTCTGATATATATATATATATATATATATATATATACATATATATATATATATATATATATATATATATATATATATATATATATATGGGTGTGTGTTTGTGTGTATGAGTGTTTAGGGTAAAGTCAAAATGAATTTTTACCGCTGGCGTTCTGATAGATATCATCATTAACATCATTTGTAGCCTTCCTCTGAGATTAGACAGACCTCCCTACCATGGGCATCGCAGAGCTATTACCTTTTTGATTTGTCTTGCTCGTGACGGCGTCTCACTTCCTGTTGACCACAGTTTCACATATGACCCACATTGTTAGAGGCGATGTCCTTTGGCTGTCTGGCATTCTTGCAAAACGACCAGCTCATCACCATTTGAGTTTTTCAATTGTTTTTATCATATCTATGACCCCTGTCTTTTCTCTAATTTACAGGGTTGTCACATGATCTCTCCACGTGAGGTTGAGCTAGATTATTTCATATGCGCATTGCATGGTTATGAATTTGAGAGTCGATCCTTTGGTTAAGTTCCATGTTTAGGATACATCGGTTGTATACTCTTCTGGTTAGGACTTTTGGTATTTGTGTATTCTTGAAAGTCTAGCTTGCCCCACGGAAAGGTTGCCAGCCTATTTTGATTCCTCGCTTTATTCCTTCTTTTTTCGAGGATTTTATGGAGACTTCTTGTCCGTGGTAGATGTTTTGGTTTACACTCTTTATATCTGTGTTTCCGATTCTAATCGCTGTGTTTTGATTACACAACATGTTTGCTGTAGATGACATTCGTTTTGCAGAAGTTCATGTCGTGGCAAACTTTCTCGCTTGGTTCATTTAGTTTGTCTAGCATTATTTCAAGATCGTGATGGTTCTTAGCAAAAAGGATGATTACTTAAAAATAGATGCGTTATATTGCTTTGGAACTCTATTCGAAATGACCCCCAATTAATACACGGTCAATGTATCGTTTGGTATAGACTGCGTAAATAGATATAAACATTTAAAAGGAATGGGCTGCTGCAGGGATCGAACCAGCCATTGATATGTGACCGCTTCATATGGCAGTTATTTGGACCTTTTCACTGGTGAGTTGTTTATCTCAATGAGCAAGTAGCATAACGCATTGATAATTATATATCCATTTCTTACTCACACACACACACATATATATATATATATATATATATATATATATATATATATATATATATATATATATATATATATATATATATATATATATATATATATATATATATATATAAAGGAAATATTTCAAGGCCACTATTCGAAAGACGAATTTCCAAAATCTTTTTTTCTTCTCCCTTTTTCTTTTTGTATCAATGATTGTTAACGTGAGGTCAGTATTCAACTTCCCTTTTTTATTTCTTTGTCACAGGGCCTGTTTCACCTTTTGCTTTGTAATCGGGGCAAATCATCGCGTCCACTCTATAATTGGGAAGATCAAAGCAAAAATCAATGACCGGCCAGCGTCAAGCAGGGCAATATCAATAATCAATCGATTAACGCTCCAAGAAGTGTTTTGCCTATTCGTCAATAGTGAATAACGATGGTGTCTCTACTTTTATTGTGGCCAAGACCCTCTTGTCCCAACTGGGCGAAAGGGTCTGTGTACACTTGGCGCAAAATGTATTTTCCACCCCCAAAATTTAGTGTTTGATATTTTTTTCTCTTCAATAGACTATTATTTCTGCTTCTCTTTTTTTAATCACGAGAACCGGTAAGAAATAGCGTGACGAACTAGACAAGTTCAGAAAGTACTGGCTCCACGTCGACCCACAATCCTAGGGGAATCTACATCTAAAGATAGGCGTTTAAAAGGCCAATGATGACGATGATGATGATAATGGTGGTGGTGATGAGGGGATTAACGATGTCCTTATACATAACTTTGTATTTCTTGGGAAATTGCTGTGAAAACCAGCTAAAAAAAATAACAACAAAAACAATCGTTAACATTGCATCAGGGGAGGAGAGAAACGAAAGTTTCTAGGGTAGGGCAGTGGATCAAAACTTTCAAGTCGATACAATATGTTTATCAACAAAATAGGTTGACTCAATTGTTCATCGACGGGCAGGCATGGTATGATGTACTAAACAGGTTACAGCAAAAACACGATTGCTAAAGGATGAGGCAGTTCGAGCAGTATATGTATATGGGGTGGGTTCTGGAAAATACCCTTTCGCAAAATGTTTTAAAGATTCTTGGAAAAAAAGATCTTTTAGTCTTATTTTGACTGGGTTTGATAGTAACATAGATTATCCAGAAATTGGATGTTTTTTAATGTTTTACTCTATTTGACATTTTTTTTCCAGTAGAAAACGCCAGTGATGTCATAAATGCAATTTATTCTAATCACATTTATTTTTCGATGGAAATTTTTTTACCTGACTTCAAATTCTGGTGCAGCAGTTCAATCATTGACTGCAATGTTGAGTTGCTGACGTTTTTTTTCCATCTAAGCATCGTGACCCTTTGGTCACAGCTTTTTTTTTTTTTTTTGTAGCCAGCTCCTTTGTTTCAGGTTCACCTTTTTATCTCTTGCAACGAATTAGGGAAGAGGTTACGTATTTATCCATGATTGCCAATCTGTTTATTTCTTTCCTGCTTGCTTATACCATATCTCAAAAACTTCTCTATATTTAAATAACATTTAGTCAAAGATTAGGCCACAAGTCGATTAAATTTTAAGGCGGTTCTGGGAACTCTTTTCGCGATTTTGTCAACATTGTGTGATAGAACAATTTTCCGGCTTCTCGGTGCAATGGTGTCACCACGAAGAAGTCATCATGAACAGATATGATAAACCACACCTTTGTTATTTATCAGTCTATTGACGATATGTCTTTCTTGATGGATGATTATCGCAGGTTTTTGTCACGGTATAGTTTGGGATCCTCATCCTGATTGTTCAGTTTTTAGTGACAATGGCGCGGGTAGAAGCATGCACACCTCAAGTGCTTTCTAGATTGTTCTTGTTTTTGTTTACTCGCTCTTTTATCAGATCAATTTTTCCCTCCAAGAAAAGATGGAAAGAAAGGAATTCTGAATCACTATTTCTTTTATCATGTGCCTTTCATCACGGAAAAATATCCTTTAGGGTTGATGGTAAACAACGATTTAGATACTCTCAAAACTAACCTGAATGAACCTAGATACTCTGGTTATCTGAAAAAGCATACACCAATGAGCAAAAATATTATCACCATCCACTTAATAGAATTTTCGTCTTCTATGTGCCAAGAGAACAGCCCTTACTCTTAGGTGTCTAGTTGCTGAATGATCTGAATCAGCAGGGGATAGGAAAATCCGTCTCATTTTAGTAGGTTGGAGTCGCGATAAGTGGGGGTGGTGTTCTAGGATTTAACAAGAGGGAAATAGTGGGAAAAGCCGGGGGATAAGAAACTATGGCCATCGACACAACGAAGTAGAATCTGAAAAAAAAAAGATGTTTGGGAAAGATTTATGGTAAGGATGGGATCATAATCATCATCTTCATCATCATTCTTTATAACGTCCGTCGATGGACATAGACTTTCCCCGTCTCTCCATCTTGTATTCTGCCGGCCTCGGTTTTGCATGTAATCTCTGGGGATGCATGGTGTGGGTCGTGATGTCCATTGGTTGTCTACCATTCTTGCAACATGGCCTGCCCATTGTCATTTGAGTTTTCTAATAGATTCTATGATGTCTTTGACTCCCGTTTTCTTCTGATAAACTGTGGTGATTTGTGAACTCTACAAGTAAGGTTGAGCATGATTCTCATATGTGATCGTTACATGCTTCTCAGTTTGTGCGTACGTCTCTTTGTTAGGTTCCATGTTTCAGCTCCATAAGTGACTATCGGGAGGATGCATTGATTGTATACTCTTCTTTTTAGGATTATTGGGATCGTCTTGTTTTTGAAGGTTGAGATTGCTCTATCAAAGGTTTACCATCCTATGGTGATTCTCCACTTGATTTCTTCTTCTTTTGAGGTACTCATAGAGATTCATTGTCCTATGTAGATGTAGTGGTCTACTTTTCCAGTTTTGCATCTTCAATTTTGACAGTTATGTCCTTATTCTCAATGAGGTTGTGGCATATGACTTCTCTTTTAATGAAGTTCATGTGTCCAAATTGAATTTGAAAGTCCTTTGGGTGATACAAATTTCTAAACTCGCTAAAATTAGCGAATACAATTAAACTCGGTCAACCTGGTCCCCCACTTTGCATTGTTGTCTTTTGATGAGAAAAGTTTTGTTTTCTTTTGACGAGAAGATTTTTTAAAATCTGTAGTTGAGACACTTTTTTTTAATCTGTAGTTGAGACAAATTTTTTTAAATCTGTAGTTGAGACAATTTTTTCATAATCTGTAGTTCAGACAAATTTTTATAATCTGTAGTTCAGACGACTACAGATTTAAAAAAAATTCTTCCATCAAAAGACAACAATGCCAAGTAGGGGGACCAACTATTAAGTTGGAGAATGTAAAGATTGACCCCCCAAAATTGATAAGTAGGGGGCGCCCGAGAGTAATCGATCAGTCTTGAAAATTTCAAGACCTCTAGAGGTTTCCTCTGGTATTTTGTACAAGGATGATAACTGCAAGTCCTTCACCTACAGCAAGTTACGCGATGGAGATTCTGCAGAACGAACTTGTTTTTCAAACATATCCTATAAGTGATCGACGGGGTTGTGATCTGTTTCGTTTCGTGGCCAGATTGACAGAGTTAAGTGAAGTCTTCTTCATGATTCAAAAACCATCCCAGTAAAATGTATGAAGGTATTGTAGAGTGCATCGTTTTGCTGAAAGATTCCTTTGCCATCAAGAACCGCTGTTGCAGTTTCCCTGGTCTTTAATGATGTCGAGTCAGGTGGCGTAAAGTACTCTCTACATTTATTATAGGACACAGTCTTTCCCAGCAGAACGTTTCCCAAACTATCACACTGGTAGCACCGCCATGTTGTTTTTCTGGAGAGCTTCCTGGAGCCACCGTTTCCCTAGGATAACAATGTACATTTTAATCAAGATGTCCACTCTATTCAGGAAAAAATTATCAGACCAAATGATCTTTTCCCATTGATCCAAGGTCCAATTCCGGTACTCACATGCCCATTAAAGACGTATTCTTAACACGTTGCACGTCATAATGTTTAGACTCATCAGTGTTTGTAGTAAACAATTTTCGAACAGTAAAAAACGGGTGACGGATTCATTGTTGACCCAACGGATTTAATCATGAACCAAAAGCCGTGCTTGCGTTATTTTCGGGGGATAATATTGGTAACACCCACCCAAGTGTCTCCCTGTTGCATAACACACAGTGAACGGGAGAATAAAAACTTATGTGACATGAGTAAAATGCCATTTCCCGACGATTGTCTTAGCACAGAAGATAAGATTAATGATTGATAGAAATAAACCAACGGAAATTAACGTTTATAAGAAATGTTCAATTCTATTCTCTGTCGCTCGCAACCAATGATTGACTGCCATCTCAATTACGAGACCGGAAATAGAAATGTTGAGCCGTATAAGTCAGTCAATCTAATCCTTTTTTAGCAGTCAAACTAGAGCAAATTTTGAATTTTGCCGACTCAAAAAAATCGTTCTAGTTTAACTGATAAAAAGCGTTTTTTTTTAAAATGGTCAAGATTGCTAAATAGAAAAAAAAATGACCAAAAATGGTCAAAAACTACCTAAAATATCTTAAGTGCGACAACACTATTTAAGCGCTTTTTTCATTGTCAAACAAAAAAATGAATAAATAAACACTGAATTTAGCGTAAAAAACCTGCGAAATTGGCATCACTGGTTATAAATCGCAGAATATTGAGCTATCTCCACAGTATCATCAGGCTGTAAATTATTTCAACGAATTAATTTCAAATACTGAATCCGTGCGAAAGATAAGAATGGTTTATCTTTTATCAGTTGAAAGACAAGAAATTCGTTATATGTTATAATGATAAGAATGTATGTTGTTTTCCTTTCTCGGAGAACGCACTACTTTATTTAATATACTTATATTACCGTGCTTCTAAGAATATCATTAAAACAGTTTGATGATATTAATCAACATGTTGTACAACCGATTTCATTCGCTTTTATATTCATGTCCATCTGCGCACACATCTTTATAGGTCTTCTTCAGTTTTTTTATTCCCTTCTTTTTCTCCTTCTCTTCACTTTATTTCCCCCTCTTCCTCTCTCTCTTATTCATTGTCTCTTCTTTCTATCTATGCAAGCTTCCCAACTATCTGAAAACAGAGCATTCTTGCAAAAACCTTTCATGAGCCGAAATGGCGTGAAGCGAAAAGGAAATTACTTTCAATTTTATAGGTAAATTTCTTCAACTTTTAGAAACCGTCAAACCAAAATTGTCAACATAAGTTTCTTCAGTTTTTATGTCAGTTCGGCTGGCTGGCTATGAATGCATGCATCTCGCGTACAGGCAGCACCAATGGAGCTGGAGGATCCAAAATTTCAGCATTTACTCCTTATTATGCCAACGGATTAATATTCAATTCATTTTTTGGAAATTATCTCCTTTTAATTAGGCTCTTGGTGGTAGTTTAAATGGCAACGTAAGTTTTTGCTAAATTGTTCCCTTAGTTAATGTCTGCTTTATTTATTTTTTTAAACTTTGGACTTAAATAGTGGTCACTGCCCTCCAAAATGCCAGCAAATCAATTCATTCCATAGCTTTGTTCAATTCTCAATTGATCATCCTGAACATGTTATGTCACCAAAAGACGTGATAGTTGCCATTCACTGACTAACCAGACCTGCTTATTTCTCTCTTTCTTCTATTTCCTTCTTTTCCTTTGTCTTCTCTTTCTGTTGGCACATGTTTCTCCACCATCTGAAAGCAGAACATTTTTTGAAAATTTTATTAGCCGAAAAGGCGTAAAACGAAGAAGCAATTACCATTAATTTATCTGCTGAATATCTTTGAGCGTTCTCACACACCAAAAATGATGATGTGTCAGGCTGAGTCGTCGGATATTGGGTTGGTTGCAGATACAAGAGACCAGAATAAGGAAGTGGATGCATGCTGCCTCAACAACTTCTCGTTTTCAGTATCTATTTCTGTCATCTTCTTTTATTTCTTCACATGACTACTGATTACTCTTTTTTTTCACTCAATATCAAACGTTTTCTTTCTCTCTCACTTATCTTTTTTTTTTCACATTCAAACTCTTTTGTCTTTTTCTCTTTCTTTCTTTCTTTTGCCGAACTCCAATCCAGGTTGGGTATGACTTTTTCCCCCACCGTAGCCGCCATAACAATAACAAAATTAACCCTTACCTAATTTAGGGAAGGCAACTCTTCAATGATTGCATTTCCTATAATAAGTCTGCTATTGGTATTATTAAGTCCTCGGTAGTTTATGGACGCATAATCTATGGAATACAAAACTTGCAATAATCATCTTCTGTCGGAGGAGAAGTGGAGTTTGATGCTGCAGCTGCCAGGCATGTCTTGTCTATCTTTCTTCACTTTCATCTCTATAAACTTTTCCCAGGCGAAATCAAAGAATAATACGCATTCCTAATTTGAGCACCTGTTTTTTTCTGCAAGTAATTAATTTCTCGGCTTCCCATCACTTGTGTCTTCGTCAGTTCAGTTGATTCTTGCCAACTGCAATATCAAATAAGCCTGACGCAAAGCGATGGTTAACAAGCTAGTCTAGCGGACCATTTTTAATAGAGTCCTCGCTGTGTCATACTTTTAGAACGCTGAGCGAGGCCATGCTAAGCTTAGTAAATAGTGTCTGCCGTTTTTTCTTGATTTTCTGATGCCTTACTTATTAGACACCGTCAAACGAAACTGTCACTAAAAACTATCAACATGGAATTCTTTACTTTTTAAGCTGGTCTGGCTAGCTATGTATGTATATGAGTATCACACGAGCAGACCGCACCAATAGAGTTAGAGGTCTGAAAATTTAAACATTCACTCCTTACTATGTCGAGGAAAAATGTTCTTTTTGTTTTGTTTTTTTCACAACCTAAGACGTTTATATTGATTTGGGGGTTCAGTTTGCGATGGATGTTTATGCTAAATTGATCCCTTATTTTGTGTCCGCTTACTATTATTATTATTTTTTTGTTGTTGAAAATTCAAAATTTTCTGTGATCACTACCCAAAAACAGAAGTAAATTATTCATTGATCACCCCGTTTACTTATTTTTCTCTTATTGATCCCCCGTCAACACGGCTGACTGCCAAAAAATGTTGGTAATAGTTCTATTGAGAAACTAACCAGACCTTTTTCTTCTTTTTATCTATGTCCAAAGAGTACAGAATCTCTCGATTAGCAGTTTCGAAACCTTATATAGTATACTGAACACATTTTCACGGTCTAAAGGAAAAAAAAAACAGTTTTATGAATGCAGCCTTGATGGAAATTGACAAACTTGGCAACCAATAAGAAGGAACCTTATCGTGTATGCACCCTTCCAAAGGGTTACTAAGTCGGCTGCATTTACAATATCAATTCTCCAAGTCTCGCTAAGTTTTTTCCTCAAGAAAATACATCCAGTTCTGTCAGTGCCGCCCTGCACAGAAATAAAAATGACTATTGAAGGGTAGATAACGAACTGGGGATGAGATTAAGGAGAACACCATCGAGCAATTGATTGCGATCCCGAAAGAGGACCTCGGATTTGGTTTTGAGAAGTACAAGGGACATTTGGATAAATGTGTGGGATCCAAAGTGGGAATTCGCTATTGTCCTAAATAAGCTATTCTTCCGTTAATATGAAACTGCTGAATAATTTCTGGACAGACCTTGTACGGTATATTAGTCAGAGAACAGAGAAAGAATGGGGGATAAAGAATGCACTCTCACATAACAGTCTGAGAAAATTTATTATTTATTCAGGAACTCAGTGCATCTTTGTTCGGGTTATCGTGATGAACTAAGAAGCCGTGGAAAACAAGAGAATTTTAGAATAAAAATGACACAAAACTCAATGAGGTTTTCTATGCTTGATCGAACGGGACTCAAACCGAAATAACTTGTAACATTTACTAAGCTTACCTTAGCACAGCGCGAAGATCAGAAGGAAGAGTGTGTTAGGCCAGTCCTGCGAGAGAACGTTTGGCTGCTTTGAATATAACTATTCGAGATCTTGTCTTTTAACTAGGACCGAACTCTGACCACTGGTGCAGTGAGTAATTATACAACGAATTATATGTAGACACAAAATGAGGGTATGGAGCAGGGCTTCTGAAGAGTGTCAGGGATGTCCATTGAGTCGATACGGGAAGTCTATATGATATGCTGAAGAGGTTATAACAGGGTGGCTCGAGGAAGGTGTTTGTGCAGTGAGTGTGGTATGAAGATTGTGTTGAAGCAATCTTTAAGAATAAAAACATAACCGTCTAAATCAATGATGCAAAACTGGGGAAAGTGGACCACTACATCTCCTTAGGACAGCGAATCTCTTTGAAATCCAGAAAATCAAGCGGAGAATCATCCGAGGATGGCAAGCTTTCGGCAAAGCAAGCTCAACCTTCAAAAACAAGGCGATCCCAATAATCCTTAAAAGAAGAGTATACAACCAATGCATCCTCCCGATAGTTACTTATAGGGCTGAAACATGAGCTAACCAAGAGACAAACCTGCAAACTGAGAAATATGCAGCGTGTGAATGAGATAACCAGGCTCCACCTCACATGGAGATATCACAAGACAACACAATATATCAGAAAAAAAACGGGGGTCCGAGACATAATAGAATCCATTATAAAACTCAAATAGCAATGAGCTAGTCATGTTGCGAGAATGAAAGACAACCGATGGACATCACGACTCACAACATGAATCCCCAGAGACCACATGTGGAACCGAGGCCGACAAAATACAAGATGGAGAGATGAACTAAACAAATCAAATTCAGAAAATACTGGCTCTGCAATGCCCATGATAAAGAAATGTGGCGGATCCAGGGGAAGGTCTATGTCCAACGACGGACGTTAAATCACTGATGATGATGAATCTTCCGAGTTAAGAGGGTTTTCCTTCTTTGAAAGATCCAGACTTTCATCTGAGCACGAGCCTTGATCATTGGAACCAATTAAAGATACATAACAATCTCGACGGAGAGGGAGGCCATAGTGAGATAGTTTGGCAATTTCTTTTCTGTAAACGAATTTATTGCCTGTCATGTGGGTAGGCATACGGTGTTGCTAAAACCTTTCAAGTTAGAAAGAACGATCTGCTCACTTCAGGGAGAATCAAGATTCAAAATTATGATCTTTTGCCAGCTATTGAATACAAACCACACATCATTATCTCAACAACAAAGCAGGTTCATGGAGGTAGATAGATAGGTAGGTATGAAGATTCTGGTATAGATAGGTATGAATAGACTAAGCTATTGATAGCTTTCAAGAGGCTGAAATAGGTATGAACTGACAGACAGATAAAGAGATGGATAGATTGATAGATAGAAAGTTACGAAGTGACACACATACAGAAATATAGGCAGGTCGATATGAAGAGATTTATGTAGGTAAATAGATATGAAGAGACTGAGATAGATAGATAGATAGATAGATAGATAGATAGATAGATAGATAGATAGATGGATAGATAGATAGATATGAACCAACAGATAGATAGATATATAGATATGAAGAAAGTGAGACAGAGAGATAAATAGATGAATGGATCGATGTAAGAAGACTGAGATAGATAGATAAATTGGTAGATAAATAGATAGACGGATACATAGATAGGTATGAAGAGACTGATAGATATGTAGAGTGAGATTAATTGATAGATAGAAAGATATGAAGAGTTTGCGGTAGATAGATGGATAGATATGAAAAGACTGAGATCGATATATATATATATATATATGAAAAGACTGAGATAGATAGATAGATATGAAGGGGTATAAAGATATGAAAAGACCTAAGTCGGTTTTTCTTCCGAAAGATAATAAGTCTGTAACAAAATGCTGCAGCCACATACACTTTAACCTTGCCGAGATGACCCCCGCTTTGTTGCTTTGTCGAATTCTCTTTTTCGATTTTCCTCCATCGATTCAGGTGAACTGGCTGTTATCTCCATCTAAACGAAGACTTCCAAGAGTCGCCAAGGGAACTGCGAGCCAAGAATTGTAAAAGAGATGTCAGGTCAGGAAGGGTTATTCATTCGATGCATCGAAAGAATAGAGATATCCCCAAATGGTTCACAGAGGTCTTCAGTCACGTCTTCTACAGGAATATTTACCTGTTTTACCATTCTTTCCTGCTAGATCTCTGATCTAGTGGCATTGGCACGTTCATTTGCTTCGATTTCTTCATTTGCCAAGCTTAGTTTAGTCTGAAAAAAATCACACTGGAAAGAACTCGGAAACTGCATACGCCCGCCAAGGATATGATACTAAATACTATTTCTGACCTCAAAGTAGCCCTAACTGTGCATCGTAGCCAAAGCTATTGAATTAAGTTACTCCTAAAATGCTTCTATTTGAAAAATGCATAATAATAATAATACTATGAATAGTTTAGAATTTGCTCTAACATCTGACTATATCATAATGACCGATTTATTATTGTAGAAAAGTATTAAATGCTAATTATTGAGCAGTTTACCTTATCTATCGATTCAGGATTTTTTCAAATTTGTAGAAATTCAGTTTCATTCTGGTCATATTAGATTACATTAATTTTTTCTCAAAAGATGACATTATAATTTGTCACAGGATTGTCTCGTCATTATCATTATCAGCAGCAGCAGCAGCCTTTTATCGTCCGTCGTTGGACAGACCTTCCCCATGATTCGACAGACCTATCTATCGAGGGTGTCGAGGAACCAGTACTTTCTGAACTTATCATCTAGTTTGTCTTGCCATCTTATATTCTGATCTATGATGTCATGAGTGTTGATGTCCAGCGGTTGTCTGACGGTCTTGCAACAGGACAAACCCATTGCCATTTGAGTTTTATAATGGATTCTATGATGTCTCGGGCTCCTGTTTTCCACCCTAATATATTGTGCTGTTTAGTGATCTATCTATGTGATGTTGAGCACGATTCTTTCATGTGCACATTGCATTGTTCTCAGTTTAAGCGTCAGTCTCTTGGTTAAGTTCCATATTTCAGCACCATAGACGACTATTGGGAGGATACATTGGTTGTTTACCCCTCTTGTTAATACTAATGGGAACAATAATCAGCTTACAGATCATAGATTATGCCGTGACAAGAGCCAGTAATAATTATCCATCACAACCGTCCTTTTAAAGTTTGATTCATTTCAACATCTCATCATTTCCCTTTGAGAGAGTAACTTTATTACTACTGTGCTACAATACCTGGAAGAAATTGCCATGTTTTGCAATGATAATAAGGTCGAAACCAATTCTTCGGTCCAGCCCAAAATTTGATCTATCATTCCTTGGCCCATGACCCCACTTCCAAAAGAGGTCATTGAAATTCATTGAGAACATGAGGAGATATTGTGGGAACAAACTCTCAAAAACAAACTGACAGACAAACATGGATGGATACATTGACAGGTGCAACTATTAGGCACTCTGTGGGACCGGACTCGAAATACAGTAATAATGGTCTGAAAGACTAGCTTGTCAATCATTACGCCATGGAGATGCGCCCATCAGAAACAATATTGGTATTTACTCAGGTTTACATAGTTTGACACAAGGATAAATTTGAGAGGTAGCCGTAAAAATCAAATCCATCACACGGTAGTACTTGTCTGCTACCCAGTTCTCTAACCATTGCCCTGTGGTATGGAGTTCATAAGAGATATTATAGGTATTTACAGAGTTTAGCTTTGTCTAGTACAATGGCACAAATGTGAGGCACCCTGTGAGGATTGCATTCACTTTACAGTATAAATAGTCTGCTGTATTAGTTCACTAACAATAAATCCTACGTCAAAATGACAAATATTCACCAAGTTTAGCTTTGTCTGACAAAACGGCTGAAGTGTCTCGCAGTTTTTAAAAAATCTTGATTCCAAAGATTTGACAAGAGCGAGTTTTTCAAAATTCAAAATAACAAACATATCAGACGGTGTTGATATTTTGATATTTATTTTGTATCACCTGTACAACTTTCAGATAAGAGCATTTCTCTTTTGTTTTCATGGGAGTGAATACGAAAAGCAAGTAGGCTAATGGTTAGCAGCGCTATGACTATAGATAAATAACAGGGAAGGCTCAGCTCTTCAGCCTTGGTTGGGAACCAATCTAGGAGATTGACAACTCAGAATTCAAACCAAGAAAGTCCAACCTCTTGCCACATGTTGCGTGGTGCCGACAGAGTAAGGAACGTGAAATGTAAGATTTGCAAGATTTTGTTAAAGCTTCGACAGACCAAGCAGGCCAGGTGGATTATAATAAATTGCTGAAATAAAATCATCATAATCAACATCATCAGCCTCATAGCTTCCGTCATTGAACATAGATCTTCCCCAAGATTCGCCATGTCTCTCTATCATGGGCATCGCCGTGCTAGTATTTTCTGAACTTTTCCAATTCGTCACGATATCTGATATTTAGCCGGCCACAGTTTTGCGTAAGATATCTGGGGATCTACGTTGTGAGTCTTGATGTTCAGTGGTTGTCTGGCATTCTTGCAACATGTCTAGCCCATTGCCATTTGAGTTTTCTAATTGATTCCAGTTTCTCCCCCTAATAAATTGTCTTGTGATCTCTCCGTGTGATGTTGAGTATGATTTTCTCTTGTGCACGTTGCATAGTTCCCAGTTTGAGGGTGAATCTCTTAGTTGGGTTCCCTATTTCAGCTCCACAGGTGACTATCAGAGGGATGCATTGGTCAGCGGAGCAATCTCAACTTTCAAAAACCAGACGATCCCGATAATCCTAAGAAGAAGAGTATACAACCAATGCATTCTCACAATAGTCACTTATGGAGCTGAAACATGGTACCTAACCAAGAGACAGACCTACAAACTGAGAAGTATGCATTGCACGCAGGAGAGAATCATGCTCTATCACACATGGAGAAATCACAAGACAGCACAGTATATAAGGAAGAAAACAGGAGTCCAAGACATCATAGAAACTATTTAAAAACTCAAATGGCAAAGAGCAGGCCATGTTGCTAGAATGAAAGACAACCAATGGACATCACGACTCAACATTGATCCCTAGAGATCACATACGAAACCGAGGCCGACAGAACACAAGATGGAGAGAAAAACTTGACAAATTCAGGGAATACTGGCTCTGCAACGCCCATGATAGAGAATTGTGGCGAATCCTGGGGAAGGTCTATGTCCAACGACGAACCTTAAGAGATGATGATGATGATGATGATGATGATGATGATGATTGGAATTTTCTTGTTTTTGAAGGTTGCACTTGCTCTACGGAGGGCTCATCAAGAGTGGTTCCTAGCTTGATTTCTTCTTTTGAGGATTTCATGGAGATTCGCTGTCCGAGGTAGATATAATGATCTAGTTTCTTCATGGCGGCGTTCACGGTTGCGTAAAAACAGACGGATGGAGTAAGCCCCACGACACATCTAACGAATTCAAGTGGAAGATTTGAAAACAAGAACAGAAAGTTCAATGAGTTGTCTACAATGAAGTTTGAAAGTCATTATTTCCAGAACACATGACTCATCAAAAACACCTTTCTATCGAGTTTCAAGTAAATTTAACCCCGAACATATGGAAAAAATCGATTTCTGAACATAAAGGTTAAACACAATTATTGCCAGATCATGTGACCCCGAGTAGAAGATTTTTCCTGGTGAGAAGCATTTTATCCAGAGACACCTTTCTACAAAGTTTCAAGTAAATCTGAATCAAAACAATATGGGAACGGGTCTACCGACCGACAGGTAGAGCCTTTTAAAGAGGAGCGACGACGCCTCTCAAAAAAAAAGGTGCAAATTAAGTGAATGAGAACAAGTCTATTTTCAGACATATGACGTAATTTTCTCGAAAAGAATGTAAACTTCCTTATGATGAGTCCCATCGTTAGTCATCATGACCACAATCTCGTCCTTGGCCTGTCACGAAGAGAAAAATGGATAAACAATTCGATGGTACTACATCTTTTTTTACACCATTGTACACTTTAAGAGCTAGCCAGACATTGCATATTTCGTTGTGTGTATTCGTTTTAGTAGTGAAAACTTTTTTCAATACATTACAAATATTCCAGTCGGAAAAAGTTCTAAATTTCTATTTTACGACCAGGTGCGAATCTTCGGGCAAAGCATAATTCAATTATTTTTTTTTGAAGTACCTGGATAGAGAAATTTTATAAATAAAAAGCCCAAATAATATCAAGTAATCATAAATTAACCTTCAGAACAAAAAAATGTGTTTTTCATCTAATGTAAGATGTCTTCCGTCTTATTAGGAAACCGTCAACTAAAACTGTCGTCAAAACCGTCGATGAAGGTCTCTTCAGTTTTCAAGTTGGTTTGTCTGTATAGCTGACTGGCCTTTAACTCTTTATTATTAAAAAATGTTTACAACCCTCATAGTTTTGGGGGGGTGTAGAAGGTCAATTTCTCTGTGAGTTTATGCTAAATTGATTTTTCTATATAGCTGCTTGTTTTGTTTTGTTTTGTTTTGTTTTATTGAAAATTTAGACTTTTTAGTGATCCAATAAAAGGTGAGAGATGTAACATCCATTGATCACTCCTTTTCCCAATTTTTAATTGATCATCCTCAACACAACATGCCGCCAAAAGACGTTAGTCATGTGGCAGTTTCTATTGAATTACCGAGCAGACTTGTCTTCGGTGGCTTTTTTTTTTCAACTTTACTCTTTCGTCAATTCTGATGCTAAGAATCTACGACTCAATTCGAAGAGAAAAATGTCAGATCACGTATTACTAGCTTGTTCTTGATGTTTTTTTTCACGTTTTCACTTGTAAAAAAAGTAACATTTTCCATATGGAGAGCACCCGCTCAAAGTCCATTTGGAACCCCTACTTGGTTGAAAACCCTTGATCCGCCTCAGATGTATCGTAAATTTTATTTTATGGCTCTTAATAAAGATTCCTCTACTTTTATATTCATAACAAAAGCCGTTCGACAAGGGTTATAAAAATGATTTAGATGTGTTGTACGTAGAAAAATACTCGACCGATTTTTTAAAGAAATACGCGCGAGGATTTCAGTCAAGAAAAAAGATATCTTAATGGTTTTCGACAACCCCGAGGAATCTACTTAAAATTATTTATTATTTTGAAAAGTTATAATCTTTCTTCTTTCTCTTTCAAGTTGCTGCCTTGTCACGATGAGAGCAAATTGAAACTTTTAAATTGGATTTTAAAGAGTCTTGCCCATTATTTAACTAAAGAAAAAAAGAAATGAAAACGCGTACGAATTTTCTTCTCCCTCATAGCCCAAAGGAATTAAATAATGGGGAAATTAAATTCAATTCTGCAATTTTAAGGATCGATACCAGCGAATCCCCCCCACCTCGCTTCCGAGCGTAATTCAGCTGCTAAGCAAGTCTAAAACAAACTCAATAAGGTTTTTAGATGCGTCAATGATGCTTTTATTATGAGTACGGTTACAACCTCCCGACTTACGACTTTCAAATTACGACCTCCAGACCTGTGAACTCCCGACAAGCGAGCATCCGTACAAACGACCAAAAATATCAGCAGCAGCAGCAGCCTTTTAGCGTACGTTAATGGATTATAGACCTCCCCTGTGATTCGTCAAACCTCTCTATCATGATCGTTGTGGAGCCGATACTCGCTGAATTCGTCTAGCTTGTCATGAAATCTTACCTTCTTTTGGCCACAATTTCGAATGAGATGCCCAGTGGTTGTCTGACATTCTTGCAACATGTCTAGCCCATTGCCATTTGAGTTTTCTAACTGTTTCTTGGCAATATGTGACTCCTATTTTTTCCTCTAATATATTGTGCTATCTCATGATCTCTCCATGTTATGTTAAGCATGATTCTCGAGCAGCCATTGCATGGTTCTCAGTTTGAGGGCCAATCTTTTGAAATATGAAGGTTGCACTCCTAAATTTTAAAAAAATACAAGTAATCATAAAAACTTGCTTCGTCGTATAAGGGTTGATAAAGTAGAAGAGAGTATGTAAATTATCCTTGAACATAGATTCTATGTTAATGTCATAAGTGCGTTTTACTCTTGGTTGTACCTGTGGTGAATATCTCCTTATTTTACAAAACGATATTTCACTTCTGAAACACCCAATGATAGAGTGGAATGGGTTGAATCTTAAATTTCTAAACCGTGAATGATTCGTGACGTGACGGCAGTGAATAATAAGATTGATTTAAGAAATGATTTTGCAAATTGGAAAAAAATATCAATTTTAAACCGATGAAAAATAAATCAAATTAAATTACAATTAACATTGCATATTTTTCCAATGAATCGTTTTTTTGGAGAAAAAAATACATCTCTTTAACATTTTTTTCAATCATCTTTCATTAAAAAAAATGTATATTTGCGCATTTCAATTCAATTTTGAAAATGTGTAAGTCCAGTGTTGCCAACTGGGATGTGTTGTCTTTTTCAATTTTTTTTAATTCGTGAGTGACTTCCAGAGTCGAAAAATTGAAAAATCACCTCTAAATCAGCAACACTGAACCAAAAGTAAAAGTGACAATAATCGAAGTTTTTATGAATCATCATCATCATCATCATCATCATCATCATCATCATCATCATCATCTCTTAAGGTCCGTCGTTGGACATAGACCTTCCCCCAGATTGGCCACACTTCTCTGTCGTGGGTGTCGCGGAGCTGATATTTTCTGAATTTGTCAAGTTCACCTCTCCATCTAATACTCTGCCGGCCTCGATTGCGCATATGATATCTGGAGATCCATGCTGTCCCTCGGTTGTCGGACATTTTTGCAACATGGCCAGCCCATTGTCATTTGAGTTTTTAATGAATTCTGTGATGTCCCTGACTCCTGTCTTCTCCCATATGTATTGTGCCGTCTTGTGATCTCTCCATGTGATATTGAGCATGATTCTTTAAGGTGCATGTAGCAAGGATCTCTATTTGTGGGTCTGTCTATCGGTTAGGTTCCATGTTTCAGCCCCATAAATGACTTTTGTGGGGATTCATTGGTTGAATAGGTTCCTTTTTAGGATCAATGGGGTCTTCTTGTTTTTGAAGGTTGAGCTCACTCTGCCAAACACTTGCCATGCTAGGGTGATTCTTAGTTTTCTTCTTTTGCGGGTTTCATTGAGATTCGCTGTCCTAAGTAAGTGTAATGGTCGACTTTCTACAGTTCTGTGTCCTCGATTTTGATCTTGGTTTTTTTCATTTCAATGTAGTTATTGCACATGATCTTTGCCTTGCTGAAGTTTATGTGTAGGCCGACTTTCTCGCTCTTTTTATTTAGTTCATCTAGCATCAGTTGGAAGTCGTGCATATTCTTTACGAAAAGGGCAATGTCGTCTGCCAATCTGAGGTTGCTCAGATATTCCCCGTGTATTTTGATTCCTTTATTTTTCCAGTCTACTCTTCGGAAGTTCATTTCGAGGTAGGCTGTGAAGAGTTTGGTTGAACTGGTATCACCTTGTCTTTCCCTTCTTTGGAGCTGAAAGAGCTCCAAGCACCGTAAAAAAAAAAACTCTAGAATAAATTGACCAACCTACGACTATTTAGAGATACGACGAACTTGTTGTAACAGAATCTGGTCGTAAGTCGGGAAGTACCTGTACGACAGAATAGAAAACAGGCTTGACAATCAGACCATGGACGTGCTCGTTCTTTCCTTGTGTGAAGATCTAGCAAAGGCAGTGTTCCTAGCTTTATCATATAAAGTTTGTATCTGAAATTAAATTTAAAAAAAAAACACCGTAAAATACCTCAAAACAACTATATTCTACATATATATATATATATATATATATATATATATATACATATATATATATATATATACATAAAACCTTGGAAATATATAACATATAGTTTATAAATCAAATCTGACTTTAATCTTGAACATTTATTTTATTAAAGTGTTACTTTATTTATTAAAAAATATTCCTTATTCTATTGCTAAGAATTAAAAAAAGAACGCAGTAATACCTTGAATAGTGCTGGTTTTGATGTTGTACGGTTAAGTTATTGCTGTAAAAATTAATAAAAGTAAGTACAAGCCGAAAAAAATCAAATCATTAGACGCAAGGGGGATTTTAACAGTACCAAAAGTTTTGATACAATTTATTTACCCACATCAAAGTATACCCCAGTTACTCGTTTTATTACTATAGATTTATACAAAATATGACTCATTTAATTTCTATAAATTAAATAAAAATTTAAATCATCAAAAATCATCCAAATAAGAATTTTTCCATCTGAATTTCAGCCATACAAAAGCACAACAAACATGTTGAGGACAAAGACACAATAATAAAAATTGAAAATGCAGACTTGGAGAAAGTAGACCGCTACATCTACCTATGACAATGAATATCCATGAAATCTTGAAAAGGAGAAGAAATCAAGCGAAGAGTGACTTTAAGCTAAACCTTCAAGGACAAGAAAATCTCATTAGTCTTTGAAATAAAGGGATAGAACCAATGCAACTTCCTACTGAGTCATCTATTAGGCTGAAACATGGAACCTAACCAAAACTGATAACCACGCAACGTACACAGGAGAGAATCATGCTTAACCTCATGTATAGATCATGAAAAAACACATCATATTAAGGTAAAAAGAGTCTGACATATCAAAGAATCCATTGGGAAACTCAGATGACAATAGGCTGGTCATGTTGCAAGAATGTCAAACAACTACCGGACTTCACGACTCACAACATGGATACTATGCAAGACCACGACCGACAAAATATGAGATGATGTGATGAACTAAAAGAATTCAGAAAATATTGGCTCAGCAACGTCTATTATAAAGAGGTCTGGCCAATCTTGGAGAAAATCTATCTTCAACGACACTGAAAAGATGATGATAGTGATGAAAAGTATGGTCGGTTTCGAATCTTCTGAAGCGTGTGTACAGCTCTACCCATGGTATCTTCCAATGATCCCGGCTCTTCTGAAAGTTGAGTTTTTCTCTGACGTGTTTTGAACCATCATAATCGACAACTGCCGGGCTCAATTTCAATGGATAGCTGGCGACCTAAGGATACTTATTACCAGCCTTCAGCTATAACCATCATGCAACTAGTGTGGAACTGCACACCTCAGTTCTGTAATAGACTATGAGTGTGACGAGAGGAGGGCAGAAGACTTGAAGAGACTTGCTGTAACTCAGTCTTTTGCGATGAACACCAAGAAACGGGTATGAAAATTATTATTATTATTATTATAATTATTATTATTAATAATAATAATAATAATAATAATAATAATAATAATAATAATAATAATAATAATAAAGGATACCAATTCTCCTAAGCAAAGGGAAAAGTTAACAACTTAATGTACATGGACGACATAAAACTATTAGCCAAGATCAAATGAGAGCTCAAAACGTTGTTCAACAAGGTGAAGCAATACTGTGATGAGATTGGGATGGAGTTTGGAATAGAAAATTCTGGTAAGGGACAAAGGGAGGCTTGCAACAGCAGAAGAAGTCGAATTACCGGACAGCAAAAAGATTAGAGCATTGACCACACGAGACCGATACAAATACCTGGGAGTTCTCGGATGTGGCGTGATAAAACGGGAAGAAATAAAGAAGAAAATAAGAAAAGAATACCTTATGAGTATAAGGAAAATGATAAAGACCAAACTAAACTGCAGGAACCTGATAAAAGGAATGAGCACATTGGCTGTATTAGAAGTAAGATCCACAGGACCATTCCTTGCATGGAAAAAGGGAATTTCAGTCAATGGACTGGCGAACAAGATAGCTTATGACAATGCACAAGACCTTACACCCCAGAGATAACATGGAAAGACTGTAAAGTGGAAAGAACTCATCAGCATCGAAGACTGTGACCAGAGGGCCAGAACAGGTCTAGAAAAATATGTGCAAGCAAACAGTGAAGACATAATAAAGAGCACCCGTGCAGCGTACCTAAAAACAAAAAAGAAAACTATGAGGCAGCACAGTAAACGAGGAAAGAAAATGGGAACAAAATAAGCTATACGGAGAATTCAAAAGAAAGATACAAGATATCGCAAACGAGAGGTCATAGATATGGCTACGAAAAAGAAACCCGAAGAGAGGAACAGAATCGCTCATCGTGGCAGCCCAAAACAAATACATCAGGAAAAATTATATCAAAGCAAAAGTCGACAGAACACAAACAAACAGCAAATGCCGCCTGTGTGGTGAAGGACATGAGACTGTAAACCATATAACAAATGAATGCAGTCAACTGGTCAAGAAGGAGTATAAACACAGACACAATAGAGTAGCAACAGTGATACACTGGGAACTAAGTGAACGAATGGGATTCAACCATGCAAAAAAGTGTTACCAGCACAAACCAGAGTCAGTCCAGGAGAGAGAAAACTGCACCTTACTACGGAATCCCAACATCCAAACTGGCCAACCCATCCAAATGAGAAGACCGAACCTAGCAATGTGGCTGTGCCTGCAGACCACAGAGTAAATAGGAAAGAGGATGAAAAGCTGGAAAATACCAGGACCTGCCAAGAGGGCTGAAGATGGTGTGGAACATGAAAGTCAAGGTAGTATCAATAATAGTAGGTGCACCCAGAACCGTGCTAAAAGCGAGATTGGAGGAGCTAAGGATAACAGGAAGGCTTGAGACTATACAGACCGCAGCACTGCTGGGAACTGCACGAATACTGAGGAAAGTGCTTAAAATATGAGATCTACGACCCCAGCTGTTAGCCGTGGCCAAACAGAAAAGGAAGAAAAAAACCGGCAACATACCCCAAATGATGGTGGTGGTACGAACCACAGCACTGCTGTGATGGGTGAGGGAGAGATGAGAGGAGGGTTGGAAGTCAGAGGAGACTTATTGTCACTAAGTCTTCAGCGATAACCACTGGTGTGAAACTGTAAACCACAACTCTACTGTGGACTGTGAGAGCGTGAAGAAGAGGGCAAGAGACCATCAGAAGGTTTGCTGTCACTCAGTCTCCAGCGTTGACCACTAGGTAACTGGTGTAAATAATAATAATAATAATAATAATAATAATAATAATAATAATAATAATAATAATAATGATAGTGGAGTCTTAGTCTTCAGATGAGTGCATGGAATAAGCTTTGGAGTAAAGGTCTGTAATGAGAGAAAATGAAATGGTAGACCAGATACTGTTTTTGAATTAAGAGCTGAAGATCGATTTTGAGCCACTTGCTTATAGAACCGAGGCTGTTGCCAAATGAATTCAAAGGGCTGATCGATTTTCAGGCCTCATTCCTGATATTAATTATTAGATCTCATATAGAGATTAAAAGGTATTATAGCATCACCGGGGGCAGCACAGACACAGAAATCGACGATTCGTTCATTTTCCCCGATACTTTTGGGAAGGGCATGAATTCACTTCTCCTCAAATAGCCATGGATAAATATCAAGGCGATTGGAGCCTTTCAACGCTGTATGCAAGACCATGTAGGAGGACTCTATTATTACAAAAAATACAGCCTGGAAATCATATACGGTTTCTACTACATTACGTAGATTATCTATGTAGCGTTGTGTTCTAATAACTATACTAAAAAACATACTTTCCACTGTGTAGTCAAATTTGGGGTGATATTCCGCCGGGATACCGCCGGGTGTCTATGCTGGTTTAGGGGCCATAATAGCTGGTCCTAAGCCCAGTTGAGAAATGGCGCTTTTCGTACTAAATTCTGTACGTTTTCTGCTTTGACAGTGCGAAAATCGCTGAGTGAGTGCAGGGGTGCTTAAATTTAGCACAGAGGTTTTTATTTTCCCACCATTTTGTTTTGTACCGAAGCTGAACAACAGATGGCGTTGTGGTTTCGAAATGGAAGAAAAAGAAATGTGCCCCAAAGAGTTGATACGTTGCGAACTTCACAGTTGGAGAAATGTCGTAAATTTCATTTCTTGGCACTTTCTTCGCGTTTTAACCAGAGATATAAAAAACAAAACAAAAACAAAACAGTAACACATACATTCGTCCTTTCTGTAGCAGCACACAGTGTCCATCGATGGTAGTCTTGTACGGTGAGGTTTGCAATTCCCTCTGTAGAATAAAGATCGAAGGCAGGCAAATAATTTACAGTTGGCAAGTCGTGGGCAACATTTTTCCGCTTCGCGATTGCAACTGTTTTATTATTTATTTAGTATTTTCGATCCTTCTGTTCCCGAGAATATTTCTCTCATAAGGAACTGGATTTTATGGCGAGGGAAGAACTGCCACGGATTCCTGTTGGAGACCATCCACCTATTTTCCACATTCATCAATTATTACACACACACACACACACACACACACACACACACACATATATATATATATATATATATATATATATATATATATATATATATATATATATATATAATTTTATGCATATCGCTCCATTCTGGTAGAATCTTTGATTTCCAGCTTTTCAGGCGATTGAATATTTTTAACATTTATTTTTTTTACAAAGAAATAACGTTTTCTCTTGCAGCTCCGACAAGTCATGTGACTTGTACGTTTTCCGTCGGCTCATTCAATCGTCACGTTTTGTACATTTATCGCTCTACTTCTTAAATGAACTATCAAAAGATTTTCTATTACATCATTTGGGAAGAAATGGGAGAAATCCGATAGAAATGATTATAAATGCACTGTTTCACTTAAAATCTCTAATTGAAAGGATCTCCCGTTATTACATGCTAAAAGTATCATTTGGCCTAAGCGTAAAAAGAATAAACAACTAAAGAAGATGGGTTGCAGCAGGAATTGAACCTGCAACCGAAAGGTAGTCGCTTTAACGGAAACGACTCTACGTTGGAAGAAGCTTTTCTAGTTTTTTTATAGAGAGTGATGTTTCGTTTTCTTTCAGGCAAATAATGCCTCTTCTATTGATATTATTATATTGGTAGGCTTTTCTTATTATTTCCTAGTTGATAACTGTTTTTTGCCTTCCGCCTTCAATTTCCTTATGTACTTAGATAGAGTTGATGATTGCTTATAGCTTGTATTGTTGAATGCTATACATAATTTTTTTATTATTTATCTTCACAAGAATGAAGATACTGTCCAAAGTTGGAAATAATTAACGAAATATTCTACGAGGTGAGCTAAGGTATTTTAAAGTGACTATGAAAGAAGTCACAATACCATCATATGATACGTTACTCAATCCTATATAAATTATTCATCACTAGTACTACTATGACCGTCGGGCTTCGAATCCCGTCCAGAAAGTGGACGATGCCGATTTATTAATTTGAAAATCTGGAAAAACGACTAAATTATGAATTTTAAATGTATTTTTTTCATTACCAATTATGCATTTTGAATTAGTAGTGTCGTCAGATCGGATTTGAATAATTTAGAAAAAATATATGCAGTCCAATGTTGTCACGGGGACAATGCGATTATATCACGTTTCGATGGCGTTATTCGATTCTCTCTTGGATAGTACAAATTTTTTGTTGACTCTTACTTGGAATTTTGGCCCGGATCTTTCTTCTTGATAAATCATCGAATCAGCACAAATTTCAGAATAAAATACAATCCAACAACGTCCCAGGAGAATGAACATTTTCAGAATTAGCAAAAATAATGTTAAAAGAAAAAAAGAATAACATTGAAGGCTGCCGAGAAGAGGGTTATGTCAAATTAATAAGTTACACATTATCGGAAAAATGTATCGATGTGAATGTTAATCTGGTACCTCGGTACTCTAACTAGGATCATAGTGTCACGCCCTTTACCGACAATCAGGGTTGAATGAGTGTCTCTACCTTCATTAGGAAGCGCTTCACACACACACACACACACACACACTCACATACACACACACTCACATACATAGACACACACAGAGAATATTTATATGTATATATATATATATATAGAGAGAGAGAGAGAGAGAGACAGAGAGAGAGAGACAGAGAGAGAGAGAGATAGAGAGACATATGTATTTGTGTATGTGCTTGTCTTAGTCTGTGTATATGTGTAACTGAATACTTTTAGTTATATATATATATATATATATATATATATATATATATGTATATATATATATATTCAGTATATATAGTAAGTAATAGATATCAGTATCCGACAATGTGAATTAGGAAAGACGGTTTAGAAACCAGATTTTGCTCGAAGTGAATTATTTACGTTCCCAGCAAAAGTTTGTCACACACACACACACACACACACACACACACACACACACACAATCACTCACTCACACATATGTGAATTATTTGAGCTACGTGAGACGATCTTTTATCAGAATGCAATGATATTCCAAGCATTTATCTCTGACCTACGTTGTTCTCTATCCAACTATCAATCTATCTGCATGTATTATGCACAGAAACACACGTACGCATACACACATAAATACTATTGAGAAATGGATATATAATCTGACTGAATGATAATAAATTGCCGTATGATTATATCAAACTCTATTTGGGATGATCTCCCGTTATTACACGGTGAAAGTATCATTTGGATTAGACAACGTTAACAAAATAAACAATCAAAGAAAATGCAGCTGCTGTAAGAATATAACCTTTTGCTTTTAGGACTGAACTAAACAGATTTCTGCAGCAGCCTATCGGTTGCATGTTTGCTTTTTGCAGCAGCCTCATTTTCTTTAATTGTTTCTATTCAAGTTGTCTCGGCCAAATGATACATTCACCGTATAATAACGGGAGGTCACTTCGAATAAGAGTTTCAATATTATTCATCGCAATTCGAAGTCATACATATATATGTTTGGGTGTATGTGCATGCACGTTTGTGTTTGTGCATCGTTGCCGCTTGAATTAATTTGTCGTGCAGTATTAGATAATCCCTTATCAGAATGCATTGTTATATGCAATTCGGGCATCTTGCTGTCTGTTCTATCTTGTGTGATCTGGTGATATCCGTCTATTGGCATAAAGTACACATATCAACATATATAGAGGTCTGGGTTGTCACTCAATAGAAAGCGACACGTGAACAACGTCATTTGGCAGCATGCATTGTTGGGGGTAATCAGTCTTTTAAAAATTGATCGATAACTCAGTTACCTCCATCCCATTTTGTTTGGCAGTGATTACTTGAAGAAGGTCTTTATGTTATTTTTTTAACACACGTGAGACAAACTAGTGATCAGTTGAGCTTAAATTCAAAATGTAAATTGAATCCCCCCACTAAAATCCAATATGGAGCGAGGTGATTTTCAAAAGACAAAGAACCTGTTCTTTCTAGACATAATAAGGAGTGAATGCTTTCAGCCCTCTAGATCTGTTGGAGCAGCGTTTGCCCATAAAACATCCAGACCAACTAAGAAACTTACTTCAGAAACCTTTGAAAAAATATTTTGGTTGACGGTCTCGAATGTGTGTGTATGGAGGTATATGTGCATATATATATATATATATATATATATATATATATGTGTGTGTGTGTGTGTGTGTGTTTGTCTGTCTGTCTGTCTGTGATTGTGTGTGCGTGTGTATGTATATGTACACATACACACACACACACACATATATATATATATATATATATATATATATATATATATTGCACGTAATGTACGTATTTTATTATACAGAAATACGTAATCAAATGTATTGAAGTGTGTACATATACATACTGAAGATCTTGTGTTTCTTTATATTTACATAACTTCAGATCGATACATGACAAAATCAATCAGTAAAATGGTAAGTGAGAGAATTTATTGCATTTATACATAAGTAGATTTATTCTTGCAGTTGTTAATCTTCAACATGCCAACAATCATTACGTATACAAGCTGTGATGGGATGCTCTAAGTCTGCAAGTACGTTTTGCATTTGATTTTCAGTAATACCATGAATCACATTAATTTTCTTGATCCGTAGTCATCCGAACAGCAAAGTTTTGTTGATAAAAACAGTGTTTATATGTTCCGATCAAAGGTAACCCTATTTGACTCAAATTTGATAAATGTAGAGACCACTACTCCATCAACTGTGGAAGACAGGAAGTATTATAGTTATCCATTGTAAAATAAAAGCTCTTGTACATTGCAACATAATCCATTGCAAGATAAAAGCCCTTGTACATTGCAAGATAATCTATCGCAAGTTATCCATTACGAGATAAAAGCCCTTGTACATTGCGAAATAAGACTCAGCAAACTATCCACTACGAGATGAATGATCTTATACGTTGCAAATGCAAGATACTCAACGACAAGTTATCCATGGTAAGTAGCACATTGCAAGATAAGAGCCCTGATTCACTGATAAAACTGAATTGTCATCAATCATAATAAAACGGAAGTTTTATTGAGTTAGCCATAGAACTGACACGACCAAAAATCTCATCATTCGCGGTGAACGGGTTAATCGACCCACCTCTTTCAATCCCTAAGGTAATTTTGATTTGAAAATTGTCAAACTCAGAGAAACATTGTATCTTCAATCGGTTCTAATCGAGAAAGTTCAAGAAAAAAGTCATTTTACAGCAAAACGCAATTAGAAATCGTCAACCAAGACTGTCACCAAAAGTGCCAAAATAGTTTTCTCCAGTTTCATAGATCGTCTGGCTGGTTATGTATGTATTTATGCATGAACCACGGGTACCATGCGTACAGACCACACCAATGGAGCTAAAGGGATGAAAATTTGAACATTTACTACTTATCATGTGGAGGTGGTAATTTGACAATGTGGAAAGTGAAAAGTTCGAGAAAAGCAAGTGGAACATCTCAAAATTTTTTTGGGGGGGACAGACTTAATGCATTTCATAGGTTCATACCAGCTTTTTCAAAAGCACATGCATCGATAAATAGTAAAAACTTTTTGTCTCGTTTTTCGAAACCCTCTCCCAGCAAATAAGTTTAGGGGATTCAATTTAAATGTATGCTGAATTGGTTCCTAGTTTGTTTGCGCTTGTTCCTTTTTTTCAAAATTCGGTAAACAAGAGAAAAACTTATTCATTGATCAGCCCCTTTCCCTTTTGATTGATCACTGCCAAAACGATATACTTGCTGGTCTCGTGACGTTTTCTATTTAGTGGCCAACCAGACCTGACAAGAATAATGGGGTTGCTTATGCATGGATTAGCACTTAGGAACACAAAGCTGATTTATTCGGTAAATAATTTTCAATAATTCAAATATTTTTATTTTAATTTTCTAGGTCTCACTTCAACGTAAATCATTCCTTTCAGTCACTTAAACACGATTCTATTTTTTAGTTTTGAACTACTAACTTTTCTGTGACATTGATATCACATTTTAAAACCCTGCAATTGTTTTTATTAGCTGTGGTAATCTATTTCACATGGAAAAGACCTTTATAACTTTTAGGAAATAACAGGGATATGACAAAACAGAGATACATATAACCATACAGTTAGACAATTAAATATATTAATTTGTCTATATATATATATATATATATATATATATATATATATATATATATATTCCATCTTTTTCACATGGCATATTTCTTTAAAAATCAGACACATTGAAAAATTATTTTTGTTTAGCTCCACGTCACTGTATTAAGCGCTCAGAAATAAAAATATTTTGAAATATATATTTTTCAATACATATTCATCATAATCCCCTCTCTGTTTCTCCCTCTCTCTCTGTTTCTCCTTCTCTTTCTCTGCCCCCCCTCTCTCTCTCTATGTGTGTGTGTGTGTGTGTGTGTATGTATGTATATACGTATAAATGCCATGGCACCAGTTGACAAAATGTGATCTACGGCTTTTGAAATCCTAAAACAGCTCCTAAGGGCGTTGGTGATATAGCAATATATATAGCAATATATATATATATATATATATATATATATATATATATATATATATATATATACGCTCAAAACATTGTCATCGTCGATAACCACCTATGAAGCTAAAATATGTAACTTAACTAAAAGATTGACCCTCAAACTGAAAACCATGCAACATGCACAGGAGCGAATAATGCTCAACATCACTTTGAGGGATCACAGCACCTTTTTTCAAAGAGAGAATACAGGAGTCAGAGATATATAAGAATCCATTTTGAAACTCAAACGGCGATGGGCGTTCCATTCTGCAAGATTCCCAGACAACCATTAGACATCATGATTCACAACACGGATCCCAAATGACCATAAGCGAAATAGTTGTGATCGGCAGAAAATAAGATGGTGTGACGATTTAGACAGGTTGAAACGATATTGGCACCGCTTTACCTGCGATTGAGAGATTTTGTGAATCTTGATGGGAGAGGGTATACGTTCAATAACTGACGTTATAAGACTGCTGCTACTGATGATAATGTTGCTGCTGCTGCGACTACTACTGCTGCTGCTGCGACTACTACTGCTGCTGCTGCTGCTGATGATGATGATGATCCCCGACCTATTCATCCATGAACTTTGAAAAGTTTCGATAGATTCGTTTATGGATATCCTTCCTTCCTTGCAATATCCGGTCTCGACGCCGGATAATATATTTTTTTTCTGTCTTTGTTACCCCAAATAACTCGCCGTAAACTCTACGAAAAGGTCCTCGGAATTTCTTCTTCTGACTTGACCTTTCCTCAACAAACTTGAAAAACGGGTTGGATTCGACGCATAGAAGAAGACAAACGTTCCTCTCTCTCATCCTATCTTCTAAGAAGCAACGAGTCCGTCTGTAAAGGATAGACAACTCTAGCAAAGAGGGAAGAGCTTAGGAAAAAAACCACAACATTTTTCTGCGCAAATCCCGAATTTGATTTGATGAAACCTTTACTATTTACGCCTTGATTACTGAACTTATTCAGGAAACTAGTATGTACTTGTAAAAAATGACATGATTATTTATGTATGGATCGACACTCCAGAGACTAAAGATATTTATTTGGTGATTTTTTTTTTATTTCTGTCTGATCTTTTTTTTTTTTTGCCCCTCAAGGCATCAATTCCAGACGACCACGGATTTTTGACACCAATTACAGCTAACAACTGCGGAAATAAAAAATCAATCACAGCCGATATTAGACTATGGAATGTGAACGTTTCCATGCAATCGACACGGAGGACTTTTTTCCATTTATATGATAAAAGATATACACCCATTCACACCCTGAATATGGCCGTACAGTTAAACTGTCGACACTTGTGTTTAAAAAATGAACCAAGATGAGGTTCAAAAGTCCACAAAAGACTTTACATAATTCAGTTCCGATAATTCAAGAGCCCTAATCTTATGATCCTTTTTTTTCCAAGTCTTGGCACAGCATTAAACTTTTCTTTCAGTCACTTACACGCTTCTTTTTTTTAAAAAATTTTGCAGTTTTCAACGTCCAGCAATTCTGTAAAAATGTAATGGAAGTACTTTTTTACGTAAGATCATCGCCTCTTATTAGATTTTATGGCATCTCAATAAACATCGTGCTGAACAATTAACTCCGTTTCCATGTAAGAGAAGAAAATAACTTCATACAATATTTTTCTCCATTCGAGATTATGATCCGAATCCGCTTTATGCAATCTAATCTAACGACGATAAAGCCCAGACCCAGCCAGTTTACGGGTAAGCTTTTTAATCATTGCAAGTTAAATATAAAAGAAATGCAATAATTTCATCTAACAACCAGTTGCGGCAGCAGTAACTGAAGCACCATTTTTAAAATCTATTGTTGGATAGAGACCTTGTCCCAAGATTTTTCCCACTCCTGAGCATTACGAAACATTTTGATCTTGTCTGTATCATCGAATTTTCTCACCGGAAGAGATCTCAGAGGATCCACATTGTAAGTTGTAATCTTCTTCCCTTGTTTGATATCTTTGCAACATGGCCAGCCCATTGCTAATTGGGTTTTCTTATATTTTTTCTCTTAATGATATCTCTCAACCTTGTTTACTTTCCAATATTATCTGTTGTCTAATGATCTCTCTATCGGTTTGTAAGTATGATCTTTCCCTGTGCGCGTTGCATGCTTCTTGGTACGAGAGCTAATAACTTGCATTAACTTCTCAAATTAGTGTAAACATATTGACATAGGTCACAGTTATGGGTATACCGGTAGCAAAGCAACCGTTGTTTACTAGTTCCCAATATAGCTAGAGGATCAGAAGCCTATTTCAGTGTAAAACGCTGGCCGTCTCAAGTGCTTTTGGCGGGAAATAGTCTAATTGGCGGGAAATAATCTAATTGACCTGATTGGAATTAAGTTCACCGTTTAATCAATAAGACCCAACAAATCTTTGGTTAACAAGTCTCAATAGACTGAAAACTTAGCCACGGTCCTTCTTTCTTTCTGTCTTTCTTTCTTTCTTTCTTTCTTTCTTTCTTTTTGTCTTTTCTTTTCTTTATTCTTTTTCCATAATCGGCAATTCGATTGTGTGCAGAATTGGAGGAAATTGATTCGACGACTTATTGTAAGAGTAACATTCAATTAATTATGCATTGAAAATCCCTTGCATTTCCCCTAATCAACGCCTAATTAGTGAGTTAATTGCTAGTATAACAGCCCGTCGATTCCAGAGCTTCAATATAAAAATCCAACTCCAAGTTTACACGGGGAAACCAGGCGATTGAAAGTATCAGAGCATATGATGTGCTTAAAGATCCAATTAGTAAACCCAGCATAGTAATGGACGCCGTATGGGATAGATAAATACAACCATACTTAGATGGGAACAGACTGAAATAAATAGATTCATTTAAATGCGGAAGACATTAATTGGATGAAGATACGCCTTTCTGCTTGCTTACCATTTCATCATGAACCTCAAAGAAAGATTTATGCATAACGATAATTTAAACATATCCCAAATCATATATATATATATATATATATATATATATATATATAGTATCGCCCATAAATGAGAACACCGCTACACTGCAAGAGATAGTTGATTTTTCTTCTAAACAAAACATACCAAGGATTTCATTATTTCTAATGGAGTATTATACAATCAGAACGGATATCATTAGGCATTATTTATTACAGAACTCAACAGTGTTGATACTGTTACCAAAAATATGAATATGAATCGCTCCAAAAATAAGAACATCCCCACAAAAAGAGTAATTAAAAATCAATATTTGGCGTGACCTCCCCTTCATTTTCTACAACTGTTTGTAGTCTTGATGACATTGGCCTCATTCGATTTGCACTTGTATTCAAATCTCATTTCTACTCCACAGTTCTTCAATTCTGTTTTTGATGTTTTGACTATTTTCTGTTAAAGTACATCTTTCATTTGGATCTGGAACCGGTTATATGGTAACTTAATTGAGCACTTTTATCTCCTATTTCTTCAGAAATTCTGTTATGTAAACAGATTAAATTAGAATGAGATGGTATCACACTATTGATACTGGGAGAGCCAATGAATGTGCAAACAATGCTTAAATTGTTTATCATTGCTATTCAACGTGTGTCCTGATCCGCTGTTTCCATATGATCTATCCGTTGATACTAGAGAAAAGCATCCACTAATATATTTGAATTTCCTTGAGATGATTTTTTTAGAAGAAAAAAATTGAATTCGTTTGCCTGGCACCTGGGAAAGTAGGGGGTATTTCTAAGAGCATTTTTTTAAAATTTTGGCGTGGGACATTCCAGTAATATGGACAGAGAAACCAATAAAATAGAAGCAAAGGTTTCGAATCTACCTAGCGGTGATGGAAAGGATACTGGATGTCTATAGCCACACTGAAGAGTTATGATACAACGAAACACCTGTTGGTGGATGAATATATATATATATATATATATATATATATATATATATATATATATATATATATATGTGTGTGTGTGTGTGTATGTGTGTGTGTGTGTGTTTGTGTGTGTGTATATATATATATATATATATCACTGTCAACCCAAATTGTTGAAATAATTTCTTCAGTCTTCAAGTTGGTCTGGCTTGCTGACTATGCATGTGTCCCGCATATAACTGCACTGTAAGGTTGAAAATGTAGACATTTACTCCTTCTAATGTCTTGGCTTTCGTTTTCTGTGAAACCTCCCTTGCAAAAATGTTTTTTATTGTGGGGTTCAACTTACCAAGTACATTGTCGCTAAATCGATCCTCAAGTTCATGTCTGCCTCTTTTGAAAATTGAGACTTTCGTGTCGTTATCACAGCTCTACAAAAGCAAGGGGAAATTGCTGCACCATGATCACTATTTCTTCGAATTTTTCAAGTGACCAGCCCAAATACACTACTGCTATTGAGGAACTAACTAGGCACTTTCCCTTTACCCTAGGTAAGGGATTTTCTTTTTTGTTAATACCAAATAGCTGGGTTCTTACCGGGCATATCTTACACACACAAACTCATATATAAAGATATTATCAAAAAGTGGATATATGATCCGACAAAATGATTATAAATAGCATTATATTATATTGAAACTCTTATTTGAAATGATCTCCCGTTACTACCCGGTGGATGCATCATTTGGACTTGTCAACGTAAATAGAATAAACAATCAAAGATGGGGCAGCTCCTGGAATTGAACGATTGGGTGGCTGCTTCAACGTAGTGTTGCTCTTACCATTGAACTAAACAGCCACCGGTAATGCAAAGGCCTAAATAACTGTTTCAACTGCGGATTCTCATCCTGCTCATCCACAGTCTTTATTTCCTCTATTTGTTTCTCACAATAAGATGATTTTGATATTAAGAAAATGGGTATATAATCCAACAGAATGATTACAAATTGAGTTACATCATATTAGAACTCTAATTTGAAATTATACATTCACTGTGTAATAACAGGAGATCATTTCAAATAAGAGTTTCAATATGATATAACTCATGTTATAATCAAATTAATATATATGAATTGTACTATATAGAAACTTCTTTGAAATGACCTCCTGTCATTACACGGTTAAAGAGGTTAGCTGCTATTCAACTGTCACGTTAAAAGAGACGAATAGACCAAGAATAAACGAGATGAGAATTTGTGCTGAAAGTAGTTATTTGGGCTTTTGCATTACCAGGAGCTGTTTAGCTCAATGGTAGGAGCATCGCTATGTTAAAGCGGCAACCCTATCGATGGCAGGTTGGATTCCTGCAGCAGCTCCATTTTCTTTAATTGTTTATTCTATTTACAACATCCTAATTGAGTAATATATTGACCGTGTAATGGCGGAAGATCATTTCAAATAAGTTTCTATGTAACGCAATCTATAATTCATTCTGTGTGTTTTACACACACACGCACACACACACATATATATATATATATATATATATATATATATATATATATATATATATATATATATGTATATATATATATATGTGTGTGTGTGTGTGTGTGCGTGCTTGTATGTGGGTGGAAGTGTCTGTGTTTGTCCTAGTCTGTGCGATTGTGCGTGAGTCTAAGAATGAGTTATTGAAAACTTAGACACAGCAAGTTCGGTACAAATCAAATCGAATGTATTGCAGGGATGGTATTAATTCGACAGTAATTAACGCCAGAAGGTTGTGTTGAATCAAATAATAGAAATAATGTAACGATGAAATGAAGCAGACATTTTTTAGCAACATCTAATTGCATTAACGGTCTTGGCTTTTTGGGCCAATGAATTTTACAAATGAACGCATCAGTGAAGAACAGGAACCAGGAGCAGACGACAAGACCAACGACTCATTCAAATGTTCTAGCAATTCAATGGGCGCGTTTATTTCAATCAAAATCTTTGAAATAATCTAGCCGTGGTGAAATAATACTTTCTCTTACGCTGATCAATGTAAAAACTTCTAATTTCTATGATTTATTCTTATCATTATATTATTCTGATTCTTATTTTTCTGCTAATTAGATCATTCTGACTCTCATTATATCGATTATTAGATGTATTGTAAGCAAATATTTTGTTAATTTCGTCTACTTTTTACGTCCACTATAATTTTCAGTTGTTTTTATTCCAACCTCGGCCTGGGTGTGAGTTGTAATAAAGATAAAAACCACTAAGAATTTATATGAGGGTAAAATGTACCAAAAACTTATAGAATATTGGGATAAAATTTCTAATTTTGGTGGAAGCTGCATATGGAATCACCGTAGACCCACAAATGACCCGTCCGATCAACCAGCCAAGTGGGCTATAGATTCTTCTCTCTTTGCTCGTCAGTGTTTGGTTATGTTTTTGCAGCTACGACCTTGAAAGTTTGCTTGAGTATACCACTAGACACTATCTGAGACTTTTTTCCCCTAAAATAGTGCTTTTGGGGGTCTTTTATCATTATGGACCAACAACGCTCAAATCTTGTGCTAGTATTTTGAAGATAATTTCTGATTAAAGATCTAATTTTTTTTTTTTTTGATAAATTCACGTATTTTGATAGATAATTAGTTCTTTTACACTCGCGAATCACGGTGATTCATTTGTGCAAGGTGTGGATATTTTGCTATTATTTTCAACCAGAGCTTCTTAAACTGATAAATAATTCATCCAAGTATGAATTAAATTATTCAAGTGTGAATGAAATTATCCAAGTGTAAATAAAATTATTGTGTGGATGAATGACACGAGAAGGCTGAATGAAGGATGAACATAACATGATTTTTACATGATATTTACATTTCATCCACTACTTGGGGACGTATTTCCATTAAAGTAGCCGGTAAGCTCGGATCAAATGTAGGATCCGGTTTCAATTGATTCAAGTCAAAAACGCAAATTTTAGAGTTACACCGTAATCTAAATCTAATTGAATTGAATCAAAACAAGGATTCTAAACACATGAAAAATATTGTGAAGAAATAGTTTCCTTTCTTTCTAGTTTTAAAATTGATCCGTCCGCCTGTCTATCTGACTGGCTGGCGATGTATGAATGTATGATGCATACAGGCCACACCAATAGAGCTAGAGGGCTGGAAATTTCAAAATTTATGGCTTATTATGCATAGAGGAAACGCTTTGATCTGTTTTTTTCTAAAATCCTCCCCCACCGGAACAGGTTTTTTTTTCATGGGGGGTTCAATTTGCAATGTAAGTTGATGCTTGATTGGACCCTTAGTTAGTGTTCAGTAGCGTTTATGCTTGTTTTCTCGAAAATTCAGACTTTTTGAGTGATCACTATCCAACAGGAGGCGGAAGAAGTAACTTAATCACTGATCACCCGCTTTTCCAAATTCTTCAGTTGATCACCCCCAGCACAACATGCTGTCAAAAGACGTTGGTCATGTGACAGTTTCTACTGAGTGACCGACCAGACCTGTTTTAACAACGGTTTAATCTGAAAAATTGCGCTTTTTAATTGAGTGATATTATGAGACATAATTCTACATTTGATTCGTGAACTTTTATTGCCTTTTAGTGAGAGTGTAGCTTGGAACTATATATTTTCTCTGTACCTATCATTTTCGAATTTCAAAGTATCTCGATATTTCCTTAATATCATTATCATCATCATCATCATCGCCTCAGCAGCAGCAGCAGCCTTTTATCATCCGTCGTTGGACATGGACCTTCCCCATGATTCACCAAAACTCTCTATCACGGGCGTCGCAATACTCCATGATTATGTCTAGATGTTGTACCAGTCACAGTTTCACATATGATCTTTGGGGATCTATATTGCTGAGTTTTGGTTCAGCTGTTTTTTTATATTCTTTCAACATGACCAGCCCATTGCCATTTGGTTTTTCTAATGAATTCTGTGATGCCTCTAATCCCTGATCTTTTCTTTATCGTGCTGTGTTGTCTTCTGATCCCTCCATGTGATGTCGAGCACGATTCTCACCCGTGCACATTGCATAGCTTTCCGTTTAAGCGTCAATCCTTTGGTCAAGTTCTATGTTTCAGCTCCATAGGTGACTATCGGGAGGATGCTTTCGTTGTAGGTCGTTCTTTTTAGGACTAATGGGATTTTCTTGTTTTTGATGGTTGAGTTTACTGTACTGGAAATTTGCCAACCTGCCGTAATTCTTCACTCGATTTCATTGTCTTTCATGGAGATTCCTTGTCCTAAGAAGATGTAGAAGTCCATTTCTTTGAGACTATAAGATAAGTTTTTAGAGAAGACAAGACGAGCTCAGGATTAAAAATGGAATTATATCTCGAAGTATATTACGAACAAGGAGAGTTAGAAGAACCTGATGAAAGCAGGTCTGATTAGTCACTCAATAGAAACCGCCACGTAACCATCATCTTTTGAAAACTTTCCGTGTTAGGGGTGATCAATTAATGAGACATCGCCTTTTGATTGCCAGGGATGATTAAAAAAAAGTCTGGATTTTTGATAAACAGGCATGAATATTGTTGGACAGGAGCTTGCTACCAATTTGGCATAAACTTACGTTGCAAACTGAAGCCTCTCTAAAACATTCAGAGAGGGAATTTGGAAGAAAAAACGGTTTTTATACATATGATAAGGTGTAAATATCGAAATTTCCCGCCTTCTAGCTCTATTGGTGCGATTGGTGCACGTGATATATAGTCAGCCTGTCGAGTCTGCTTAGAAACTGGAGAAACCTGTGTTGTTAGTCTTGGTTTGCGGTTCCTAACAAGTTGACAGCAAATGAAATTTCCCAATAAAGACAAGAAAGTGAATAACATTTAAATAGTTTAGGAAGCACTGTTCCAAAAGAAATTATATTTTTGTCTGGGTAGAGATGTCGCAAGGACGAATTATCGAGAAAGAATTTACTGATATGAGGTCTTCTCTAGCATAGACAGTGGAATGAGAACAATCTACCCGTGCGAATCGAATAAAAAGTAAGGTCCGAAAATCTGCGGAAAGTCACCAATTACGACGGACACCCGGAAAAAGAAAGGAAGGATCGATTGCCGAAACGTTATAACCATAACGACCAAGATTACACTAATCCAAGAAAATCAGTGTGAAACTAAAAATCATTCGGAATGTGCATACCTCTGCCAACACCATTGTCAGGGAATGTAATTGTGCATGGATCCGCCCCCTAATCCAATCAGTTCTTCCATAGTCTATTTCCCACTGTTCTGCAAAAAGTCATAGTAATCCATTAAGAACTTTTTTGGATGTGGTCCTGACAGACATCACGTTTTTAGTATTATTATGTGATACGGATATATAACTACGACATATGGGTGGTAAATGTGCTCCAAAATCTAATCAGTACTCCGGTTGCCTGTTGTCCACACTTCTACAAATTCCCATTGAAGTCCATTCCGTATTTTCGGAGATATTGAATGAATAGTCGATTGAACCAACTGACGAACAAATAGAGAGAGGCGACCAAATACGAACAACACGTTCCGACTTCGTTGACAGATGTAAAGAATTATTTTTCTAAAAAGTTCAAGATTTGACCCCATCCTGAAAGCGGTAAGAATTTATTACTTCTCTGGTCGGTCCCTGAATTCTTATCTGTGACAATATGCCAATGATTCAATGTTTGTTTGTACTGTTTATGTTTTGAATTTGTTTTCTCTTCATTTGAATTAAATATTATGTTGATTAATTCCAGAAAAGCGTGCCAATCTTTTCTTTATAATTGTTAAGCGCACATTTTATCTCTTCCATTTTACCATATGGAAATAAAATTTATGATAATCTTTATTTGTATCTTTAAAATTCTACGGTCCTTTGGTAAGGGCCGTGCAAAACGTATTTCCACTTAGGGCTGCAGCTCCTAAGGCCGGCTCTGGCCACCATTACTCAAAATTAAGAAGAAATAGAAATTAAAAAGGAGCGTCGGACAAGATTTGGATTCAGTTCTGTTTTCTCAGGAGTCCATATGACATGGACGAAGCTTCATCGATTTGGCCACGGGAAGCCATCATCAAGTAAAATTCAAATAAATCAAATGGCTACATCTTTCCTTCTTTTATTTTCTCCACGCTATATTGTTTGTTTACTCGCACTAATGGTAATATTCTCACATCATACTAATCTCTTTTGAAAAATTCGATAACACATTCCGTTCATATCACCTTCTGATTGATTAATCTTATGAACCAACGTAACCATCAAAGATGGCGTAGTGTTTTATCCATTTTTATATATACAAGTATTTGCTTGTTTGTGCGTTTGTTTCTGTGTTCCAGTACCTCCAGACGTATACTGTTTTGTCTAAAAGATTTGAAGATGGCATCAGTACACCACTACATACATTCTAATTTAATTTTTTTTTTACTTCTGGAAAAAGCTTTTTGGCTTTATTTTTTCAGGCTTATTGATAACATCTTGATACTGGAGAGTCTAGATGAGTCTAGATGCCTTTTTTCAATTTTACTTTAGATGCTTTCCAGTGTAAAATGCCAGTGAAGACATAAATAGAATTTATTCTGACCATATTTATCCTTCGATGGAATTCCCTAGATTGACCAAACTTTGACGCTATGGTTGTTCAATTACTAACTGTAATTGCGAATCATCTTATCTTTGTAACTTTTTTTTCAGCGAGTTAAAATCTATTAATGAAAATCTTTTCATTTCAGAAATCCAAACAACATGATGGTCAATTTAGTCACTCAATAAAAAAAACCGTCGCACAACCAACGTTTTGGGAAACATGCCGTGTTGGGAGTGATCAATTAAAAATTGGAAAAAGAGGTGGTCAATGGATAAATTACCACTCTTGCTTTTTGAGAGGATGTCGTTTTGGGTTGTAATCGACGGGAAAAAGTGGCGTTCTCACAAAAGTCCGACATAGAGTAGCATTTTTTGATTGCGACACGAAGTCAGTTTTCGCAAAAGTGAGACACAAAGTCGTGTGGTTACAAACGTATGATACAAAATTGTATTTTTATAAGAATACGACACAAAGTTACGTTTTAACAAGAGAACAACACAAAGACGTGTTTTCACAAGAGTACGACACAAAGTATCATTTTGACAACAGAATGACACAAAGTCGTATTCTCACGAGAGTACGACATAAAGTAACGTTTTCACAAGAGAACGACACAGACTTGTTTTCACGAAAGTACAAAACAAAGTAACGTTTTCATAAGAAAACAGCACAATGTCGTGTTCTCACGAGATAACGACACAACATAACGTTTTCTCAAGACAACGACACAAAGTTGTGTTCTTACGGGATAACGACACGACGTTTCACAAGAAAACGACACAAAGTCGTATTCTCACGAGAGCACGACACAAAGTAATGTTTTGACAAGAGAACAACACAAAGTCGCGTTTTCACAAAAATACGACACAAAGTAACGTTTTCACAAGAAAACGACACCAAGTTGTGTTTGTACAAGAATATGACACAATGTCAGTTTTTACAAAAGTGCTTCACAAAGTCTTGTTCCCACAAGAGTGCAACACAAAACTGTGTTCTTACAAGAATCAAACACAAATTCATTTTTCACGAGAGTGTGACACAAAAATCAATTTTCTCTAGCTGACGCAAAGTCGAGAGATTTTGCCAGATTTTCCCACCTCCAGTGGACAGTATCAGTTTTGGTAAGATTTGGAATGAAGAAAGTCCTCACTGTTTTACGCAGGTTATTCTATATCCAGCGTAGTTACTTCTCGGGCTGATCCATTCTGAAGTTAGAGGATGATACCCAACAACGTAATACATTGATAGATACAAGGCTTTTGAGTTGTTAGGCCTACTTCTATAAGAACTACTACTATTGTTATATTGTAAACAAACTACATGGTTTGGAGAATAGCTTTAAAAGAATGTAGCTATATGGTTAGATTTGTTCTCAAAGAGTTTTTCGGACGATTGAACTCTCTCCGTTATTTGGGTTGTTAACACGACGTTTTGGACGATCAATTCTACGGCCTTCTCCAAGTGTACTATCCAAATGTGATGGTAGTAAACATTTTTTCTCTCCAACTGTAGCAACGCTGCAACGTTATATTCGGATGATATCCCTTTCTCTCCTTGTTTGGTCTTGATTTCCATACATTTGTCTCTGTCGAGTGTTGGAAACCACATCGTGTTGAACCGAGCGCTTGTCTGATAGACACTCAGTCGGCATTTTGATATTGGTAGCCTCTTTAATTTTTCTACGTTTCCAACAGTGATCCATATCTTTTCCGGACTTTCCCCCAAAGAGAACAGTGTTTCCCTTCCTCTCTCTACAGATAAGGTCAGCCATCCCAGAATCCAACTCTATGGCATTGCTACCATTAGAAAGTATATATCACCACTACATTTATATAGTACGCCTGAAGCAGGTCGTAGAATGGATCAGCCGAAACGTTGTGTCAACAGCACAAACAACAAGGAGTCTAATTATCGCCCCCCCCCCAAAAAAACTCATTGAATGTTAATAACCGCACTCGAAACCATGGGCAGTAGATTCAACTTCATCTAGCTGATTAGTCTCCGAAGCCAAATCCGCAAGGCATCGTCTATGTCACACAACCTTCAAAGGATATAAAATGATAGTTCTAATCTCGTCGGTGGCCGCCTCTCTAATCCCAATCCATAATGCTTACTTAATCTTCGTATAATAAATATGTTTTGTAAAATAAGCGGTTTTTTTCTCATCATTAGGCAGAAGACTTACTGATGTATCTACGTCTGTATATATCTACATAATGCACGCACACTAACGTATGTATATATAAATATGTGTGTGTATAATATGTATTTGCACTTAGATATGTGCATATGTATACTCATAGCACTCACATACACATAAATATGTACATATATATGAATATAGTCACATAAGCCATAAGACATCTATTTATGTATATATTTTAAATATGAATAGAAATACATTTACAGTAAATATATAAACATATACATTATGATATACATTCATATTATAATAGTAAGCATATGTTGATATACATATGTATTATACAGAGCCTGTCAAAAATATATCATCAACTAAATGCACGATTATTTTTTTGTTTTAATGTATATTCTTGTCCTTTGCACTTCAAAGATACAAGATATGAAAGGATCATTGATTTTCATACTTGTAAAATATTGCAATATGGGAATATTTTGAAAATAGTATTTTCAATCAGAAAAAATCTAAATATAAAAATTCGGACTTCGGACTATTTGACATCACCATCATCATCATCTTCTTTTATTGTCCGTTGTTGGACATAGATCTTGCCCAAGATTTGCTAGACCTCTCTATCGTAGGCGTCGCAGTACCAATGCTTTCTAAACCTGTCCAGTACATCTCATAGTCTATTTGTATCAGTTCTGCATTCGATCTCTTGGGATTCTTAGTGAGTTGTGATGTCCATCGGTCGTATGCCATTCTGGCAACATGTCCAGCCCATTACCATTTGAGTTTCTTAATAAATTCATGATGTTTCAAACTCCTGATTTTTCCTAATATACTGTGTTGTCTTGTGATCTCTCCATGTGAGGTTGAGCGTCATTCTCTCATGTTCAGTTTGAGGCTCAGACTCGTAGTTAGGTTCTGTGTTTCAGCTCCATAGGTGACTATCAACAGGGTGCATTTGTTGGCTACCCTTCTCGAGAACTAATGGGATTTTCTTGTTGAGCTTGCTCTACCGAAGGCTTGACATCATAGAGTGATTTTTCGCTTGATTTCTTCTCCCTTTGAGAATTTAATTGAGATTTGTTGTCCTATGTAGGTGCACTTTCGTTGTCCCAGGTCCCTAGGTCTACTTTCTCCGGCTTTGCATTTTCGATTTTGATCGTTATAAATTCATTTCCGATATGTTTGTTGTACATGGTATTTATTTTGCTGAGGTCTATGTGAAGGCTGACGGTAATCGCAGGATCAGAAAAAAAAGATGCTAAAAAATAATAAGCATTTTTTTTTTGATGCACTAGTAACTCACATGTTATTCATTTCGACGATAAAAAGTATAGTAGATATTTTGCAAGCGATATTGGATCCTTTCAAGCATTGACTCGCATAAGGAATATAGTTATTCAGGCGTTATTGTATTTTCCCATTAGACTGAATCGCTGCTATTAAAACATATTATGCCATTGGTTTCTCTTTAAATTCTTTACCGAAAGCATTCTTCCAAGTTTGCAAATTTATCGGACCTTTTCTCTAGAAGCATATTGAATGCCACATCCATCGTTAAAAACAACCTTTCTCAAACCGATTACAGACGGTAACTTTTATTCAGTACTGAGGTCTAATCTGGCTTTTTATGTTTGTTTTTAAGTCATGAGATGTTTCTTAATCAGACGAGTGGTTACCGGTCCAGATTCATTTAGTCTGTGCCCATTTTCCCCTTGGCTGAATTCTTCGACCATTACATATATAACTAATCTAAAAATTACACGCACACACACACACACACATTTATATATACATAGTGTGTCTTAGTGCTACATATTTTAATGACTGCAAATATACTACAAGCTAATCAGATATAACCAGCTCCCTCACAAGAGCAGGATATGACACAAGGTCAGTTAATATAGGGTCAACATACAGGAAGTTTGAAAAATTACTCCAGTCCCAGCAACTGTTGCCACTCCCTTTTAGGGCAATGAAGGAGTGCTGCACCGGGGGTTACTGATCCCCCCCCCAGACTGGCAAAAGTGATTTTTTGGGACCACAGGATGAATCCTGGACGTCTGCACCAAGCAATACTGATCATCGGTAAGCCTTTGTCGGCTATGGTATAACACTGGCTCAAAGACAGCAAATAAATACGACACTTTGATCTGTATTCACTCTCTTCCCAATGATGCAACACTAGGTCAGTTTAATGTGAGGTTCTAATACTCTGATCCCGGACAGCAATACCGGTCCATACGGAAATACACGCATCAATTTTTTAAAGGAACTCCACTCGTGTATTGGAGCATATAATCTCTATAGAAATCTATTTCTCTTTTCAATATTTTCTTGTAATGATCTGTCGGATGATGGGCTTATTTTTCTTCTTCAAGTTCACATCTTCTTCTAGTATGGTCTTCCCGGCTTTTTTTCTCTTTTTTCCACTTATTACTCTCCGATATATTCCAGATTTGCCATTACAGTCGCAATTACGATACAGATACTATTATTTCATGTTCAACTGCTTTTTGCCGAATATATAACTATGTTGAACCAGTTCATCGCAGTTTTTTTTCTCCTTCTCTTTACCTTTGATTCTGAGATCTGATAATAAGGTTGCATTTTCGATTTTACATTCTTCTTTTCCTTATCAGTGACTGGTGGATCAGCTCTTTCGGGTCAGATTGGGTCGTCTGTCTGTTCCCAGCCCCAAAACGAATTGCTTTTTCTCATCTTCGCAGTAAGGCGCCTGTGGCCAAGCGGTTAGCTATACGGATCAGCCAGCTTAATTCAAACTCTGATTGAGTTCTCTCCGCAATAATGTCCTTGGGCAAAGCATGGATGTCTTCCTGACTAGGGGTGCTTGTTGTTTTCCATTTCATAAACCTCGAAGAATCTCAAATTGTGGCCGAGTCAGAGAAACTTGTGATGCATTAAGCCCTGGCCCTATGTTAATAATTTTTAGCTTTTTACGCCATATTTATTACGTTTCTTGTTTTGGCTGAGCAGAAATGGCTAAATTAGTGCGGAAGTGCTTTAACATTGTGATAATATTTAGCAGATTTTGAACTTTTTTTTTTTTTGACAACGTAACATCCTTTTGGTTCAAGTTGGATTTTTTGGCTATTTATTTCATCTAAGATTCTTTAGTGATTTTTAGTGCTTTTTAGCAGTCAAACAAGCACAAAAATATTTTTTGAGTTGCCATTTGCAGGGCCTTGAAAGGGACGGCTGGTGACATAGCCAGGGTAAGAGCTTTTTTTCTTACCTTCAAATATTGTTTTCGCTTTTACCAGATATTCTGGACGCTTGCCATAGAGTAGCAGTTTGCCACAAAGTCTCGTGGCCAGTTGCTCGAGTAGTGAGTTCGATTCCCTCTCAGTACTCAACGGTGATGACCCTATTCTAAACTCAGTTAAGTTTGATAGTTGCCGTACTACAGAGTTTAGCCAAGTAGTCTCGTGACAATAAGCAAGGGCACTGAGTTTTGTGCAACACCCTTCTAATCCTGTCAGGATAAGCTTAGTAGATAATCGAGGCACCAAGTTAAATATCACCAGGGCAGTACCTGTTCCAAGGGTGGATGTTTGGAAGGAGCAGGACTTTTGTGGAGCAGTCATGTAAAATGAATTTCTGACTGTCGTACGGAACTTGAATTATTTCAGTTACTTCTCTTCGGTGGTACCAATTTAGATATATTCAGTAAAGTCCCAGACGATTGGAACACTGCAATCATAATGCTTTTATATAAAAAAAAGAAACCCGAAAGACCTCAACAACTATAGGCCTATAAGCCTACTCAACTGTGTATACAAACTTTTCACGAAGATCATCACCAACCGAATCACAAAAACACTCGATGAAAACCAGCCGCGTGAACAGGCTGGCTTTAGAAGAAGCTACTCGACCATGGACCATCTGCACTCGATAAATCAGCTGAAAGAAAAAGCAGCTGGGTATAAACTACCACTAGCCGCAGCATTTATTGACTTCAAAAAGGCCTCCGACTCTGTAGAAGGTCATGGAGGCCATCAGTCAGCAAGGTGTAGATCCGGTATGTGTTGAAGTGTTGAAACATATATACAATCACGGCAGCTTCTTTATCAGGCTACATAAAGACTCTGACCCCTTTCAGCTCCAGAAAGGAGTAAGACAAGGTGATACCAGCTCACCTAAACTCTTCACAGCCTGCCTCGAGATGATCTTCAGAAGGCTAGACTGGGAGAGTAAAGGAATAAAGATAGACGGCGAGTATCTGAGCAACCTTAGATTTGCAGACGACATAGCCCTTTTCGCAGAGAACCTACAGGACCTCCAACTAATGATAGATAAACTAAATGAAGAGAGCAAAAAAGTTGGCCTACACATGAACTTCAGCAAGACGATATGTATATGTATATATGTGTGACGCCCATGATAGGGAAGTGTGGCGAATCCTGGGGAAGGTCTATGTCCAGCAACGGACGCTAAAAGACTGATGATGATGATGATGATGAAGATGATATCTTTATTTAAATCCATCGCAAATTTAGATATGTTATATCTAAATTTAAATCTATTGCCAATTTAGATACTTTATCGCTAGATTTAAATCCATTGACAATTTAGATATTCTATATCTAAATCTAGATCTATTGTCAATTTAGATATTTTATATCTTAAATTGAAATCTATTGCCAATTTGAATATTTTATAACCAGATTTAAATCTAATGACAATTTAGATATTCAATATCAAAATTTAGATCTATTGACAATTTAGATATTTTTCATCTTAATCTAAATCGATTGCCAATTTAGATATTCTGTATCTATATAATATATATCCATAATTTTAGATATAATATCTATGATTTGTAGTTTTTCATTTACTATTTTTATTAGATTTTCTCATTTATTATTATTATTAAATTTCTTGAGAACAATTGATCAAAATAACTTCGAACTCGGCACTTGAGTGCTGACTAATATATATATGGCAAATATCAACTCAATATAGTTATCACGGTGCATGTTCACACGTGCGCACACCCACAGAAATTTTCCAAATTATAATTAGATATCGATCTCCTCAAAAACCTCTTTATGCGAATACATGCGTAACAGATTTTTTATGATACAAGTTCTGTATCTCGTATCTGAAATGCATAGGACGTGAAGTGTTTCGGGTTTCAGATATTTTCGAATATTAGATTATACTTTACAGTTCTACCAAATTTCTATAAATGCTGAGCTCTCTGTTCTTGAAATGAATATTTTCATCATTGTTTCTCATAGGCTTATCTGCACCTTTTTTTTACTTTTTCAACAATATCTCTGCACAGATGAGAGAATAAACAGAAAATACAGTGATTAATAAAGGTTTAGCAGTGATTATTATTTGCCTCGATTGAGTCGTTTTTTGTCTTTCACTATTTGTAATGTAAGTATAGTTTAACGGTCCTAAATGGTTTTCAGGGGTAACAAGGCATTTACTGTTGTCACAATAAGTTAAATGCATTGGAAATTGGCCTCAACTTCCGTCTTTGAATCGTGCTACATTGCAGTCAGTTACCGATTTTGTAACACTCGGTTGTCGAATTTTTGGATAAATGGTACTCATATATATATATATATATATATATATATATATATATATATATATATATATATATATATATATATATATATATATATATATATATATATATATATCCAGTGGAAATTAGGTCTATAACAATGACTGAACCTTTGCTTCGCTATCTAGACTCTGCAGATCGACATCGTAATTAGACCTGCTTATCATCTATCATCTCTAATGAACACGATTGCATAGAGATATTTCGGATAGATATATACAACTTATATAGATATTTTATTTACCCATATATATATATAGAGAGACAGTGACAGATAGACAGACAGACAGAGACAGAAGGGGGGAAGAATGTGTAAGCTAGCTCCGTAACAGCTTGCTTCAGAACAAGTTTGACTTTTAAAAGGGCTAAAACAATTCTCCCTTACTTCCGACCAGCAAAAGAGAAAAAAATGTTTCTCCTCCAGTTTTGCTACGACTGTCAAACAAGAAGTTGGATCAGAATATGAGTTCAGGTAAAAAAAAATGTTAGCAGCATATTAAGTCCGGTAAATAAAGTAACTTCCCAAAAGAATTTCTGAATAAACGTTCTCTTACGAAGGCAACGTCACAGCAAGTGGACGCAACATGAGTGTCTAGTTCAGCATAATAGATATCTCATTAAATTGACCTGAGGGTGTGCTGCTGAAAAAAAGCTCTCCCAACGATGTGCCACTTTACAGTCATATACATACATATATGTTTAAAAGAAACTATCAATACTAGGAAGCCCAAGGAAAAGAAAGAAAATATTTCTCCATTAAAATTTCCTTAAATATCCCAAGAATTTCACAACCTCTAACTCGCCTCATTTCCCACCCTTCCACAAAATTCGATTGGGATCCATTCCGTACTTTTGTAGATATCGTGTGGACAGACGAACAAACGAACGATTAGAAGAGGCTGCATACGCACATCTCTTTTCAATTTCGTTGTCAAAGGTAAATAATGTAGAAGACCGTGACAAAAGATCTTTTTTTTTCTAATCTCGCAAGACAATTTCGTACATTCAAAAATAGGATATTGTTATCATCAGATTGTTTCCGTAACCCTCACCGAGAACAGTCACAGGGTCTAAATTAAAGGGGTCAATAAGATCAGAAAGTCGGATAATTGAGGAGTTCCAATTTACGTATGTCTGGCTTTTTTTTTTTTCTTTTTTTCCCGAATAGAACAAAACTCTTATATCCAGGGTAATTACAACAGTTAGTAACAGACGGATTCAAAAATGTTTTAAAGCAAAACTATTCAAAATATTGACTCTCACCTTGTACAATGTTATAGAGGAACTCTTGAAGTTTACTACTGCAACTTACCATTGCTTGATATGTGCATTTTTATTTGTATAATGGAGTTTTTTCAAAATTATTTTTTTTAATCTGACACACCATTAGTCTAGAAATCTCATGAACTCGCATCGTTAATTCACTTGACATCTCGTGTCAGCGATATCAGATAAAAAATTAGCCAAAAAACCTTGAATGTTTACATAAGTATTTGACTAGACATTTGAAAACAGTTTTCTTTATTTTGGGGAATTACTAACAATTTTTTTTAATAGAATTTCCTGTTTTCTTTTTAAATTCTTCTAATTTTGTGTCAGTACTGTCGGAAACAACTTTTGATTAATTACCTTGAAGTAATTACCTTTGAGTAGTAATCTACCAAACCATACTTCATGGTTGTTGATATCCTGAATATTTTTGTCTTAATGATTTTTCAAAACTGTCTATTTCTCCCGTAATCATCCTGTATATAAAACAGCTGGCACTGCCTGCCATTGAACTCTCATTAAAAAAACAAACTAGCGCAGTACACCCTAATTCAGTATGCATATCTAGTGGACCTCGGGGAAGAGCACGGACTATTTGTTTTTTGGTTTTTTTTTAATCAATGGTCTAACAGGGGGTTTTATTTACATGTAATTGTAATGCAATACTGAACCCTTACATTCTGTCCATTGACTCAGCTTTGGCGTAGCTCAGCCAAATTTGGAATGATTGCTCAGTGCAACTAAGGGAAGAACTCAGTTTTAACCAAAAGATGTTTTCAAGGGATTTATAGAGGGAAGGGTCTATTTACTAGTAACTATAAACTGGGCCCTTACTTTCTGTTCAGTATAGATACACACACATACACACACACATATATATATACATATATATATATATATATATATATATATATATATATATATATATATATATATATATATATATATATATATATATATTGACTGGAAACCGCATACCTAAACAGCAGTGAATCTTTTTCGATGTCATTTCTTGTCGCTTGGGAACTGCCGGACGTGTAACAGAGATTCAAAATATGCTCCATTCTTTCTTAAGCATTTCCCTACGGCATAGGGTGATTATAATAAATGCCTCATGAGTCAATATAAGCGTGGCAAGCACGGCTTTATCGTCCTACGCTCAGCGCTCGATCAGGTCACTATCGCTGGTGATGGCAGGTGTTGCCTACAACAGACTTGGCTGATGGCTGCTTCTGATACTATAGCTATTACAGACATCTTTTTCATAAACACACACACATATATACATATACATATATACATATCTATCTATCTATCTATCTATCTATCTATCTATCTATCTATCTATATATATATATATATATATATATATATATATATACTCATGCTGCTCATGAAAGTTGAAGATTTTCGTAACCAGAAGCCATAACTTTGAACCAATGTAGAACAGTGATCACCCTTATCCTTTCAACTTGTAGTATCTCTCGCTGTAAATTGCAGTGAAAGCTTTCTGCTGTGGTTAATCGCAGCTCAGTGACTGCCAGGCGTGCACCGATGATTTAAAATCTGTTTTTATCATTCCGATGCATTTCCCCCAAAGCAAATCATAGCATTAGGAAATATCCAATTGGAAGGATAAAAACGATTGGGAAAAATTCAACTGCTGACACGAATTCACCTGACGTTCTTCCCACAGATTGTTGGTTTTTTTTTCAAGTGGTTTCATCCTTATATTCGTAATAAAAAAAACCGTTCAATAAAAGGAAAGCCATAATTTGTGTTTTAACTGATTGTTTTTTTAACCACTAAATCAAAAGGATCTTATAAAGACGGCATATTATCTGTAGAGAAGTGTTGGGGAGAGATTATTGCTTTGAAAAGATTTTCATCAAATATCTACCGTTTTTCGTTAATTTAATCCTTCATTCTATTTTTTCTAATGGCATACTTCTCGGCTGACTGTTTCAAAGCTCACAAAATTGTGATATTTAGTTTTGCAACATCCATATTCACTTGACATTTTTCGTGTAGGTTATCATTTTTTCAAATTGTTTTAATTTCATATCAGCGATAAATTTTCAAAAATCATTATCAGCAACAGTAGCCTTTTAGCGTCCGTCGTTGTGCATAGAACTTCCCCGGGATTCGCCAGACCTCTCCATCATGGGAGATGTTTGTGACCACTAAACGAAAAGAATTGCACGAAAATGGCATATCATCGTTTAGAAAAGGTCATTGCTCCAAATGGTTCATATTTTGATTAGATCTTTATAATATTTGTTTATATCTTCCCTCGTCTTTTTAAACTAAAAAAAGACAACAAAATTTCGCACGTAACCATTTGCTATTAAGATACTATTATTATTCTAACACTACTCACTGTAGTTCAGGAATATTGTCGCAAAGACAAGTTTAAACCCGAGATCGGTGTAGAATGAAACTTGCATCTGTAAATTGCAGTGAAAGCTTTCCGCTGCGGTTTATTGTAGTTGGATAACTGCCGGGCGTGCACCAATGATTTAAAATCTGTTCCGATCATTACAATGCATTCCCCGAATGTGAATGATCGCATTATGAAATAACCAATGGAGAGAATAAAATCGATATGGAAAAATCAGACGACATCAAACAGAGACAAGCACTTATGGCGCCTAACGAAAATGTTTACCAGGATAGATTTATTGGTTAATCGGTATTGAGAAAATTGAGTGGTTTTACTGCACCCTGTTCGTTATTGGTGCATACAATGAAAACACCATTTGATGTGTATTCAATACTTAGAGAGTCACTCGCCGTTGCCCGGGATGAATTTCTAATCAAATTTCCAATCCTTATAAATTGTCCAATTTCTTAGACTTTAAAGACCCTGTAGTGTCGTTTAGTTAGTAATTATTGAATCACCGAATCCCCACAACTGGCGATCGTAGACAAAATTAGGGGGCTCCAAACTTGAATGTTAGCATGAGTAAACCATTAGGCACCATCAAAAAATGTTTTATCTGGAGTTATTGTTTTATGGGGGGGGGGTCTCTATGATCATTTTGAGACCAGCAATACTCAGATCTTGTGCTGGTGTTCATTTAGATAATTTTTGATAAAATATCTATTTCTAGATTTTAGATACTTACTTCGGGTAAATGTGTGGGTTACGATATTTCATCTTTGCGAGGCGCAGACACTTTCACTATAGAATCAAATATCTGGTCTTTACTGGCTTTTTAGAATATCAATGTTGTTTCTCTTAATCGCATTTCCTTTTTGAAATAATCTATATATCTTTTCTCAATGCAAGTAAAGAAAAATAGAGCCTGACCAAGAAACAGGTCCACAAATTAAGAACTATGCAACATTAGCATGAAAAAATTATACTGGGCCCCACATGGAGAGACCACAAGACAGCACAGTACATCTGGGAAAAGACAAAAGTCATGGACATCATAGGGGGGCTGGCCATGCTGCACGCATGGAGGACAACCGATGGACATGGATCCCCTGAGATCACATAAGAAACCAAGGCCTGCAGAATATTACATGGAGATATGAACTGGACAAATTCAGAAAGTACTGGCTCCGCGACGCCCACGATAGAGAAGTGTGGCAAATCTTGCGGAAGGTCTATGTCCAACGACGGACGTTGAAAGACTAATGATAATGAAAGATGAATGGGTGGTGGTTGGTAACAAAAACTGTCAATACAGGTTTCTCCAGTCTCCAAGTAAGTCTGGTTGACTTGCTGGCTGGCTGGCTATGTATGAATCACGAACACAAGCCGCACTGATGGAACTACTGGGCTGAAAATATAAACGACTGAAAAATCCCCCCAAATAGGTTTTTGGTATGTGTGTGAGGGGGTGGTCAACTTGCAATGCAAGTTTATGCTAAATTCGTTCCTTAGTTTGTTACGTCCATCATTCATGGTTGTTTTTTGAAAATTTAGTTTTTTTCCAGCAATCACTACCCAACAAAAGATGGCAGAAGCAACTTATCTATTGATCACCCTTTTTTTCCGATTTTGTAATTGATTACCCCAAACACAGTATGCTCCCAAAAGACGTTAGCCACGTAACAGTTTTTGTTGAGTGACTAACCAGACCTATTTTATTCTCAATTCTCTTATATTTTTTTTGTTTTTCTTAAGAAAGAGAACTAAAAGATACAAAATGTTGAGAAACAAATTAAAATTTCTTGAAGTATTAAAGTATGAAAAATAAAGGAATTTTCTTCATATGTTTATTTTTTGGGGTATGATTATTTACCAATGAATCTACCAGGAAATAAAAGAAGTACTTGCAGGGCCACTTGCCCTTACCCGGATGAATTTCAACTTTGGCGATTCAACTCTAGTCCAGAGCGCAACCAAAAAAGGCCAAATCCAAATATGATAAGTCGTTCTCGGTGCTTAAACCAAAACTTTGGAACTGTATTTCCACCGTGACCACCTTATCCACAAAACTAGAGGCTTTCAAAACTTCTCTGTGAAAATTCCTTGCACAGATCCCAGACAACCCACCAACACCTGGATACTGATCCATAAACGACAAAAGTGGACAAGGGTATGTTGTATGCAGATGACATTCGTGCAGATGGTGTTGAGAAGCCGATTTCCACATCAAAGTTAAAGTTGAGTTTAATCAGATGAAATATCACAAAGGAATTAAAATGTCCACAATGATACCCTTAAATTGTTTAGATTTTCTATTTTGATTATAACACTGGGTTATAGTTTGTTTAGATTTCTTCTCTTTTTTTTTTGTTGCTTTACATCACAACGTTCTACTGTGGTATAACAGGTTGTTACACGTGAAATGTTTTTTGAAAAGTAAGATGAAGTAACTAAGAATGGGAAATAGCTTTTCCATGATCAGTCCCATTTGAAGCAATAACTTTTTTCTGACAATTCCCTCATGATAGTATGCTACCTATATGAAATTCTTCAGTTCATTGTTCTCGAAATAATTTTCACGAATAAGAAAATCCCATTAGTCTTATAACGAAGGGTCCACGACCAATGCTTCCTTTTGATAATCACCCATGGAACTAAAATATGAAACCTAACCTAAAGGTTGGCCTTCTAGCTAAAGACTGTACAACGCACACAGGAGAAAATCATGCTCGATATCACACAGAGGGATCACGATTCGAATAATCCTGAAAAAGAAGGGTGTATAACCAATGCATCCTCCCTATAGTCACCCGTGGAAGTTAAACGTAGAACCGAGCTAAAAGATTGACCCTCGAATTGATAACCATGCAATGTACACAGAAGAGAGTCATGCTCAGCATCACATGGAGGGGTCGCGAGATAGCACAGTATATTAGAGAGAAAAACAGGGATCAGTGATATCATAAAATTGATTAGAAAAAACTCAAATGGGCTGGAAATGTTGCAGGAATACCATACAACGACTGGACATCACGACTCGTAGATTCGCTAAAAACATGCGGTACTGTGTCTGGCAAAATATAAGATGGCGTGAGGAACCAGACAAATTCAGAACATACTGACTCAACGACGCCCATGATAGAGATAACTGGTGAATCTTGTGGAAGCTCTATCGTTTGAATAGGGGATGGGGTGACTCCAACCCCTTTTTTCCACTCTAACCACACAACTTAGAGTGTACTAAATTAGCTGCTGGGTGCACTGGGAAATTTTTCCATACTCTCTGCTCGTTCCTGGAATCGAATCCGAATTCTACTGCGCTGTGAGGTCAACGTGCTAACCATTACGCCATCTGAACACGGATATGATAAATAGTTTGATCGGATTATTGTATGTAGAAGGAATACCAGATGAATATGGAAGACTCTGCAAGACTTTATATCTCAAGTTTCTAGTTTATGTTGGACCGATTTTTCAACTCTTTAACCTTTTGAGTTGCCGTCAGATGACGTGATTAGGCGTTTCTCTGGAGTCTCAAAGTCTCCGGAAAGTGTTCAAATCGTTATTCATGGAACATTGACTAATGGTATATATATATATATATATATATATATATATATATATATATATATATATATATATATATATATATATAAAGGCTGGATTTAAGCGATATATTTATTTCCACACAAACACAAACACACACACACACACACACACACACACACACACACACACATATATATATATATATATATATATATATATATATATATATATGATTATCGAATCGGCATTTGTTTTGGAACACAACACATTATAACAGGAAAATACACGCGTATTCAGTATTGTCAAAGATTACATTAAAACCAAATGAAATATCAATGAAGATCAAGAAGAAAAGAGACACGAACTGGGATGCTAAATAGTCAAAGCTAAAAGATTTTGAATATCCAAGAAAAAACATCATACAATGCTGCAGGAACTTGATGACGTTGTATGATTATTATTACAACGATGGGTATCACGAGTTAGAAAACCGATCTGGTGACGCTGCCACTAGTGAAACGTGTAAGTGGAAATATATATATATATATATATATATATATATATATATATATATATATTTATATATATATATATATATATATATATATATATATATATATGGGAAATATGCGTAAGTAAATATATCACTTAATTCATTACTATCAGCCGTCCAGTTCCACTTAGGGCAGAGGTAGAGCATCTGCCTCCTGGTCTGAAGCTAAGATTCCAACCCTTACAAGCGTTCTTGAGTGGATGCTGGAGTATCTATAGCCACACTGAAGAGTTGTAATACACCGAAATAACTTCCTTTGGATGACTTAATTATTTATTTATATTTATTCTTATTTTTATCTATATATATATATATATATATATATATATATATATATATATATATATATATATATATATGTATAAAACGATGCAAGTTAGATTTTAAAAACTTCTCCAAAGTAATTGTTCGCTTACTATTTTCAAATTTACAGTAATTCGAATTGGTCCCTAAAGGTATCCTTTTTATTCTAGCGTTGAGTTTGCAATAGAACTCTTCTATTGTTAGTTTGCATCACTATATATCGGGGAGTTACACAGCATCCTCCTCACCACCATCTGTGGGCACCGGGGGGAATAAACATCGATATCCTTATGGCGCTGAGCCACTTAACAAATCAAATATTCTGGAAAGCTTTCCTAACATAACTAATGTATTTGCATAAAGAGTAAAAGATCGAATCAACTCATCTTTGTTGACCTCCCAGCCACAGATACACTCTGCAGTGCAGATCATAGCAGTACAAGGCGACTGATGACGATCTTGAAAGAGGACTTTGAAGACTGGTTGTGGAACGGACGCTAGGCAAGTGTTTGTGATCTCAAAAAGAGTGCTTTGTAGGAGATTGGAGCCCATCGCTTAATGATAAGAGCCATCGCTGACCTCCCAGCCAGATGCACAATACAATGCAGTTCAAAGCAGTACGTGCCTCTACTGGTATATGGAACCACCATGACGTCTTGCTTCATTCACTGAATAACTACTCTCTAATCATAGAGTAAGTGAGGCATTAATATTCACTACAATGAGCATTCAAATTATAACCTCGTTCGATAATAGATGGAACCTTTTGTTTCATTCGCTACGGTGACAACGCGTTAATCAAATCATCATTTGGTCGCGCGCGCGTGTGTGTGTGTGCGTGTGTATGTCTCTTGGTGCTCCTGTGAAAATTTTTGAGGCTACAACCTTGAAGATTTGCGTGAGTACACGGCTTGGCACCATCTATAAACTTTTTTTTTGACACGAATATCATTTCGGAGCAACAACGTACACACCTTTGCTGGTATTTTTTAAGATAATGTTAGATAAAATATCCATTGTTTTAGATAATTTTAGTTTTTTTTCAGATAATTACGTCTGGTGCACATTAGGGCTACGGTGATTCATTTATGCGAGGTACAGATATTTTTAATTTTAATCTCAACCTACAAGCCATAGATATGCACTAATGTGCATATCAAAGCAACACATACCTTCGCTGAAACCACCATAACATCTTATTTCGTTCTCTCATTCCAAAATATTTCATTAAATACGGGACCTGTCCGGAAGAGAACCAACAGTTTTGAATCTCTCTAAAAATCAGTTGTGCGACATTGATGTAATTTGGCAACCAATCAGAAAGGACCTTACTGCACATGTGCAAACAGATGCTTCCCCCGTTAGGTTACTCGGTTGGCGGTGAGATGCTATTAAGTTAATATCAGAATGACAGAAGTGGTCATTCTTCATTCTTGTGCGGGCTATTTCTACCAAAAATTGCATCAACCAGGTTTGTTAACCGCCTCCAGGCCAGATTTAACAGAACGGAGACTTCTAACGTTTTGCAAAAGGTTTCCGTTCGTGAACCAGATTAAGGAGAACGCAGCAAGTCAGCCGACTGTATTCCCAAAAGACGACTTTGCAGACTATTTAGAAAAGGTGGAAGGATGCTGAGATAAGTAGTTACGTTAAGAGAAGTAGATTGAAGAGAACTAAGGCGCCATTGTCTTAGCTAGGCTATTTCTTGAGATTTATCAAATGACTTGATACTTTCTGCACAGGCCTTGTATTTGAATAGAAGTAGCTATTTTGTTGAATATTCACAGAGAAGTAGGTATTTAAACTCCTAACCACAACACACACCAAGGTGTGCATTGATACCAGACCAAGTACGTTTGATACTTTGAAACACAATAGACTTCCATTCAGTCCACTCCAGAGCTGGCTTTCAGATCCGAAGAAGTTTGTTTCTAGAATTCTAAAGACTGATAAAAGAAGAAAATTCCGATATTGGAAATTTTGTTTTTCACTTGGTAATGTGTCGGATTTTTTGAATATTCTATCAGCTATGTTGTCCAAAGTTGCATAATTTGACTTGAGTGTGTGAAAAGAAAGATCGTAAGCTTTTAGAAATGTCTAATTTGTCGGGATTCTTTCGTGTAAGCATGTGAAGATCTAGAGAGAAATTGATGGATTCAGTTTCAAAAATTCAGTGAAAGAACTTTAGGAAGACCAAGCATCAATATTATAATTTTATTAGTATCGAATTCTTGAATTCATTCGATCATCTCTGATAGATAAAAGGAGAAAGAGAGTTATAGACTGAGATAGATAGATTGATAGATAAATACACACACACACACACGTATATATATATATATATATATATATACATATATATATATATATATATATATATATATAAACAGACTGAGATAGATATAAACAGACTGATATACATATATATGCATGTATAGACGGATAGATATAAACAGATAAATAAATCGATAGATATAAACAGACTGATAGACTGATAGATTGATAGATAGAAAAAGACTAAGATACATTGATGGATAGATGAATAAATAAATATGAACAGACTGGGATATCGCCACTGAGTTGATAATCCAATGATTTTATCTTTAGATTGTATGAACTACCAGCCTTTTTTACTGACAGATGGAAGGAAAAAAGAGTGATAAGTATGTATATCCTGACATGAAAGTTCCGTTCATTGACAACTGAAATGTTTCCATGTAATTCATTGCATTTTTACGGTACTCTGACTCACAGTACTCTCCTTCATTACTACTTCATTAAAGTTTACGTAAGATATAACTCTGGCACGAGTTTTTCTAATGCAATAATGTAATATACACTATTTCCAAAAAGTTAATATATAAATGAATATATATATATATATATATATATATATATATATATATATATATATATATATATATATATATATATATATATATATATATGTCAAATGTGTAATGACAGGAGATCATGTCGAATAGGTTTCTTTATAATATAACGCAATTCATAATTCATCTGTCCGACCAAATATTTTTTAAATACATACTGTCGCGTTGAAAGATATGGAAAAGACCTGAGAATAAACATGATGAGAATTTAGATTGAAAGCATATATATATATATATATATATATATATATATATATATATATATATATATATATATATCAAAGATACTACAAAAAATAGATGACGAAAATTTTGGTGAACAGAGCGTTCAACATCAGGGTAGTTGGATTTTTGAAATTCTATTCTTCCATTTAGTTAGAATAAAAATCGTTTAGTGTATCAATCGCATAAAATATAACAATATACTAAAAAGTTGGTTTATCCTCCAAATCATAAGTAAATATGAATGTATAGTCTAGAAAACTACACATCTTTTAAAACAAACATTAAAAAAAACTTTTTCAATAGATTTGTCGTGTCACTTCAGTCACCCATATCCCAATATCTGACAAGGCAATTTTTGTAATTTTCTTCCGTGTGTTTTCCCTGTTTCCCCTATACTTAGTTATTACAGTATAAATTGTCTCTTGTTGGGATCATCAGTTGGTTAACGTGTAACTGTTTCAGAGACATGTCACCCCAGCAGAGTTGATCAAATACCACTGCCTCCATTTTATGGTCTTTGCCATACATGTAGTTAGTTATTTTATATATAGTTTCATGTGTGTCGTATATAGATATTATTTTATACTACACATTAATTTTTTGAAACAAGGCTTACTTACATATGTATGTGTGTAATATATATATATATATATATATATATATATATATATATATAAAGTTCCATACCTCAACTATGGCTTTATACATACTGAGTTCATATCTTAAGCATGAAAAGGATTTATGTGCCAAGTAAGTCAAATATTTATCTTTGAACTGCCATCCAAAGAAGTTAGAGAACTATTGGTTTAGGGTAATTACCCGATAACTTACTTTATCTTGGACCCCTTGAGAAATCGTCTATTTAATCAGAACACCTTGGGGTGATCACCTTCAACACTTGGGATGGAAATTAACGGAAGGTGAACGTCAGTTTCTCTTTTCTTTTCTTTTCTATTCCATTTCGATTACTCGACATTTTCCCCCAAGGTTATTTGAGAATTCGACCTTCATATAAACTTATGCATAACTCTAAACACAGTTAGGTGTAATCAGACTTGATTACTTGATTGGTAAAATTTCTTGTCGTTTTGAGTTTGTTTTTTTTACCTCGGTCGAGTCACGAAGAAACCAAATTTGACAAGCTGAAACCTAAATAGTACTTTGATGAGGTTTTTATTTTGGTAAAAGACTAATTATAGTCAAGAACAGAATGAGACCAATTTTGCTGTCAGTGATTTTGGTGTTGATATATTATTGAAAAAGAACTTTTTAGAAAGTAAGCCGTCAAAAGAATATGCCTGCAAGCAAAAAGCCAAACGTCATAATTGATTCTTTATCCTAATATCATTATTCCCATTCAGAAGAGAAACTGAAGACAGGTCTGGTTAGTCACTCAATAGAAATTGATGCGAAACCAATCTCTTCTAGGAGTGATCAATTAAAAAAAAAACATTTTGTTGGAATGCGATCATTTAAGAACAAACAAAGTAAGGGACTGATTTAACAAAAAACTTACTTCGTAAATTGAACCCCAAGCTAAAAACCTATTTGAGGGGAAAATTTTCAAAAAACAAAAGAGAATTTTTTTTCCCTAGACATATTAAGGAGTACATGTTGAATTTGCCAGTCCTATTTCATTGGCACGGAAAACAATAATGAATTTATAAGCGTGTCTCAATGTATTAAGTTGATCTTTGTCCAAGGAAAGTTCGCGATGCCATCGGTAGAGCGGTTTTAAAATCAGTAAAGTTTTTTCTCTTCAATGGTTCATTACAAATTGTACATCATGTTCCATTTAAAAAAAGAAAATTATTTGTTTTTGTGAAACAGAATTACAATCTGTAATGAACCGAGGAAATTTTTTTACTATCTATCTATCTATCTATCTATCTATCTATCTATATATATATATATATATATATATATATATATATATATATATATATATATATATAGGGAGGGAGAGAGATAGATAGATGGATAGATATGTTTGTGTGTGTGTTATATAGATATAAATGTTTGTGTGTGTGTTAGTGTGTGTGCGTTAGTGTGTGTGTGTGTGTGTGTGTGTGTGTGTGTGTGTTAGTGTGTGTGTGTTAGTGTGTTAGTATGTGTGTGTTAGTGTGTTAGTGTGTGTGTGTGTGTGTGTGTGCGTGTGTGTGTGTGTGTGTGTGTGTGCGATGTACCATTGTGACTATTAGTACAAAATCAATTTCGAGATCTGGCTGGAACTGATAGTGTTTATTTCTTTGCACGAATGTCTTTTGGGGAGTTATGAGTCTAGTCATTATTGGCATGCCTCGATGAAAGATAATAGTGAGAACTTGGGCAAACACATCATCTACATTACCTGTCCAGACATTTGCAGCCAAAAAACTAACAATCAGTTACTCTCTTGGACAAAGGTGTCAAGAGTCAAGTATTAGTGTGTCTATCTGCATATGTGCATAAAAACAGATACGCAGTCATTTAGAATTGATATATACCTTCCTATTTTCATTTTTATATCTCCTCTGTCTGTCTGTCTCTCTCTCACTCTCTCTCTCTCTCTCTCTCGCTCTCTCTCTCTCTCTCTCTCTCTCTATATATATATATATATATATATATATATATATATATATATATATTGTGTGTGTATTAGTCTGTGTGTCTGCGTATTAAAACAGAATCTTATATATAATAAAGATATGCTTAAACACTGTGTCACGACGTTTCTCTCGGACAATTGCGGGAATAAAAACGGTTGGAGGCTTTTGATATTTCACTCTGGATGGTTTTAGACTATATGAAGCGTTATTGAGTCTACGGTCGTAAAATATTGCATCATTACTTTGGTTTTATTGCTCTATATAGCTCAGGATAACCGCCTGTAGGACACACATAATAAATACATAATTTGATTTCAAATGATTTAATTTCAAATCTGATTATTTTGTCTCAAATTATTTCCTTTTTCGACGTTGAAAATTTACCTAGACATCTATGCGTACACTTGAACACACACACACACACACACACACATGCACATACATATATATACTTGAGATCTCTGTGTATATCAAAGGAAAACATTGGATCATTATCAGTAAAATATGAAATAAGGAGACTGATAAGTGTGTATATATATATATGTATATATGTATATATATGTATGTGTATATATATGCATGTGTTTGTGTGTGTATATATATATATATATGTGTGTGTGTGTGTGTGGTGTGTGTGTGTTGAGAAATGGGAATATTTGATTCGAAAGAACGGTTATAAATTGCATTATATTGAATACAAACTTATCTGAAATGATCCCCCGTCATTACACGGTTGATATGTCACTCACTCCAGATCACGTGAATGGAATTAACAATTAAAGAAAATGGGGCTACAGCAGGAATCGAACCTGCCACCGATAGGATGAGTGATACATTGACCATGTAATGAAAGGAAATCATTTCAAAAGGTTTCTATTTAACACAAAGCAATTTATAATTTTGAAAATATATATATATATATATACATTTATAGATATATATATAATTCAAATATGTTTATTGCATTTGGCTAAATTTCAATTATATATCTACCTATCCATTGTTGAAATTCGAATCGAATGACAGTCTTCTTTACTTCCCGATTTATTAGTGAATCTTTAATAGACGATTATATTCGACCTAAAGAAATGAATGATGAATAATTCACTTCACGTCATTTAAGTACACGAATATTGACAATCCTCGGTCTGCCCTCGCTCATGGTCTTCTCTTGGTTGATGTTGATGGCGTTGTTTCCCAACACAATGAAACAATAGACAGGAAGTGGATATCCTCCAAAGACACTTGCGGGTGCAGCTAGTGGTACTGACACGACCGGATTATGTTAGTGTGGGGCCCTGGAGCATATATCACGGAGGAGCCCCAAATTATGAACAAATACCATAGGTTCAACAATGCGCCCAACACTCATGGTATTAATAATAGAAAGAGGAAGAGGGAGACGAGGGGGAAAAGGAAGAGCATGTAGTCTATCTTTGGGTCAGTTGATTCTCATGCTTGTAAAATATTGTGATATGGAAATATTTTGCGAGTATGATTTTCTGTAAAAATCGTAAACGGCCATTTTTAGTGAATTTTCAGCCATTTTGGCTTTTATGCGGTCCTTGGGTATTCTATTATGTCATAAACAATTCAATGTCGTCACCTATCTTAATGCCATCATGCAATCTAGTGACATCATACTTCTTTCCTTCCTACTTCGATTATTTAACATAACTGGGACCGACCCATCTAATCGATCGAAAAGCGTTCCATAGAGATGTATTGACATATCTTAGATACACAAATAGTTTGGTATCAATTTCAAAAGTCGAAAGTTTGATTTCAATCATACAAATCGACCATGAAGAGTTTTTCTATACATAGCAATGTTTTGTATTGAAACTATCCAACTTTCTCTTCTTATTGGATATAATTTCTTGCTTGCCATGCAAACATGATTGGTTCATTTTTATATATCCAAGCAGCGACTTCTCGGCCCACCACCGTTAGGTGAAAGGATAACTCCGCATGTGATAGCTCAACACATTTCAGCAAATATAAGAACAACGAAAAAAATTATGGAATCCAAAAAATATTATTGAGATACAAAAATCAAATTTTCTTTGAGTCGAATTATCTTAATGAATTAATGTACTTGTGTGGTTAGGTTAGATGATTCATAGTTCGCAGAAACAAACCATTGAATTAAAATGATTTGATGCAAAAAATGGATTTTTTTGTCAAGTACGCAGTCTGGCTGAATATGAGTTTTTCAGCAAACTATAAAACCCTATGTTTAATATTAAAATCGCATTTTACTTTGCAGTATGGGTGAATGAGTACTTACAAATCTATAAAAACAATTTATCACAAAATATTAAAACTCTTTTTCGCTTTGCCATACTAGTACTACATCTTATAGTGGAATGAGTTTGTAAACAAACTATAGTTAAGGGTTAAAACATCTTTTACAAACATTGAAAAAACTTTTTTGTTGTGACAGGTACAGTTCGTGTGTTTGACAATTCATAATAATCACGCTCGGAACTTCTAAGACGTACTTGTCTCCTTTCTACGCATCCATACAAAAAATAAAGTACAACATTTTTAAGTCAAATTTAGAAAAAATAATAATTTTAATGGAATGTTCTATCTTTCTTTCGATTTATCTATTATCTACATATCTCAGCCTGCTCATATCTATCTATAAATCATATCTTTTTTTTTTTTTGAGTGTGTGTGTGTAAGTGTGTGCATTTATATGCAGACCCTTATCAATAAATCAAGAATCTGAATACTTGTCTCAGGTACCAAACGCATTGTAAAAGACAAGTCTACAACCGTTATTTTTGGGGTGTGGGAACGATTAATCACTGCTACCCACAACCGACCGGTTTGAATTGTGTTTTAGATTATTCATGCGTTCTGACATTTGTAAGTATTGATCTCTTTATCTATGTATCTCTGTCTCGCCGCAGAGACTACAACTTACCATACACACTCCCCTAAATGAGCGAGGAGAGCGTTTACTTTATTTTTGAAAAGTTTCCCCAAAATAAGTTTTGGTGGGTGATTCAATTCATAATGTAAATTTATGCTAGATTGGTCCCTTATTCTGTACCTGGCAGCAATCACCTCCAGTTTTTTTTTCTTTTGTTGAAAATTCAGACTTTTCAGTGATTGCTACCAATCAAGAGGCAAGAGAAGTAATTCGTTCGTATTTTTTTCTCATTTTCTTCTTCAGATTGATCACCCCCGCACGGCATGGTGCCAAAATACGGACTGAGTTGGTGGCGGTGATTCATAATTTCTCAGAGGATGCAACTTTGTGTTGTTTCACGAGATAATACTTATAACGATACTTGATATTTGTGAGTAACTGAAGCAGTCTTCTTATACAAAAGTCACGTGTTACCCTAAAAGAGAGAAGGGAAATAGGCTGACTCATCTCAGAAGATATCTCATAAAATATTAGAGGATATCTCATAAAATATTTCTAAGAGTGACCGACTTGACACTTACCGATTTTCAGTAATATCGATAAAGTCCATTCGAGATAAATTTAAAATTGATGAAGTTTGTCACTTTGATGGGGTTATTATCTGAGCAATTCGGGAAAAAAATCTCTTAAACAAAGAAGACACTGTGCACCCATGTGTGTGTGTGTATGTGCGCGTGTGTGTGTATGTGTGTCTTTGTTTTCTTTTTATTTCATTTTTCTGATTTATGTGTATTTACATTAGATAAGAATAAACATGTACGTGTGTGGATAAATGTGGGCAAATTTTCTGTTGGGTAAATTTTCTTGCGTACACAATTAAAATGTATTATTCACTGTGAAACCTTTTTTAAAAAATTTGTTCCCGGGTATCAAGTGTTATTGGGAACTGACAATCAAAACAGTCAACATAGGTTTTATCCGTTTCTAAGTTGGTCTGACTGGCTAGTCTACTGTGTGTGTATCACGTGAATAGGTCGCTCTAATAGAGGTAGAGGGCGGAAATTTTCAAAATTTACTTCTTGTTTTGTCTACAAAAATACTTTTTTTTAATTTTTGACAACCCCTTCCCCAATACGATTTTAGAGGGGGGCAATTTGCAATGTAAATTTCTACTACATTGATCCCTTAGTTCGTGTCCAGCAGTGATCACAGCTGTTTTTTGAAAATTCAGTCTTTTTTTAGTGATCACTGCCCAATAAAAGGTGAGAGAATTAACTTATCCATTGATCACCCTTTTTTTTTAATTTTTGATTGATCACTCACAACACGGCATGGTGACAAACGATATTGGTCGCGTGACTGCTTCTTTATTGTGACCAACTAGACCAGTTTTCTGATTGCCAAGGTCTAAAAGAAAGCCCCCCTTTAAACTTTGCTTCTCTGACCACAACAGCAATGATTTGAAATCAAGTTATTTCCAATTGGACGACGGGGCGATTCGTATATTTTTGCTCCTGGATGGTGAGTATTATTTTCTGATTGCTTATGTGTAAAACGTATAGAAAAATATGATTACCCCCTTCAAACTTTGCTTTTGTGACTGGCACAGTGATATTCATATGTAATCGTTATTCCGACTTTATTTAGAAAATATGAAAATCTGCCCTGGCGTGAAACTGAAAATAAGTAGATTTCAAATTATCATAGTCCTGATCACAAAATTTGCTTGGAATAATTGATATTTTCTGAACTTTTTACGCATTCAGATTTAATCAATTCGAAAACAACACACATTACCCAAGATTGAGAAAAAAAAAGTAGTGATGTGTGTCATTGTAGCAACATGAGTGAGCACATATGTCTCGTGTATTTAAACACCTATGATCCATTGTGGCCTGATCGAACGAAAGCGTAGATTCGAGTTCACAATGACATCTTTTGAAAGCTGTAACTATTGATTCACTTTGTTTCTATTTACGTGGCCTGCGCCTCATCCCAAAGAGTGACTCAGAGTCAAAATGACCACCAATTCAACATGAGTCACTGCTTCTACGACCACAGGTTGCACGCGTTTATGGGATGCTGAAAGATCACCTAATCCAAAAAAAACAAAACAAAAAAAGCAACAAAAAAAACAAAAAAAAATACAAAAATGCTCAGTCGGTTCCAGTCAGTGATCCCTCTATTCTGTGCGTGTTCGCATGCACACACGCCTTATAACCAACGCACGAAAGGAATCAATTTGCCTGCAATAGATTAATTACCTTGAATTATGTAATAATCAATAATCACACGCATAATTTTTTGTATAATAATATCATATTGATAATGTGCATTATATAGGTACGCCTTGATTAGTGCGATTAATTCGTTCCGATATTTTCTGCTCTGTTCGAGATTTCATAATTTAATGATTTTTTTTTTCTTTTCAACCGATGGACATCACGACTCACAACATGTTTCCCTAGAGAGCATATGCGCAAAAGAGGTCAGCATAATACAAGATGAAGAGACGAATTAGACAAGTTCAGAAAGTATTGGCTCCACAACGCCTATGATAGTGAGGTCTAGCAAATCCTGGGAAAAGTTTATGTCCAACAAAGGACGATAAAAGACTGATGAAGATGACGATGATGATGATGATGATTTTGTTTACAGCTTATACCTAGTTATATCAATTTTTTACAGAAATACTTCAACCGCAAAGCATCAAAACTATACTATTCAAGGTATTACGGCAATTCTTCTACCCGAAAATTGTATTTTATATGAAATTATCTTGAAAAATACCAGCACATGGCAAGGCATTGTTCGTCCCAAAATGACCACAGAGATCCCAAAAGCACTTTTTTGAATTAAAAAAAAAGATGGTGCTTAATTGTGTACTCTTGCACATTTTCATGGTTGTATTCTCCAAAATGTGACCAGGAACATCCAGAGACACACACACACAAACACATACCGTAGTCACACGGACACTCAAAGAGATGTATCTGTTGCTCACTTGACTGGTGAGTTGGGCAGGTCATTCATGGGGCTACAGTTATTTGAAAATGGTCTGAAGTACTAGCAACGCTGTAAGTCGCCCAGGGTACTAAGTACTGGGGGCACTTTTCATATTTCTGAAGCAGTATGACTCTCTAAACACGAATGGAAAAAAATGAGGAAATGCATTGATAGAACCGAAAAAAGAAGTCAAAATAAGAATTTTTCATGACTGAAGTCTAATTTTCCAGTTGTATCAGACAATCAAATTCTTTTGTTGAGGTGAAGCTAATAGGAACAATTGTCAAAAAAAATTTCTCCTGCCTTTTTATTCCTATGTATGTAATTTTCTCATTGTGAAACATAAATAAGATAATAATATACTTTAAAGGGTAGTTTATCCGGAGTATCAATACCGGTCGAGTCCAAACTCGTTTGTTGTGAACGACGAAACTCTTGAATTTTTACTTTATTTTCTCTATTCCTATAGCACACTGGAGATTCATCAGACAAGGTTGCGATTTAGATAATCAGTGAATATTGCTGTGGGGTGCTATTCCATCGCCCTAGAGGAAATGCCTCACAAAGCTAAAAGATTCCAATAGCTACGAGGGGTGAGAATCGGTGTAATGCCTCTCCCAAGGGAATCAATGTACAGCCATGACCGAAATTCGCTCCGATCCCTTTTTTTTTCGTGCCACCTCTACATGTTCTGTTAGATTATGGACGTAGCTATTGTAGCCGACCACAGGGTGAAAAAATCAAAAAGTGAAAAAAAAAAAATTCTAGGATCTCACCTGGGAGCCGACGTGGTTGGAAAACATGAGATTTCGGATGTGTCCATATGATTCTTGGAGCAAGCCAGCAGAAAGTATAGATTGGGAAAGGCTTTTGGGCATTTCTGACTGATCAGATCAGCGCTTCGGTTGACAAGATTGCTGAGGCGGGTATCAGAGATTCGAGGAGACTTGCTGCCATTTGATCCTCAACCATAACAGATACGCCTGGCATGAACGTTTGAATACACGTATAGGAAGATACATATTCTTAGAGTAACAGGAAAAGCTGAATCACTTCATGTATAAGGATGACTGCTAAACTTTTGCTAATAACAAAAACGAATTGGAATGTTGATACCAATGGTCAGTGTCTTCAATCAAGACCAGTCCGTGAAATCTAATTCAACCACTCGACTCAGTGAAACCAACAATTTGATAACCCTGTTACAAGAAGCTAATTCTCTCTCTCTCTCTCTCTCTCTCTCTCTCTCTCTCTCTCCAGTTTCTATCTGTCTATCTCTTCTCTCTGTCTCTCTCGCTCTCTCCATTTTTGGGTCTTTAGGACCAACTATTTTACAACCCTCAAACAAGAAGCTTATTTTCTCTCTCTATCTCTCTCCAGTTTCTATCTCTCTATCTCTCCTTTCTGTCTCTCTCTCTGTCTCTCTCTGTCTCTCTCTCACTCTGTCTGTCTCTCTCTATATATTTGCTTGCCTCTCTGTCTGTCTGCCTGTCTGTCTATGTCTCTCTTTCTGTTTGCTTGCCTCTCTGTCTGTCTGTATCTTTCTCTCTCTGTTTGCTTGCCACTCTGTCTGTCTCTCTTTGTTTGCTTGTCTCTCTGTCCGTCTGTACGTCTCTGCTTGGTCTCTGTCCGTCTGTTTGTCTCTCTCTCTCTCTCTCTCTCTATATATATATATATATATGTATATATATATATATATATATAAACGATTTCTATCTCTCTATCTCTCCTCTGTGTGTCTCTCTCACTCTCTCTCTCTCTCTCTCTCTCTCTCTCTCTCCATGTTTTGCGTCTTTTTGATCAATCATTTGCCATCCCTGTTACAGATACCTAATTTTGTCTCTCACTCTTTTTCTGCCGACTTTATTGGTCCCTAAGATGAATTCTATTTGTCCCCAACCGCTTATACGTCGTGCCGGCTCTGATACACAGGTAATAATATTTGAGTCGTCAAAAGAAGGAAGACTGATCTAGCTATTGCATGGATATACTACGAAGAGAAAACCTTCGACATGACCCCACAACACTGGATATCTGAATATGCTAAAAACCATTCCATCAATGTGGAATTAAGAGAGAATGCAACGAAGAACTGGAGGTTAGAACTGGCAGCAAAGCTCAACCACTACTGTTCAAGAAGAGACGTTTTCATGTTATCAATGTAATATTTCCTATTGAAAATAGTATTCTATTTGAAATTATCTTGAAAAATACTTCGGTATTGATTTGAGCATTGTTGGTCCAAAATGACCATAGAGACCCCTAGAAGCACGTTTTTGAATTAATAAAAATTATGGTGCCTAGGGGTGTACTCATGCATATTCTCGAAGTTATAGCCCCCGAAATGTGACCAAGAACATCCAGACACACACACATACACAAAGACACGTGCCATAGACACACGGACACCCAGAGAGAAGTATCCGTCGCTCAATCGACTGTTTGGACGGGTAGGTTATTTGTGGGGCTACGGTGATTCGATAATGGTCTTAGGTATTGGCAACACCGTCTGTCACCCAGGGTATTAAGTGCTTGGGGCACTTATCATGTTTCTGAAACTGTATGAATTTCTAAACGCGAATGAAGAAAAAAAAAAGAAAATGAACAAATATAACCAAAAAAAGCAAAAAACAGTCAAAAAAAGAATATTCCCGGACTGAAGTCAAATATAATTAAGAATTCAATCTCTATTGCATAAGAAGAGAAATTTTCAGGGAAACCCGACCCCCATTTCTGTTCGTTACAGCAATGATCTCCCTAATTGCATTTTATGATATTGTAAAGGAGGATATGGATTCATAAGAGTCACAGAAAAAAAAACCCAACTCTCCCATTAGTTTCGAACAGAAGGGTTTACAACCAGTGGGTTCTCCTGATACTCACCTATGGAGCTGAAATATGGAACCTAACTAAAGGTTCTCAGAGAAAGAACTATGAAACTTGCACAAGAGAGGATCAAGAAAGCGCGATGTATTAGAGAGTAAAAAGAAAACAGAAGTCAGAGATACCATAAAATACATTGAAAAAACTCAAATAGTTATAGTCTGGCCATGTTGTAAGAATGTCAGTAATCAAAATGTGGATCCACAGAGATCATAAGCGAAATTGTGGCCAGCAAAAAAATAATAGAATGGCGTGACGATTGAGAGAATTTCAAAAGGTATCGGTGCTGTGAAGCCCACGAATCTTGGCTTATGTCCAACGACGTACATTAAAAGACTGTTACTGCTACTGCTGCCGCAGCTGCTGCTGCTGCTGATGATGATGATGATGATGATGATCTCATGTATGTGGCTGACGTGGAAATATTTGCCAAAAATAAAGTTGTATTGAAAGGAACGGTCCAAAGAGTCAGAATTTTCTAGCCAGGATCGGCATTGAGGTGCCCAATTTCGACCATAATTCTTCCCAAATCCTTGCAGAACAATTTCCAATATTCAGACGGATTTCTATATTTCATCTTCGATGCCGTTATTTGTTCATCATTCGTTTCATGGGGGGAATCATAGCAGCGTAAAACCGTTCATCTTCGGCATGACATTTTCGGTGGCCACGACAGAATTTCAGGAAACTTTCCTCGTAAATCAGATTCTCCCTCTATTATCATCATTATTATTGTTATTCACACAAATTGCCCGGTGGTCATCGCTGGAGACTGGATGACAGCAAGTCTCCTCAGGTCTCCATCCCTCATCTCCACAATCTCATAGTCCTCAGTAGTACTGTGGTTTACAGTTTCACACCAGTTGCCCTGTTGTTACGGCTGAAGGCTGAGTGACAATAAGTCTCCTTATGTCTTCAGTCGTCCTCTCATATCTCCCTAACCTATTACAGCAGTACTGTGGTTCGTACCTCCACCACCATTTGTGGTGTGAGTGTTTATTTTCTGGTGATTTGTGAATCGTTTTTTTTCCTCTCCTCTTCTCCACTCCTCCCTTATCGTCCTCGCCCATCCCAGCAGCGCTGTGGTTAGTACCGTCTACACCATACCTTTTTCTTGGCTGTTAGGCAAGTACTCTCCTCAGTATTCGTGCAGTCTCAGGTAGTGCTGTGGTGGTCTGTATAGTCTCCATCCTTCCTCTGATCCCCAGTTCGAATCTCATGTTCAGTGTATTATTATTATTATTATTATTATTATTATTATTATTATTATTATTATTATTATTGTTTGTTTTTTTTGTTTTTTTTTTTGAATCTCACACCAGTTGCCTGGTGGTAACCGCTGGAGTTTGAGTGACAGCAAGTCTCCTCAAGTCTCCAGCCCTCCTCTCCTAGTACTAGCAGGTCGCAGTAATTCTGCGATTTACAGTTTCACACCGGTTGCCCAGTGGTTATCGCTGAAGGCTGAGTGACAATAAGTCTCCTCAGGTCTTCAGCTACCGTCTCCTCCCTCTTTCGCATATCATGACAGAGCTACAATTCGTTGCAGTACTTATATCTCTAGCACCTTCCTCAGTACCCGTGCAGTTCCCAGTAGTGCTGTGGTCTGTACGGTCTCTATCCTTCCCCTAATCCCGATCTCCTCCAGTCTCACCCTCAGCGTTTTGGGGACAGTTCCTAGTGCGCCCACTATGACCGGTACTACCCTGGTTTTCATGTTCCACATCTTCCTTAATTCTCTTGCTAGGTCCTGGTATTTTTCCCATTTTCCACTCTCCTTTTTTACTCTATGGTCTGCAGGTACAGCCACGTCTACTATTTGGCAGGCCTTCCTTTTTTTGTCTACCATTACCAAGTCCGGTCTTCTTGCCTGGATGAGGTGGTCAGTTTGGATGTCAAAGTCCCAGAGTAGTTTTTGGTTGTCATTCTCCAAAATCGCCTCTGGTTTGTGCTGATACCACTTTTCCACATGGTTGAATCCCTATTGTTATTATTACAAAAGAAATGTTTCGATGAATATCACCTATGAAGCTAAGAAACTGAAAATGTAAACATTTTTAGGGAAACGATTTTGTATTGTTCTTGAAATTACTCCCGAAAGAGTTTTCATTGTATGTTCGATTCACTATGTAAATTTATGCTGAATTGGACGTTTGGCTAGCTCCCCAGACCACGTGGAAACCAACAATTTCAACAAACGATGGTTTGGTCTCCATCCATCGATCGGTCGAGAAATGAAGACTAATTCCCTGTCACACGACGCAGGAGCATCTTACTTTGGGAATCGACTGTTGAACTGATGCCATATTACTAGGAAAATCATGGACTTTACAAGTATACAGATGTATTTTGGGGTGAGAAGACTGTATCACTGTTTATTTGTCATCCCATAATAGCAAATTGTGACACGAAGCTGGGATTTTTTTATCTATGTAGAAGTATCCATATACGATGCCCGGCAAACGCAGTTTATGATGGTGAATCATCAAAAATTGTTCGATTCCTTCGGCCGTTCCTGAAGACATCAATATGAGCCCTCAACTTGATCCCTCTTGATATAGTGGGGTGGTGCTGCCATGGGAGTGGATCAATGGCCACCAGGCTTCGATGGGTTTTCGGTTTCAAACCATGCTTGATCAGAAACGATAGTTAGAGGAAACAGATCATAAATGTCGGGTTTTGTAGGTCCCTATATTTGAAAATATGCCTTAAACTCTGTGATGGATTATTTGTCATCTGGCCCTCCTGGTTGAGCTTTAGTAAGACTCCTGGGTCCAATCCCTGTGCCACCCATCGTTGAATAGAATTAAGTGATGTTTGTCACGTTGAATAATATGTATTGGTGCATCGTGTATAACGTACTAAATGCACAATATATATATATATATATATATATATATATATATATATATATATATATACAAAAGTACTAAAGTATCATTTTTAATACTCACGTGTACAGCAGAGACGTATGGTGCTACGTATCTTGAGTATGCTGTGTGCCACTGATGCACAAAAAATCAAAAATTTCAAAGTAAAGTTTTACACCCTCGCTCATTCGATGTTAAAAACGGCAAACAAATAAAAAATAAATAAGAGAATCAAAGAAAGAAAAAAAATTGGATTCGACACTATATTCCGCTGGTGGAAATGTTTAATTAAAATTCTGTTTTTCATTAATTCTCTAATTTCTACAATCAGGACCACCTTTTCGACATCGTGCGAAAAAAACTTCTCTTGTCCGCTGCTTCTAAAGCCACTAGAATATTTCTGCGTTTTTACTCACCCGTTGCACACAGTACACACAAGATACAAAGCACCGCACACCATGGGTGTACAAGCAATTACACAATTTTGGCTCTGATCCCCTTCACTTCCGGGGTCTAAGCTTTAGTCTACTCAGCCTAATGATTAATCCGTCGCTGTCTACAATTATTTCACCAGAATCTGGTACGGCTGTCAATGAAGTTATTTTCAATCCAACACCCACTCGTTCTGTTTGATATATAGACAAGAAAATTGTAGCACTCAGGGGGATTAAGTTCAGCTTCTAATTAAGTTGTTATAGACTAAAGGTCTACATGTCGTAACGCGTTCAGTTGAAAAGCCGCTTATAAACACAGCCATCTCCTAAAGGGGGAAAGCGCAAAAAACATTTCCTGAAAACATTATTGATTTCAGCAGTCGATTCAGAACAGCCTAAAATAACAAGTAAGTTACTTAACTTTCTCAACTAGATAGCACCCAGAGAGCACAACACCTCTCCCAATACTTTCTCCAATATCATTAAACTTTCGAATGCGAATGACGGAAATTTCAGGTCATTGAAGTTCTCCAGCAAACCAAATAAAACTCAATAAAATTTCTGTTTATTGCGATTTGTGGTAGTTCTGTCTTTTGTCTTGCAAACGGCACGGGCTTCTACTTTGTAATAGATAGCTATTAACCTTTGCCACTTTCCACAGTTTATGGGTTAAACGCTCCACTTCCATCAGGATGACGTCACCAAGATGACATCATTACTGCGCTGATACATTCGAAAAGCCGAAAAAATTACTGCAACGTTAACAAAATCTTAATGTTAACGAAATTGTGAACAATCGTTGTTCCATTTGAAAATTCAATCAATTGTCTTTCAGTCCAAGGCCAACACTTCCAGAAGACTTCACCGGAATTCCATGAGGAACATTTGGATTCTGGAGAATCTGCGAGATATATTTCTTATCATAATAGATAAGAAATGGCTAAATCGGCTGAAGTTTTTATTTCTGGCTAATTTTAACTCTAATCGTTTGTATGTTTGCGAACAAACAGACAAAACGTGACCGAATACACAAACTCTGTCCAGAATACCCACGGAGATATCTCAAATTAGGATTAGATGAAACTACCTTTATATTTACAGTCAGTAATACCAACCTAGACCCTTGTCTTTATTTTGGTATATGACGTAATGGTAACAGCAGCAGCAGTAGTAATAGTAGTACTAACATATAATTTCAGCCGTTTTCTTTCAACGAATATCTTTATGCTTCACCACCTACCTTTGGTGTATTCTTACCCTGCTTTTTCCTCCTTGGAGTTGAATGCCGACTCATTTTACTTTCTTGCCTTCCTTCTTTTCTCTTCGTGCCAGCAGCCTAACGAACACATATACGCACACACAGATCTTTGTTAGCACCAATGTTGTGTTCTTATGTTCGCATTACCATTTTTCTCTCTTTCTGTTTGCTATGTCATTGACACACTGATATATGTCATAAATCATAATGAAAAAATTCACGAATGCTACATTCTTTATTTTTCTATCTTATGCAATCACTAGCATCGACAAATTCTCCGACAAAAATTTAATAAGACCTATTTATGACAGGTTTTTTTTTTCCTGAAAAAAACACAAATATGACGCCATCGTTAATAAAACTCATTTCAGTTATTGGCTGAAAGCGTTCAAAGTCACTTGAATTGTTGCTAGTCTAAATAATATTCTAGATTCTAGTAAACGAGTTAGAGGTGGGGAAAGATTTTTCAAAAGATATGGTAATGGGGAAACTTAGTTTTTCAGAGAATTCTTTTCTTTTCTTTTTCGTTGGGTATGTAATTAATCTTTTACGTTCTTTTTGGTGAAGTAATGGAGACGTATAGAAGAGACTGTCTCAGGAACCAATTTTCTCCTCCTTCGTCACACATTGATAAACGGTGTAGCAAATAAGTTCTTTCAGTTGCCCCTGGGAATTACTAGCTTCCTCTTTTTCCCACAGATATTACTTATAATGTAAGCAAGACTGTAATATGTAATGCACTATATCACTTAATTTTTTTTCTCTTACCTTTTTCGCTTCTTCAGATTATTTGTGTAGTTGGTACCAGTAAATGAAACGAAGATACCAAATGATAAGAATAAGTCTAAGGAGTACTATTCTGTATTGATCGTAAAAGGAACACTTTAAATAATGAATCCACTTATCCAAACGAGGGAGACTCGTATTATTTCTTGATAAAAAAAAAACACCTTAGGTCGTCGTCTATACGCAAAAACTAATACCGTCTATGGTTTCTCGTGCGAATCTATCTGTACTAGTCTGCTTTAAACCACCGACCAGTTGGTTTTAATCTTTCTAACTATCTATTTACTTACAGTACATTCTCCTGTAGACTTGTGCTGGCTGGTGCAATACAGTAGCCAATGAAGGCATTCTGAGACCTGGTATTGCTACGTCCAGTCTCCAGAGATCAGCAATCCCCTGGGGAGAAGCTCCCCGTTGCACTGAAAGGATAGAATGGGGCTTGCCCTAAAGCTTTTGCCACACCTGTTGTAGGAACTGGAGCAATTTTTTCTTGTACTTCCCGTATACGGGACCTACATTAAGCCGATCTCGTGCAAAGGGGGATATGATTTATCTATGTTAGTGTTTTGAAAACACTTACTCCTCTTCTATACGTGGAAGGTTCTTTGTCGGGTAGTACCTACTTCAGCATAATTGAAAGCCAAGTACACTTTCTCATACCAAAAGTCTCCTACAATTGTTGTGGGATCTTTAATCAGGACGATGCAATTTTCCACACGGTACGTGTTGTGCAGAACTGGTTTCAGGAACATAAATATGACTTAATTGTGTCACCCTGGATACCAAAGTCCCGAGTGTTCAGTCCTGTAGAGCACTTATGGGATGTGCTGGACGGACAATTTCGCTCTGAAGAACCTCCATCAACTTGCAGCAATCAAAGAACCTGCTGTGAACAGCATAGCACAAGGCCTCAGAGGAGAGATAGTAGAGTTGTTTTGTGGGCACACAGAGGACGGACAATTCATTAGAATGTGCCTATAATATTTTGGCTCATTAGTATATATATATATATATATATATATATATATATATATATATATACGACAAAATATCCAGAATTATATCCAATGCAATAGTTAGGAATGGTTATTTCAAAATCTGAAATCTCTACAATCGAACTCTATCATGAATTCAAATCAAAGGAAAATTAATTTTTCAATAATTATATTTGAAGGTTCAAGATTGATTCTAGACAGTGACATAATGTCATCGTAACTATTTAATTCAATCTAATTGTCTGATTTAATCATTAAAGTAGATTCACATAAAAATGACACAAGCAAATTGTTCGTTTTCGCTAATTTAGTTGTTTTGTTTTTTTCATATTGAGATTTGAGATTTTGAAATAACCATTCCCAACGATTGGCCTCATAAAATACCTGTTTTGAACCTAATTCAAAACCTTTTGTCTCATTATTAAGCTACGCTCTCATGATGTTCATTTTTGTGAAATGATATTTTTCGTAATAGTCAGTGGGTAGTCTAAACTATATATTTTTTTTCAATTATTGATGCAAAAACTATGAAACAAATCTTTCCCTAAAAATGTTTTCCAGAAGAAAAAGTTACTTATATTATATATATATATATATATATATATATATATATATATATATATATATATATATATATATATATATATATATATTTAAGCAGCAATTACACTTTCAAGGTACTTTGATTAAACAAGATAGATAGTTTTTGTTGATTCAAATTCTTTTAATTCCTTTTTTTTATGTTTGTGAATAAGTTGTTTTTTTCGCTGTCCAAAGTTTTTACTGTAGTTCTTCAAGCACTCTCTGTCATCTTGGATCATTCCCAGGATGTATTTCTAAGGATTTTACTGTATAGTGTCCATGGTAATAGTGATAGATTATCGATATGAATGACAATATTGGAAATTTTGTATCATAATCGCTGAAATTTCTCTTGCATCGATTTGGCTGTTAAAGTAAACCTGGGCGACACTTGTTCTTAAAATGCAATTTGAATAAATAACTTTTTATCAAATAGAAACACATTTGAAATGATCTACCGTCAATGTATCATTCACTCTATCGGTGGCAGGTTCGATTCCTGCAGCAGCCCCATTTTCTTTAATCGTTTTATTCTATTCCCGTTGTCTACAGCGAGTGTTACAAACTGTGTATCTCAAATAATTTTTTATATAACATAACGCAAATTCAAAGTCATAATTCATTCTCTCGGACCAAATATGTACATTTCTTAACACACACACACACACACACACACACATGCATATATAATTTAGATAACTTAATGGAAATAAATCTGCGTTTCTCTCTCACTATATATACATATATATATATAGAGAGAGAGAGAGAGAGAGAGAGAGACAGACAGACAGACAGACAGACAGACAGACACGTAGATCTTATTTCCATTAAGTTCTGCCTACCACTGATAGTGAAGCACGTGCAGTGATACACCTGAAGGTTCTGGCCTTTCCTTTTTGATGTAAGAATAGATCAATCACCTGGGATTATCATTTATTCCCGTCTTCTGTGTCTCCTTATCATATATGACCTTCTCATGTGGGTACGAATTGCAGCTGAGGGCGTCCAAGAGACAAACATCAAAGAGACATTCGTCATGTTTGACACTAGCAACGACCAAAGCGCCAAGTCCTGCAGACATTGTATGGAATTATTACAAATCAGGGTTGCCATATTGGCGAGTTTATGGCCAAATTTGACAAATCTGGCCATTTTTTAAAAATCTTTTGACTGAAAACTTTTTGGTTTCACTATATTGAAATTGTTGGCCATTTTGACTTTCTTGCGACGGTTTTTTAATTCATGTTTATTGTTCATATGTACTCAATTATTGCAATGTTTTATGAACAATCATGTTTTTTTCATTACTATTCACCTTCATCCAATTTTCCAGTTTGCTTTTTATCACGATTTCATCCAGGCTGTTATCATGAAGTTGCAATAGAGAGGCAACTGAAAAATTATGATGTACATAAAATGCAGTGAAAGCGCTTATTACTCATAATTTACCCAATATTATTTGATAGAGAATAGATGATAAAGTAATTTTTTCTATAAACATTATTGTTATTTTGCCATTTGCGAGAAAGGTATACAACCAATGCATCCTCCCGATGGTCACTTATGGAGCTAAAACATGGAACCTAACCAAAAGACAGACCTGCAAACTGAGAACCATGCAACGTTCACATGAAAGAATTATGCTCAATCTCTCATGGATAGACCACAAGACAGCACAATACAGTAGGGAGAAAAACAGGAGTCCATTAAAAAAGCTTACATGGCAATGGGCTGGCCGTGTTGCAAGAATGGCAGACAACCGATGGACATCATGGCTCACAACATGGATCCCTTGAGATCACATGCGCAACCAGGGCTATCAGATGGAGAGACGAACATGACAAATTCAGAAAGCACTGGTTCTGCGACGTCCACGTAAGTGTGGCGAATCCTAGGGGAGGTCTATCTCCAACGACAGACGTTAAGAGACTGATGATGATGATTTGACAACCCTGTTAAAAGTACCTGAGTATCCCTTTCTCTTCTCGCTCACACTCAACAGCACTTATTGACTCTCAACCCTCGCTCCATGTTTCTTAATTCTTCTCTCCTCCCAATATATACTATACTCTCAATCTATCGTCTTTAAATACAGATTATAACTTCCTTATCTAGTGCTTTGTGATCCGGCAACTCCTATAGTTTGGGGTCTGCTGCCATAGCAGAACTTGCCTTCGAGGTCTTTGATTCGGTCTCAATCGAACCGTTTTTTTTTTTTACTGCTTATGACTCGATTCAGTAAATCATATTCATGAAAAACGTAACTGTGTTTTGAAACAGAATCAAGAATTCTAAACTAGAAAATGTGTGATGTTTATGTTGGCATGAGTTATAAACAATATATCAACATGTATCAACATTCACGATACATACATACCCAAATATATACATGTATTTGAACATGTACGCACACACTTGCATGTATAATTTCTATAAACCATTCTTACATAACTACCACTCCTAACAAGATCGTAGTAATAAAGAGCTAATACCTCTATAATCAACCTTATACGTATGTATACCCTTATACACACATATCTATCCACCAATCTATCTATCTATCTATCTATCTATCTATCTATCTATCTATCTATCTATATATATATATATATATATATATATATATATATATATATATATATACACACACACACAGTATATGTGGTACAAATCAAGCTAGCAGTGTAACATTATATAATAATATATCAATAATATAAAGCCACTTCTGAAAAGTAATAGATTTGTTTCATAGAGTGCTCGATACATACCACATTTTACTCATGAAGTTAAGTTGTTTTAGAGTAGAGCTAGAAATAAATTTGCCGGATGAGGCCCTAAGAGGACAGAAACATGAGCTAGTTTGTGCAGCGAATCCACAATCTACTATATATATATATATATATATATATATATATATATATATAGAGAGAGAGAGAGAGAGAGAGAGAGGGAGGGGAGGGAGGATAGAATGCAAATATAAACTCTTGAATTTCAAGTCGAAATTCACTTGGTGATACTTTTATCCGTAGTAAGTAGCAACAGTTTGGTCACTATTTTCCGGGCCCGACCTTTCCTGGTTACCTAGGCTTCAAATCCTGTTCCAGCCTGAAGGGGCAATATCAATTGTTACACGTCTTGAATTTTCAAAGTTTGAAGAATAACGCATACCATGCCTTGAGCTGCCCCTGCGTTATGAAAGATCGCTGCTTTGACGAGATGATAAACCATTCGTAACCCGAAGAGCAAAATATTGGAGGAAGAAAAAACCAAAAAAAACCCTGTCTCCTTAGATTTCACCGATCATATGCTATCCGCAGCTTTGCTACTGAGTCCACATTGATTGAATTATTCTGCTCATCCGTACATATGATTCCCCGGTTATGCGCGTGGCATAAAACTCGTTTTATGAAGCTTTCTTTCATGAATACAATTGGAAACCAATACTCAATGGACGGAATTGTAGTACATACGAACTAAGTTGAAATGAGTAGTTATAAAGTAATAGACGTGCGAAATGGACGGAAAGAAGAAGAAGAAGAAGAAGAAGAAGAAGAAGAAGAAGAAGAAGAAGAAGAAGAAGAAGAAGAAGAAGAAGAAGAAGAAGAAGAAGAAGAAGAAGAAGGAGGAGGAGAAGAAGAAGAAGAAGAAGAAGAAGAAGAAGAAGAAGAAAAAGAAGAAGAAAAAGAAGAAGAAAAAGAAAAAGAAGAAGAAGAAGAAGAAGAAGAAGAAGAAGAAGAAGAAGAAGAAGAAGAAGAAGGAGGAGGAGAAGAAGAAGAAGAAGAAGAAGAAGAAAAAGAAGAAGAAAAAGAAGAAGAAAAAGAAAAAGAAGAAGAAAAAGAAGAAGAAGAAGAAGAAGAAGAAGAAGAAGAAGAAGAAGAAGAAGAGCAACAACAATAAAAGGCCTGACTGCTACAGGGTCAAACTCCACTTTTGCTTCTATTCTAACTAAAGCTGATTACTGAAACCTTTGTATTGTGTATATGATAAATAAAAGATGTATAAAAAATATGCATTTTCTAATTGTCTGAATTTTATGAGGCAGGGTGTATTCTCCTCGTCTATATGTTCAGCACGTTGTTATACGATGAAGTACAAATCATTGGGTGGGAGAAAAATTGGCGGATACGACGACTGAAGGAATTGGCACACATGCTTTCTTCAGTCGAACTAATCAGCTGACCAAGTATAGATATCAATAGCATCTGGGAACGTCTAATCATAAGAGACTTCCGAAAAAAGCAAAAGGGATTTTAAAATGCAAGGGAGAAAACTTGTAAGTACCCCGATAACACAACCAGGATTTACAAAAAATAGATATGACGTGTTTTAGATAAAAGATGTGCTGTGAGCAGTGATTCTGCATTAGTCTCAGCAATACTCGACGAAGGTCGGAGCATTCACAGTCGAAATATCGTAAAAAAATATAGAGGAAAAAAAGAGTCATAAACATACATAATGTCACTTATTTTAGTATAAATGTATTTATTTATTTATTGGAATGTAATAAGGTCTTGTGTATTTGTAAGATGACGTTTTTTTAAGACTTAAGCTCAGTCGGTAAGACACCAGCCTAGCAGTCGTTTGGTTCTGATTTCAAATCACTGTAGAGGACTGTCAATTTTTACTCTCGTAATTCTAGTGAGGATTGATCTTGTGGTTCTTGATCTTGTGTAGAAAAACAAAGTCAACTGGAGGTTTTGACTTGAATTTGACAAGAAGAAGAAGAAAAATACGAAGAAGATGAAGAGAAGAAGAAGAAGAAGAAGAAGAAGAAGAAGAAGAAGAAGAAGAAGAAGAAGAAGAAGAAGAAGAAGAAGAAGAAGAAGGAGATGAAACGTCTTCATTTAAAACTGTAAATCGGGTCGTATGTTAAAATGTTAACGAGTTAATTAACAAGTTAACTGGTTAATTTTACTGGGATCTGCTCAGTATATAAATTGTAATTTCCCATTTTACAAGTTTAGATCAATTAATTCGAGGGGCCTCAAGACTGAACATTATATGAAAGAAAAGATCAGGATTCTAGGTTATCATAAAATTCATTAGAAAACTCAAACGGCAATGAGTGGGCTAAGATGCACGGATGCCAGTAAACTGCACTGCAAGACCTCACGAAATTGTGGCCAGAGAAGAATAAGTTCAGAAAATACTGGTTCCGCGACGCTCACGACCAAGGGGTCTGGTGAATTTTGGCCCGCATTTTAAAAAAAGAGGGGGTGATCGACGAATAAGTAACTTCTCTCACTTTTTGTGTGGGTAGTGATCACTAAAAAATCGAAATTTTCAAAAATAGTTGGGCACAAAATGGTGATCAATGAAATTATATTGTAAATTGAACCCCTGCACTATATAGGGGTTTAAAAGAAACGTTTTTCAATGCACAATAAGGAGTGATTGTTTGAATTTTCAGCCCTCTAGCTCTACTGGCATGGTCTGTAAACGTGATACATATATACATACACAGCCAGCCGGACCAACTTGGAAACTTAAAAAAAAATCAACGTAGACAGTTTAGTGGACAGTTTTGTTTGACGGTTTCTAATAGATCATATCGCTTGAAATCATTCCACAGAGAGGAAATTAATTGAAACACCTGCACTAAACGACAGGCGTGGTCTTAACTTGGAGGCATCACCCCACCTAACGCGCCATTCTTCTGGGCAATAGATAAATAGAAATCCTTATAGGTAGTGAGACTTCCCCTCTCTGCACTTACCCACTCTCTCACACGCGCACATACACGGGCATACATACATACACACAGGCACGCATTCACGTATAAGTTAACACTTTCCTTTAGTGTTAATTACATCGGTCTAATAGATAGACTGATAGACTGGTGGTAGATACTGGCATTCATATACTTCCATCTGGATTTATCAATATGGTTGATCGATTGAAAAAATAACTGCGTCTCGTTAGATAAACGGATCACTGTCCTCAATTTGGTGAATAGATATAAACAGACTGGAAAAAGATCGATAGGTAATAAAGATAGATAGAGGGATATGGACAGAGGGAGAGAGAACGGGGGTAAAGAGAGGTAGAGATAGATAGAGAGAGAAAGAGAGAGAGAGAGAGAGAGAGATGAAATACAACTTTCTAGACCGTTTCTAGACGTTGATAAGTGATGTTTGTGACATGAAATAGGACTGGGATAGATAGATACACAGATATTGATAGAGAGAGCGAGTGGGAGAGAGAGTGGCGGGGGAGATATGAGCAGACTGAGATAGATAGATACATGGATAGATAGATAGATTGATAGATAGATACACAGATATAGATAGAGAACGTGAGAGAGAGAGAGAGAGAGGCAGGGTAGATATGAGTAGACTGATTTAGATAGATAGATAGATAGATTGATACCCGTGCCTCACGTGTAACCCATGCGTGTGCCAAAACTGATATTAAAAACTACATTCTTTTTCTCTAAAATTTTCTAAAGAAATACTTGCGCAAAGTTTAGACATAGAAAGCAGTTTTTGTTTTTTTTTGTTATTTTTGTAACGAAGCCTTTTTTTTAGATGATGCTTAGAGGTGTCCTTGTGCAAATCTCTAAGGTCATAGCCCCAAGAATGTGACCAAGAGTGCTCGGAAACACACACACACACACACACACACACACACACACACACACAGACGAGCAAAGAGAGGAGAATCAATAGCCCACTTGGCTGTTTGGCCGGGCAGGCCATTTGTAACTAGATGTGGGTGCAACTCTGCCAAAAACTGATAGTGCACTAGACTTCTGGCCTTGTGCCAGCCCAGGCTTATTGATACGATGTCTGTCCGGAAGGTATCCAGTTATTTAATCCTAACAAAAGGATAGGAGAATGTCACATCGGTCCCCTTGAAAGTAATCCCCAATGGTGACCTGATGGACAGGTTCAGTCATTGTAAATGCGACGATTACACTGTATACAAGATCACTCGATGATGTCTAATTGCCAACCGATTAACATCACAGGGAAGTGACTTCTCCCTCTGTCCGGTTGCCAAGTTGCATCAGAAGTTTTAAAAAAACAGACTTCGGAGATAGATAGATGGATAAATAGATAGATAGATAGATAGATATTGAGATAGATAGATAGATAGATATGAAGATATTGAGATAGATAGATAGATAGATAGATAGATAGATAGATAGATAGATATGAACATATTGAGATAGATAGATAGATAGATAAATGGATATAAACGGACGGAGATAGATATGAACAGCCTGTGATAGATAGATAGATAGATAGATAGATATGAACAGACTGAGATGGATAAATAGATAGATAGATACGAACAGACTTGGATATATATATAGATAGATAGATATGAATAAAACTGTTTGGAAAGAAACCAAATAACGACAAATTTGATAACCCTATAATATAGACAAAGATAAAGAAAGGGGAACACAAATTGCAATTTTATTTTCCGCTTTGAAAATAGCAAATGTTTATTCCCTATTACTTTACTGTTGATTTTTATTCCTTTTGATTCCAACCAAACTTCATGATATTTTGGTTTATTTATTCTCCTGTGTTGCATCCGACTAAACAACAGAAGCTCTGACCTAATAACGTAAAGGGAAATCAAATGAAATAAATTATTAAAAAAATAACAGCAGCCTCGAAGTGCATCAGATGCAGCCTTTAAAATAGTTTTTTGTTGTTTTTTTTTCTCTTTGGGGAAGCTGAAAATTGGCAGAAGAATCGCATGAAACCAAACCGGAAGAGCGTAAAATCGGACCCAGAGAGCGTGAGACAGTCTCTTGCTCGGCATCCGCTGGGGCGTTGGCTCATCAGTCCGGTTCACTCTCGAACTACCACGGTGTAATGGAACACGGGATAAAGCAATGAAAGATAGAGTAGAACCAAAAAAGAAATCTGCTCGAAAAAAAAAATCTGCTTGAAGTAAAAATCTTACAGGTATGGAGGAACCGAACTGTCTTGAAAACCAGCACTCAAAAAGCATTCAAAATCCTGGCTTTTACCAACAACTTGAACGCTGTCCCCTGGTGCTAAAAGTGGTACTCGAAAACCATCTGACGCACCAAGCATTCATGGGGTTTTATATTCATGATCTTCAAAGGTAAATATAAATAATGTGAGCGTGTGTTCATTTTTAAGTGCGACAAAAGTCAACAATCCCTATGAATGACAAGATGTTTTTCGTTGAGACCAAATTTGAATCGTTCAGGAACGAAAGGATGGAGACAGTGTGCGAAAAATGAAGAGTATCTTTTAAACATCTTTTCTCAGCACAAATTAACAAATAAAAAAAACAAAAACAGGAAGAACTAGAAAGAAAAAAAAGAAAGCCGTCTATACATGTTTGTAATTAGTGTATACACTTCATTCATATATATATATATATATATATATATATATATATATATATATATATTCATATTTGTGTGTGTGTGTATATATATGTATATATATATATATATATATATATATATATATATATATATGTATAACTTTTTCATTTCCCAATGAATTGTATTACATTCCGTAATATTTTTCGTATTCTTTTTCACGCAATTGTAATTCATTTTCGTTTCAGACATTTCAACAGGGATTTGTTTGAAAAATCATTTGGAAACAGATAGTTTTATTTCAGAAACAAATATTGACAAACGTTGATAAATGCTTGTCAAAAATTGTAAAAACAACGTCACAGGTTTTGAGCTGAGTCGTTTTTCTTTTGGGATAAGAGAATATGTGCCTGTGATTTTTTGACATAATGCCTGATCGATAAATTTAGTTGCAAGGATATTTCATACCACGTCACGAGTCAAACAGTTCCACGACAAATATTGATTTCTCGTCTTTCCTTTTTATAACAAAAAAAAAAAGGTGGGTATGGTGCAAAATTCTTATTTTTCACAGAAAACCACAAACATTCTTTTGAAATAATTTATTTGCCAAATAGACAGTTTTTATGTTTAATAATGCCGCGCTTGTTCGTTGCTGGATGAATTTATGGTTATTTTGGTAGGTTGTCAGGTGGCTTGATTACGTTATGTCAGAATGAAAGGAAACTGAATTCCAAATAGAGCGAAGATAGATAGATAGATAGATAGATAGATAGATAGATAGATAGATAGATATTGCCAGATTAAAGAGCGGAGGAGATGGTATACATTTTTCTGGAACCAAGTCGTTGATCAGTGATATTCGTTGCATGAAAACGTCTATCACCACGTTTCAAATGCGATACAACAAACGATAAGGAGTTTCTCTACGTTCAACGTTTTCTTCCGACCAGTCATCTTCAGACTGTTTCTCGTTTTGCAACACTCTTTCTCTCATCAGCGCGTGAGTTCGAGAAATCCAAAGAAAATTCCCCGAAAATGCACGATGCACCGAATCCATATGAATGAAGACAACCTTATCAAAAAGTGCTGAGAACTGTAATTAATGTGCTCCCATCGTGAAAGGTGTCTTTAAAGTGACCATAAATATTAGAATCTGTCAACCGAAAATGTCATGAAAATTGTCAGCACAGGTTTCTTCAGTTTCCTAGTTGGTCTGGATAGTTTATATGCTTGTATCATGTGAAGAGGCTGTATCAATAAAGCTAGAACACTGTAAATTTTAAAATTTACTCCTTATATCGAAGAAAAACGCTTCTAAAACTAAGATTTTTAGCAATCTTAGTTTATGATAGATTTAAACCTTACATCATGTTTAAGGGCTCGTTTTCTCTTCTCTTTTCACATAGATTTTTTTAGTGATCACGGTTTGGTGAGTAACTCATTCAATGCTCATTCCTTTTACCGTTTTTTTTTAAATTTATCTTCCCCAACGTTGGTCACTTGACATTTTCCATTGAGTGACTAACCGTTTCTTCTTTCTTTCTCTGTTCAGATATCAGTCTAATCTCGGTGAAATTGATATCAATCAATAGTTCAATTTCTGACAAGTCTTTTGATGCTGAATCTCCACCTCTGTCCCCCATTATAATGACGGTGACACTAACATTGGAACTGAGGTTGAAAATCGTAGCTTAGCAAGATATTTTTTTTCAGTCACCAACTCAAGTGCAGCGGTATTTCACATCAAGAGCAAAGTTTATGCAAAAAGATCAGAAGATTTTTATGAACACATGGGAAGATTCAGATATTGTTGTGCAAAAATCTTTCTTTTTTTTTTTTTATTAATGCAAAGTCATTTCAAATTGAGTTTCAAAGTAGTATGATGCATTTATAAATATTTATGTTGGATTATATATCCAGTTCTTAATTATGTAATTGTGTGCGTTGAAAAACAAATAGAACAGATATGGACAATGAGTGGACAATATAAGAATTTGGACACATAATAGTTATTTGGACTTTCGCCACACTGGTAGTCCGTTTAGCACAATGGTTAAGAATGACGCCACCGTTGAGCAATTATTCATCAATCGCAGGATCGATTCCTCCAACAGCCAATTTTTTAAAATAGATTTTTTCTCCTTACACTGCAGGCGTAAGTGCTATATAAAAGGGGCTTCACATGTTGAAGTCCACCAGTGAAGTAATTCTCATTTGAACTTGGCAAAATTAGAATTTAAAGACCCTCAAACATTTTATGATTTACATTTTATTATTTCTATTATTATTCGGACCATCCTCATCTTGGTTGTTTTTCATACAACGTTTCGGTCGTTGTACTCTGCGGCCTTCATCAGGTATCATATGAAAAACAACCAAGATGAGGATGGTCCGAATATTAATAGAAATAATAATAATACCTCATCTCAAAAATTCAGAGAAATATCCACATTTTATTGTTTTATTTCATGAATACTGATTTTTAGATATGTCCACACATCTCTATAAGACTCATTTCGGTCGGTCTGACAGTTATGTGAAACAGTAGAAATAGGAAGGAATTGTGATGTCATCAAACGGAGACGCCATGAAAACCCGTTATGTCATTAAAATAACATCAGGGAATTACGATTTTTATTGAAATTATTTTTGCTGAATATTTCCATATCGCAATGAATATGAGACTATATTGACCCAAAGAAAGACTAATTGCTCTTCTTCTTCTTCTTCTTCTTCTTCTCCCCCTTTTTCCCCTTTCTACTACTACCACTATGGATGGTGTACGCATCGTTGAACTTCTGATTCTTGTTTAATTTTTGTTTTCTGTTCACCTTGGGAAAAAAAAGCTTATAGTAACTTTTTAGATACCCTGTACTTCAAACACCTTTGATGTTGAAACCGGCCTGACATGTGTTTTTGAACAGCGAGATGCGTGACGAGTCGGAATAAAGCTCATGAAAAGGAAGCCCTACTTTCTGGAGCGGACTGATAATGAGAGGTTGAAGTAAATCGTTCTTTCATAACACGACGCCCAGCGTATGAATCACGGGAAGCGAATTGCATTACAGAGATATCGATGCGGACATAGCTGGGTTGGCCAAACTCAGATTGACTGGGGATGAAAGGAGAGTCGGTCTTGTGGCGGAGAAACACAATCAAATTAACAGTGTAGTGACGTGGAATGTAGCCCTCGACGTCGTTGACGTGGGAAGTAAAGATGAATAGACCTTTGGTCAATGTTACACCGGGAACCTTACTAGGAATATGAGCTTGGGTGGCCAAATCATCCATAAAGCACGTTCTGCTCGAATAAATGCCGTTAATGTTCAGGCTCAAGTAGATTCTATACAACTTAGAAATAAATCATTTTAGTTAAACGTGCATTTGGAATTTTCTAAGTTGATGCCAGGGAAACTTGGGACATATTTTCGGCGGTCAATTGTCCGGTTCACTGATCGTTGAGGTGCAAAAAAAAAAGGGTTACTTGACTCTGCAATCTCCTCTCCAAATATGAGACAGATAGTTCTAAGTTACGATGGTACCAGGAAAAATCTACAATTTGAGGACATTCTTTCGATCTAGGACGTCAGAAAAAAACAAGCCTTGCAGCTGTATGGTTAAACTCCACTCTAACTCCTATTCTGATTGAAGATAATTATTTCAACTTTATTTTTCATTGTACATATAATAGATAAAAAGTGTAAGATAATTTTTTGAAGATACCTATGATTAGACATTTTTGGCTCAGTACGTAAAAAACCAATGGAGCAAGACACCTGACTGGAAATTTGTAGGTCTACTCCTTATTATGTATCGAAATGCATTTTTCATCCCCATCCCCCCCGCCAAAAAAAAAGGATTAAGGGGGGATTCAACTTGCAATGTAAATTTATGCTAAATTGATCCTTCAGTTGATACTTGTTTTTTGTTTTTGTTTTTCCTTAGCAGTCACTACCCAGTAGAAGACGAGAGCAGTAACTTATTTATTGATCACCCTTTTTTTACAATATTGGCCAGGTGTTTGTAAAATCTTTATCAAGCGTTTAAAACCTGTTTTGAAGGAACACAGTGAACCTTTCAACAGCTATGTTAACATAAATCATATCTTCAATGTCACTTAGCATTGCCCGACTTTCGAATGCCAGTGAAGAGAGAAAAGAAATTTGAGTATCCCAAACTGAAATCCAGTGTTTATCAAAATAACTAGTGACTGCAGCCCCTCAAATGTTCCAAACCAACCAGCCAGCCAAGAAAGCTACAAATTCTTCTCTCTTTCTTCGTCCGTGTGTCTTTGCGTGCTGAGTTGCTCCTGGTTACATTTTTCGGGCTACACCGTATGCGAATGTTTGGAGTTTTTCGGCAGCTTTTTTCGAAGAAAAGCTTTTTCGGGTCGCAATGATCATTTTGGACAAACTATGCCCAAATATCGTGTTGGTATTACAGGAAATGATTTTCAAATAAAAGATCTATTTTCTATTGGTCATTTTAGATAAAAGGTTGTGAAGATTCCAAAGATAACTTTCAGATAATTTTAGATGTTTTTACTGGTACACGTGCGGATTACGGCGATTCATTAATGCGAGGTACGGATATTCGTTGTTAATTCTTTTAATCATATTCGCATATTTTAAAAATGTGAAGAGACAGCTGATAGCAATATGGAAGGAGGAATGTGAGGACAAAATGTCGCTACTCTGAAGGGGACTACGGCTCCATTGCCCCAGGTGTACTATCTTTTCGTTATTATGAAATGGGTGGATTTTTTTAGGTGGGGGCGGTCCACTTGGATCGATTTTGAAAAAGCAATAAAAAGATTTTCTTTTTAAAAGCTATCACAATCACAGACATTAGTTGAAAAACCGTAGCGTCAAAATTCAAAGTCATATAAGAAAAAAAATTAGACAAAGAAAAAATATAGCTGTAAAATAAATTCACTGGAAAACATGTAAAATTGAGTTTAAAAAGATGTCTAGATTCTGGAGAATATCCAGAATATAAATCTCATTTATAATCCCGTAGAAAGTAAGCCCCCCTCCAAAAAAAAATTGAAAAAGTTTTCTTTCAAAAATTCAAGAAACCATTTTTTAGAAGGGTGTAGTGGAGTGCTGATGCCAATTATTAAGTACGTAGACAAAATGATATGGCCATGAGCGCTGGAACAGATAATCAAGCCATAAGGACACGCACTTATAGAAAGCTATATAACCCTTTGGAGGCTACGGTCGTTCAATACTTCATTTCATAACCTCGAAAAAACTCTACGGTATTACTATTAATCTAATAGCCAACGAAAATTCGATTAGAAAAAAGTTATGAAGGAAACAATAAAAAAGCAGGAAAACAGGTCAAACTTGAAAATAATGTCTGTGCCACTATGAAAATACCTCAGCTAAAATTTGAAAACAACTTGAAAGTTGGAAGCGCTCAGAATGCACGTCAGCGTCTGGGGGGGGGGATTGTGAATTGATCCGCTCCAAAACACAGTCACACCTTCTTTTCCCATTACCCATCCCTCTACAAATTTCAATGAGAACTTCCGGACATATCATGTGAATAGAAGTGACCCTTCGGCGATATTACGTGGTGTTGACGTATAACTTATGACATGAGAGAGACATCGTGTCGAGGATAAATGTATGAACAAATGGAGAAATATTTCTCAATCAAAAGATCTATTCCTGGATCCGTCCACAAATTTAGTCCGTTATTCTTTTCTCTCAATCCAACCTCCACAGAATAAAATCCATTGGGTACTTTGGGAGATTAGGGGGACAGAGAGACAGGCTGACGGATGGAAAGATGGACAACATCGAATGCATTTCTCTAACTTCATCATCATCATCATCCTCAAAGCATCCTTCGTTGGACATGAACCTTCCTCGACATTCACCAGAGATACTTATCATGGGCATCACGGAACCAGTACTTTCTGAATGTATCTAGGTAGTCAGGCCATCTAACTTTCTGCCGGGCATAATTTTGTAATATGATCTCTGGGGATCCATGTTGTGAGTTGTAATGTCCAGGGTTTATCTTGCAACATGTCCAGCCCATTGACATTTGAGTTTTCTAATGGTATCTATGCAATGTCGGACCCATTTTTCTTTCTAATATACTGTGTTGTCTTATGATCTCTCCATGTTTTGAGTATGATTCTGTCCTATGCATCTTGCATGGTTCTCAGTTTGAGGATCAATCTTTTGGTTGGGTTCCATCTTTCAGCATGATAGGTGACTATCGGGAGGTTGCATTGGTGGTAGGCCCTTCTTTATAAGACTAATAGGATTTTCTTGTTCTTGAAGCTCGAGCTCGCTCAACAGAAAGCTTGGCAACCTAAAGTGATTCTTCACTTTATTTCTTTTTCTTTCGAGGATTTGGCTTGAAACACCGTGATAAAGAATATTTTAAATGAAGAAATTAGTCGAGACTAATGACGTGTAATGAAGAAAAGTCTTCATGTCAGAATCTCTGTAAGTGTTGGGTGTCGGGCCAGTACCCTAGCCCCATAAAATCAATTGCTCCAGGAACAATGAATGAAAAACTCCAAACATGGGGACGAATCCATTGCACAGCATGCCTTGTCATATCGGAGGAACTTTGTTGTTTTGTAGCAAATAGTGTAAATTCCTCATGCCAGATTCCCAAAGAAAGAAAAGAATCTTCTGAATTAAGAGCTAAAGTAAAATAGATCAGCAAAAACGATCTTATAAAAAAAATACGGAAAAACTGGTAGAAACTAATAGTAAACAGGTCTGGTGAGTCAATCAACAGAAACTGTCATGTGACCAACGTCTTTCGGCAGCATTTTTTGTTGGGGTTGATCAATGAATAAAATGGAAAAAAGGGGAGATCGATGAATAAGTTACTTTTTTTCAACTTTTGTTGGATCACTCTAGAGTCTGAATCTAAAAAGATAAATAAGCAGACACAAACTAAGAAATCGCTTTCAGCGTAAACTTACATATTAAATTGAACTTCCAATTAGACCCTGTTGGGAAAATTTGCAGTCCTCTTGCCGCATTGATAAGGCCTATCCAGAAAGTACACTGGGAGTGCGCACCTCTGCCAACGTCATACACTAAACTGCGACAATAAAGGTGAGTAAACCATCTAAGTTACAATTATCATACTTTGGACAAGGATCCACCCCAAAACTTAATCAATTCTCTCTAGCAAATTGCCCACGCTGTCACAAATTATCATTGATGATATTGTGTGGACAAGCAGAGAGAGAGAGAGAGAGAGTGGGGGGAGATGAGTGAATATTAATACCCCCCACTGCTTTGTTGGCAGAGGTAAATTATGGGCTATAATCGGTCCACCATCCTAACCATTCGTCGCGTCGGTGTTTCAAGTTTGGTGACAATCCCAAACCGAACTGGATAAAGTATTTTACGTCGTCTCAGGTAGAGATAAGGGGACATTTTTAACCACTTGTATTGTATTCAGAGAGAAAAAGGACGAAAACAGAGAAATAATGAATAAACTGGTGTCACAAATAATGAAGTATCTCTTTCACAATAAAGTAATGAAATAATTTTTCTATTAAAAAAAAACGTAATATCTTTATCTATTTCATTTTCTATTAAAGAAATAAGTGATGCATTTCAATGAAAAAAAACCAGGTCTGTTTAGTCACTCGGTAGAAACCATCATGTGACCAACGTCTTCTGATAGCAGGCCGTGTTAGGGGTGATCAATTGAATATTAGGAAAAAGAGGTGATCAATGAATAAGTTATTTCTCTGGTATTTTGTTGTGCGATGATTACTAAAAAAAGGATTCTAAAAAAAGTGTGAATGCTGCTGGATAGAAATTGATGGACCAATTCAGTATAAACTGACATTGCAAATTGAACCCCAACAAAAAAAAAGTTTTTGGCTGAATACAATAAGGAGTAAATGTTTCAATTCCCTGAGTCCTAACTCCATTGGTTCAGCTTGATACATATATATATAAAAAGCCAGTCAGACCAACTTAAAAAAGTGGAGAAACCTGTGTTGATACTTGTGATTTACTCTGGTTTGCACAACCGATCCTTAACCTTGATTTTTTACAGACTTGTAATTCTCTATCGTAACAAATAAAAAAGCTCCTCTGTTGTCTGCTTCGTTCAAATTTATTCATTTTAAAATCACCTCTCTCCCTCTCTCTCTCTCTCTCTCTCTCTTTCTCTCTCTCTCTCTCTCTCGTGATGTGTCAATCACAGCGTAAGGTACGGAAATCGTGAAAAGCATATTAATTGAATAGATGTGTCCACAATACGCAATTCTAACCATCGAGATCAACTCAAAAGCATTCCGACGCAGTGGATTTGTAAGTTGGCTGAACTTTGACCTTTGAATTTGTGAGAGGGATGTGATTATGAATTCGCCGTCAGCTTGATTAATAGACTTCAAACAAAAGCGGAGGGGAGCTCTTCAATTGTAAGTCCCGAAAGATTCTTGTCACAGAAATCGATATTTTTCCGATTTGAATAAAACGTTTCGTTGGTTTCATTCAACTTTGTATAACTGCAATCAATCAAGATGTCCTTTCGCTGACCTCTCCAAACTGAATACGAATAAAGTATTCCTTGCAGTCTTAGCTGGCGACAAAAGGACATTTCTCTCTGTTTGTATTGGGGTCCATCGAAAGTGTTTTCACTCAGAAATCCATTTCATATACACGTCTAGAAAATATTACTACTACTGCCACTATGACTAATACAGCAACAATTATTATCATTATTATTATTATTATTATTATTATTATTATTATTATTATTATTATTATTATTATTATTATTATTTGGAATCTCACACCAGTTGCCTGGTGGTAACCGCTGGGAATTGAGTGACAGCAAGTCTCCTCAAGTCTCCAGCCCTTCTCTCCTAGTACTCATACGTCGCAGTAATTTTGCGATTTACAGTTTCACACCAGTTGCCAAGTGGTTATCGCTGAAGGCTGAGTGACAATAAATCTCCTCAGGTCTTCAGCTAACGTCTCTCTCTTTCACCTATCATGTCAGGGCTACATATTATTATTATTATTATCATTATTATTATTATTATTTGCAATCTCACACCAGTTGCTCGGTGTTTACCACTGGAGGTTGAGTAACAGCAAGTCTTTTCAAGTCTCCAGCCCTCCTCTCCTTGTTTTCATAGACTACAGTAATATTGCGGCTTACAGTTTCACACCAGTTGCCCGATGGTCATTGTTGAAGGCTGAGTGACAAGTTTCCTCAGGTCTTCAGCCAACATCTCTTCTCTCCTTCATCTATCATGCCAGTGCTGTGGTTCACATTTCCGCTTTCATTTCCCTTCATTATTATTATTATTATTATTATTATTATTATTATTATTATTATTATTATAAGTTTTCAAGAGCTGATGGTCAGGTTCTACTCTAACTTACGTTTTCAATCATCATAATCGACAAATGATGCTCGTCCACTCCTTAGCTTTAATTCAAAGAACGGGTCTCCAACATTAAGTCGTCCAAGCCAGTTTTGGGCAGTACGGTCAGACATTGTTTTATTTCCTTCAACCTCTTGAATTCTGCGAGCAACTTTGTGCATGCAGTTTTGAGTCCCAGTTTAAAATATTGTCTCAGAATTGCCAGAATCTCAATATTTGTATCCATCATAATAACTTTTGAAACAGAAGGCACAGCTGTTGAGTATTTATAATGAGATAACAAATATAATATCAATAATGATAATCATATTGTGGAGGTAGAGACTTTCTTTACCTGTTTACACGAAATGAGCTTCGGAGTAAAGGTTTATAAAAGTGGAATATGGTTTTGATACACATTGATAAAATACTTTGAGATTAAGCGTTTTCATTATCCTGCATATTTCAAATCTTTTCTCTTAATATTTCCTGTCCCTTACAAAATGTTTAGACCGACTTATTATTCAGCCTTTCTGTATCATTGAAATTCAAGTATCTAAATTATTCCGTAATTTTTTTATCTTTCATACATTTTTGCCAATATATTCATAGACCTTTCTGTATTGTCTGAAATCCTTGACGAAGTATTTTTATCATTCGATATTTTTTTGGAACTATTGTCTACACCATCGGTGTCCTTTACACAACGTTTTGGACAATATATTCATTATTGTCCCTTCCTCCTGTTTATGTTGTCCTATGATATTTTAATTTTCCTAAGACCAAGGACTATACTCACACCACACGTGCGTGTGCACACATAAACTCTCATATATATACAAACACGCACAAACACGCATACATACACACAAGCATTTTTATTTACAGACGCGTGTATGTGTATGTTTCATAATATCACCTTGAACACAAAAAAAGACAAATATCGAACTTGATTTAATAAGATGGAGGCAATAGAACGAAGTTATAACTCGATAATATAAGTTCTGGGTTAAAAAAAGAATTCACTAATAGTAATTTAAGTATAATTAGAGAAATCTCTCAACATGAGTGTGTGCACCGAGATGACTCAAAAACTGGCAATCATACGAAGTTGATATTCACCATACATATTAGTGAGCACTCTCGGGATTACAATTGTTTTGATCAGTGGTTCTCGGGAATTCTAATAAAGCTATTCTTAAAAACTACTGATTATAGATCTTTTAACAAAATTCATAGGTCTAAATCTAGATATAAATTATCTAAATTCGCAATAGATCTAAATTTAGTGTATGTGAATAATTAATGATTGAAATTTCTATATAAAAAATGTGACTTTAAAGGAGGCACCAATTTGATTTTTACCCTGGAAAACGTTGCTTAACTCAAGCAATCTGATGGAGACCTGTTTCATTGGCATGCTAGGATTTCAAAGGGAACCATTTACTAAAACCTGATAGAAGAATTATGAACGTTACAGATTTATGGAGATTCAATTAAAGCTTGCAGAAATAATGCATGCATAGCCTTTTAACTTTATGGATCAGTACCGTCAGATTGAGTCGTAAGCCGAGACTATAAAATTCCATGGATAAGGATACTAAAATCCTCAACCTGATCTATACATCCGTTCGAAATACTATTCTTGGCCTTTGCTTGTCCTTGCATATATTTCGCTTCTTCGCAGAGATTGATGCTTTTTAACTAAACTGCATAGAGTGTAAGACCGTCAGTTCAGATTGATATCTGCGGCCATAGTTCTGGGGTTCAGGCAGCGACCACAACGCTGATGACTACTAGTCCGTTAGATTGAGTATAGTCAGTCATTCCATCCCTAGCATCAGGGGAAGTAGACTAACTAAAAAGAAGTTTCAAAGAGTTTTTCGGACGGTAGGATTCCTTTTTGTTGTTTGTACTGTTATCGTGACATTTCAGCAGTTCCATTCTGCAGCCTCTTTCACGTAAAAATCCGAATGAGCTGGTGGTAAACATAATTTTTCTCCAATGGTTGCAACTTTATAACGACTGATTCGGGTGATATCTTTTCTTTCCTTGCCAGGCCTGGTTTTCCATACTGTGTCTCTGTTGAGCAGCGGAAAATACCCGTAGAGGGCCGTAAGAGTTCAATCGTTCGGAGAATTCTTTGGATGTTAATGACTCTTATCAAAACTATAGACAACAAAGAGAAATTATGCAAATTTCCGGCCAGTTTTCTTAACTAAAGATTTAGTTCCAGGGCAACACTCCATGAACTTCCCTATTTTGGTTTCTGGCCAATTCTCCTAACCAAAGTTTTTGATCAAAGGCGCCACTCGATGAAGCTCCTTATTTTGGTTTCTGTTTCGAGATGGATTTCCTCAGTCCCTGGAAGTCTTTGGCTATTCTTTCAACGAGAAGCCTGTTGATCTAAAACACCAAGTATGAAGTACAAGAGGGACAGGAGAGACATGATAGAGAACTACGAGAGAGCCCACTGATTGTATAACACAGACAGACCCACTGTTATGGGAAGCAAAGGCAACACTTGAAGTTATGCATTCAAACAAAAGGAAAAAAAAACTTTGATTTAATGAGTCTCAGACAATACTTGAGTCCATGTCGCATGATAAAACCATGGAACAGTCTCCCGGCTTCAGTGGTAGACACTATCACACTCCAGACCTTCAAGATCAAACCTGACCAGCAAGGGACTGGCAGAAGATTCACCCGTGCCTGCTAAGTATATTAAAAGTAATAGGTGTAGACATAATCAAAAGACAAGATCAAAGGCCTTTGGGCTCAATTATTTTGACACTGTATTGTATTGCACTGACTGTTTTGTGTTTTTGTTCCTCTATTTTGTACATTCCTTTGACCTGCTCATAAGTTGGTATTACGTCATTGATATTGAGAGGCCCAATGAGGATCGAACCCACAATCAACGGCAAGCTTAGCTTAATGATCTTTGCTATACGACATGTGCCTCGATTCGTTTTTTGTCTTGTTTCGTTTTTCATTATATCGATTAACGGAGCATTCTCTTATCATCACGACTCACGACATGGATCCCCCGAGATCACATGCGCAACCGAAGCCGGCAGAATATCAAATGGAGGGACGAGCTAGACAAGTTCAGGAAGTACTGGTTCTGCGACGCCCATGATAAAGAAGTGTGGCAAATCCTGGGGAAGGTCTATTCCCAACGATGGACATTGAAAGACTGACGATGATGATGATGATGATGATGATGATGGTTCTCTTATCAGACTATCGATAGTGTGAAACCCAATGAAGATCGAACCCAATAACAGCTGCCAACAAGGTTAACCTGGTGATCGTTGCAATATGACGAACGTCTTTATTTCATTTTTTCTCATACGATTTACTGGCAGGTAAGGGATATCTTTTATCAGCACACTTGTTGTTTTGAATTGAAGAGTCCATGTTTACGAAGAGATAACCAAGAAACCACACAATTCGTCATACATGTAGATACTACAATACAACTGAACACTTGTAAAATGTACTACGAAAGTTGTTTGTTTTTTGTTTTTTTTAATGGAAGCCACATATGAATTCCGGAAGCCAGCCTCCAGACACCAATCAAAGTAGATACACAGAGAGAGACTCTAATGATTATACCCTGGAAACAGTTCAAGATGAGAGTTACTTACATCCAATAAATTACCTGATTCGGACAAGCATTTGAAAGAAAATAAACTCTAGATGACATCAATTTGACCCTGTTGTTTCAGAGCCAGAAGAACTCAGACTATGGGTTCTCTGAATGTCGTCTTATGTGGTTTATAAGATTAAATTTGACACCACTATTCCTTATATCATTTCCATACTATAGGGTTGCCGACACTAAAGCTACCTCTTCATCGAGTCTCAAGTTTGGTCCCTTCTTGATATAAGTGGATTAGTGGCCATAAATATTTTCTCGCCTAGAATTTACGAGGCTGTTTGGACGATCATCTTTGTTGATGGTATTCACTCTACTTTTGATGAGTTGCTTGGTCACACACTGCAAACATAAGCCAATGGTGACAACAGGGACGGATCAAGAGTTTTAAAGGTCCCAAGGCCCCAATCTGAAAAGATTATGGTGCCCCAATGTATAAGTAATTCAAAATAAAAACAATACTAAACCGTAAAATAGATTCTCATCCTTCAAAATGAAACAAAACTCAATTAACACATTCAGTAATTGGACAACCGTAGAGAATAAATATGGTCAGAATATATTCTATTTATGACATCACTGACGTTTTCCGTAGCAAAACATTTAAAATAGGGTAGAAAAAGCATCTAAATTCTGGAGAGGCTAGATGTTATCGATAAACCCGTCAGAATAAACTGCTCAAAAGTTTTTAAAAAAAACTTTATTTTTTAGAAAGTGTCTAGTGGAGCACTGGTACCACTTTCCAAGTCAGTATACAAAACTGTATGGCCAGGAGCACTGGTGCACACAAACACATAAACACGCACAAATATTTAAGAAGAAGAAAAAAGATAGAATCCCTCGCTATTTTTGATAGCTACGATTGTTAAACCTACCGTAAGATTTATTTACAGTAAACACTATGGCACCAGTATTAAATTGCGTAACATTGAAAGACGACTGTGAATCTAACCAGAGACTATCGTCAAAATATTCACTATAACAATTCTTCTCTTCTTTGTTCTTTGAGGGGGGGATTGCTGAATTAAATGCGTTGCCGGATTAAAGAGTTCACAGATTAAAGACGTTGTAGGATTAACGAGAGTTAATGCCTATGGGACCACAATTGTCAGTAAGCGTAAATCAGATTGGCATAAAAACACAACGAAAGACAGAATTTAGGTAATAGAAGCAAAGCCATGGAGAAAATTACGTAAAGAGAGTCATATGGTGGAAGGAGAAAAATTATTTTCGGGTATATAGTGAACTTCAAACGCAATTCATGGGACAGCCATTCAGTTTCATTGCAGGAAAATTAGATTTCAATAATCATAGAGTGGCTCATTACAGAAGATCAACATGATTTATGTTAAACAAAACTTACTCAAGCAAATACTTCTATTATCATTTCTAAAAGAAATTGTAATGAGGGGGGAAATACAAATACAAAAATACAATATTCGCACCAGGGTCAAGGCTGAATCAAGTTAGAAAAAAACTCTGTGGTACCCAACCTCCTTGCTTGGTGCCCTAAGTACGTGTTTATTCTGCTTAATAGTTAATGGCCAGTTGGTACAAATCTATTGAATATTTTGGAAACTCTAGAGAAAAGGTGGAAACAATCCTCACCCTAAACTTTTCGAGATCCCATCATTATCGTTTCAATATTCTGTATATCTCTTCAGTCCTTCTATGATTAACTCTACTCAGTCATCGATGCAGATTAGCTTGGTTCTCTTGGTTTCTCTTTTACTCAGACTTACCAGTAACATCTCTTTGGTTAAAGGGTGGAGTCGATAACGTTTTTGCCTCTGCAGGACGGATCATAGTAAGTAGACGATGGTCCGGATGAATACTATAAAAGATAGGACTTATCCATTTAGATACAACCAGTTAACCAGTGGCTGTCGCCAAGATAGTGAATCATGAGGACGATACACTACAACCCCAGAAATAGATATTTTTTTTCCTTTATTCTTTTAAACGGTTTGTCGGATTGGAGGGGTTAAGAAGGGTTAATGTTTACGGGACCACAAAACTAGAATCAATGCCTGCAGGACCACGATTATTAGTCTGTGTAAATCGAAACGGCATAAAAACAGAAAGAAAACAGGATTTAGGTAACGAAAGCTATGTCGGAGGAGAAAATTACGCAAAGAACGCTATAGCAGGCGGAGTTGAAAAAATGTCTTAACCTCGGTAGGAATGGAAGCTAAGCCGAGGAAGAAAAACAGTGACTGTCGTTTAAATAGTGTATTGAGGTAGCAGTTCAAAGTAACTATTGGGAACATTTTTTTTTTAAGGGCTTGACAAACTTATGGGGTTTATCGAACAATAGGAGTTACCAGATTAAGTACAGTTAATTCTTACGGGACCACAAAACTAAAGTCAATGCTTACATGACCACGGATGTTAGTGGCGTAAATCAAACATATATATATATATAAAACAGAAGGAAAAATTGATTTCTAGGTATGTAGTGAGTCGCTATTTGGGGGGTTTATAGTGAAACGCAATTCACAAAAATCATGTATTCTTAACCAAAGGTGACAGTTAGTATTCTAAAAACTAATTTATTCAGTTGATATTTAATTTCAGTGAAAGAATCTTTTGAACCAATCAAAAAGACACAAAGAATCTTCAAGACCTGAAAAGTAAGCATAGTACCCCAATATCTGCTCGCAATCAGGTCAAAATCGAGTACTGAGTCGTGGGTTGCCTGGTTTAGGGTATTACGTTTAGTCATTAATTTCCAAGCCAGCCTACCTGTTGCACCTCTCCATTATCTAGTTTAGGAAGTGTTCAGAAAACATCTTTCAGGCGATGTGCGACTTGTGGCATGTTGCGTATTGCCTCTGATTAACCCATGCGTCCATTTCACGGTTATATTTGAGGGAATATAAGTAGCTATGGTAAGGCGCTAGAATTGGTTTATGCTTTGTGGCACTGAACAGAGGCTATGTTTATTTTGTTGTGCTGTATGTTACGTATTCCACGTGAAAGAGTCGAAAAGATGGATGCCTCCTGAGAAATTTTGAAAGTGAACAACTACTGTAAATACAGAAAGATTTTCTATTAATTAAAGCTCTAGATAAACCTCTAGAGTTTGTTATATCACATAAAATACACAATTCAGACAATCTTTTGAAGGAGAATAAACTCTAGATGACATTAATTTGACAACGACTGTGGATACACTGAATGTCGACTTACATGGTTTGATAAGATTAAATTTGACACCGCTACTTTTAATATCACCTACATCATCTTGAGACTAAAGGGTTTCCCGACACTAAAGCTTCCCCTTCGTTAAGTCTCAAGTCTGGTTCTGTCTTGATATAAGTGGATTAGTAGCAATAAATTTTCCCTCTCCCAGCATTTACGAGGCTTTTTCGACAAATATCCGCATCAGATGTTATTATTTGGAAATCGGCGAGTTGCTTGGTTACACATTGCAAACACAAGACAACGGTCACAGATATTTATTAAGAATGTTCTGGTGGCTGCAGGGAGATGGAGAAAGCTCACAAACAAGCAAGTGGCTGAAACGACGAAAGTTATTTTATGGGATCGGTATCCAATGTTAGATCCGTGGGTAATATCCTTGAATGAATTTCAGCATGTTAGAAACAAAAAGGAAAGACTCGGGTGTATTTGTTCACCAAATAAGAATTAATATTTGTTGCCGTGGAGTTTTTTCACATTTTCTCAATATCTTACATTCCTGGGAAAAGCAATATATTAGATGTGGCCCGTGGACTGTAATACTGACCTTGATTTAATACATGGATTCAATAGAGAGTCAGGGACCAATTTAAAAATGAATGTAAACATGGATGTCTGCTATTTAGTAATATGAACCTTGATTTTTATTTTTGAACTTGTATTACACGGTCCCTAGAAGCGTGGGACTCCTGGCAACTTCCCAATATACCTATGCAATAAGAAAGCTACAGGAGTTCTTTCACATAGAGCGTTTTCCGGACTTTTCTTCTCTAGAATCTCTCTTGCTTTGCTCCATAAAACACTTGCGTCATGTCAACGGTTCCACCAGATTCAAGAGATCGAAAAATTCCTTGAAAAATTCACCTTAACTGAAAACCTTTTTCACGATAAAATAAACATTCATCTGGTTACTTTGATGCCTTTGATGATTTATTTCACAACGAATTTATATGCGGCTTGGTAATAGTTAACGAGCTAGTCGAGCAGACCAGTGTTTCTGTGTAGTAAATTTGATCCTTGCAAGGTTACTAACTCTTGTGGCCTTTTGCCATACTAAGCCAAACTCGGGAAAAATTTAGGAGAACCTTATCGTAGTGTAATGGTTGACGAGCAAGTCTTGTAGAATGCTATTACTATGTAGTGATTTTGAACTTTCTTTTTGGTCTTGTGCCAAACTGAGCCAGACATAGTAAATACCTATATCTTATACGAGTAGAAAACATGCTTTGTTGGTGATATCGCCGAGAGCATGACTCCATTCTTCAAGTAGATAAAGTTTAGATAAAGGCCAGTCATCGACAAGGGAATTGTTTTTTCAAGTACACCGACTCTGCTCTCGAAATGGTCAAAAGATAATCATCAGACAAAAGGTAGTGTATCTGCACGGCTTTCCATCAGATTTCGAAAAAAAAGAATCCACGTTATGTCTGCATTAGTCTTCACTGGGCTCAAGCCCAAATGAAGAAATTCTGGGTTGCCCGATCGATAGAAACCCCCACTCAATCGTAGTCCTAGAGAAATTGAAGTGATACGTTTGGCGTCAGCTTGGTCGCAGGAGCTACCAGAAGGAAATCGGTATTGGCATCTATCCACGGGGTTGTAGTAGTCCTTCTCCTAGACTAGTAGCCTTCCAAGGATACAGAGCTCAGTCTACCCTGCTGATAACCCATAGCTGAAGATAGGGACGAAGAGATGGATCAATACCTCCCCCAATGGGTATTAGTGCAACGTGAACAGAAAACTGTTTAAGCCAGGGTTTGAATTCGATTCGACGATTCCATTATCTTTGCAGTCAACCATTAGGCCATCTGCACTACGATCAGATTATAGCCCAGGTAATGACCTTCCAACATATCCATACTCAGGTAATAGCCTCCCCAACTTATACTCACTCAATATGAATCACCTAACGCTAACAAGGCAAAACCTCTAAGGAACATGCTACCCCGATTCCCCCAGAAATATCTAATTCGTTTTGTATTGCTCCCAAGTTGCGTCTATCAGAGTGCAATTATCTTCCAGCCGTCTAGGTGGAGAATACATATAATACAATATTCGTTTGTTGTAACTGAGTGTCTCCCCTGCTGACAGATCTTATTAACTTTCTTGCTCAGTCAGTAACATCCTGGAAAAGAGGCAAACAGATCGTTATGTTGACAGACAAAAACTCAGTCCATACCAGCAGCGCTTGTCGAAATACGTACAGTGGTGGACAAAGGTTTAATATCACCAAAACAAAAACAGCCTTTTTATAGATATCGTTTGAAATGAGAAAAAAATGTTTTATCTCGAATTTTAAAAAAAACTTAAAATTAGGATACTTGAATTATTAAAAAATATATTACTTAATCAAATAGGCCCCTTAGTGCCTATCTTTACATAAGTAACACGTCTTTTCCACGGGTATATGCTAGTATATTAATAGTTTATTGCGTATATATGAGTTTAAAAGTATTTTTAAAAGTCCCTTTTTTGCAATAACACCCTGAAATCGACTTGAGTCGATGAGCTTTGTGCATTAATCATCTCAAATCCCAGAAATCTATACATTCTTCCTTTAAATATGAACTTTGAAAGATGAGTGTAAAAATTATGTTTTTGCAGGTGGTGCTAAACCTTTGGTCATGGATGTAGACATATCAATAAGACCAGAGCCTAACAATGAAAAAAGCATTTGTAAGAAATTGTCGGCTCAAACTGTCACCAAAAATGTCAACATAGGTTTCTTGAGTTTTCAAGTCCTTCTAGCTGGCTATGTATGTATGTGTGTATGTATGCATCAATCGTATAGGCCACATCTATGGTGCTAAAGTTCTATACATATAAACATCTAACCATTAATACTACGTCCACAAAAAAACTTTTTATATAATATAAGTTTATGTTGAATTGACCACTGTTTTGAAACCACGTATTTTTTGAAGAAAAGCGAATGTTTTAGCGACTACTACCGAAAGAAAAGGTGAGAGAAGTAACTCATTCATTGATCACCACTTTTTCATAATTTTTTTCAATTCATCACGTCCAACACGGCATGCTGCTAGGAGAGGTTGGTCACATGACAGTTTCTATTGAGTGACTAACCAGACCTGTTTGATATCTTTTATTGCAGCCATGATGGGGTTCCATAAGTAACGTCTAAAAACCAACAGACTCTTTTCTAATTGTTTGGTTTATTGCCTGTTTCCTGGTCTGGTAGAGTGACAAGTTGATAAGACCCAGGTCTCGGGTAATGATTTTCAGTCAGCTTTGTCTTTGGGATTTTTCACCCCACACTTTTCAGGTCCATGTCGAAGTTGTCCTCTGCATGATAACCAATCTCCTCTCTTATTCGGTGCTCAAACCATTTCAGCCATCGCAGGACGATCAATGTTGAAGCAGGAATCGGTTTACTTCGTAGGTGAATGGTTTCATTTATTTGACAAACGAATATCTATTTTTCAACATAATACCCTTCCTTGCCTATGCACTCAATTCGGTGATGAATATTAATCTCATAGATCGAAAATTATACCGTGAAAACCTCAAATCAAATTTGTGCCAATAACTTCATCAAACTACAGAATTATCGATCTATCATCGTGTATATATATATATGAGTGTATATGTGTGCATGTGTCCGTCTGTCTGCCTGTTTGTTCATGTGTGTGTGTTCTTTGAATAGGACGATTAATTCGTTCCAAAAGGTTCTGTTCTATTTAAAATTAAACTGTCCAAGAACTTGTAATAATTTAATGCATTTTTTCAGCTTTCGTACAGTATCATCTCACCCATACTATAAAAAAAAATACACTAATTGAAACAGCAAAATCTGAGGCATTGCTGTACAGCGATGCCTTGAATAGTTGAATAGTGCGGTTTCAATTAGTGCAGGTTTTGATGTAGTACAGTTATTGTAAGATATTGCTGTACAAATTAATGTAACCAAGTATAAACTGAAAAACACATTGAATGATAGTAATTCCTTTAACAGTGCAGTTTTGAACATAGTTTTGAAAATAGTGGATCAAATTAATAGCCCTGATGAAGAGAGAGAGAGAGAGAAAGGAGATCCTGTGGGAAGACGATGCAAGAGAGGGAGAGAAAGAGAGAGAGAGACAGACAGATAGAGAGAGAGAGGGAGAGATAATTACTAGAATAAAAGAAAGAAAAACAAAAAAAAGAATTTTTTTTTTAAATCACCTAAACTGTTACATGGTAATCAACTGGTGATCCCAACAAGAGAAAAATCATACGCGGTAACACAATAACAAAGTATATGTAAGTAAGGAGAAAACACACTGAAGAAAGTTACGTGCATTGCATTCACAAATATTGGGGAATGAGTGACAAAAAAAAATTAATGCTCAGTGTTTAAAGCAATAAAGTTTCGTAGGAGACATATATATATATATATATATATATATATATATATATATATATATCGTCTCAATAATGAAAGGGAAGTGTAGTGCCTAAGGTAAAAGAGTAGAAATACAACACATAATTATCTAACCTAAGCCAGATACCAAGAGGAAGATACAGATGGCTTTGAGAGGTTTAGTAGCACAGGACACTTCTCCTCGACAATTAGGAAGGAATAAAAAAAAAATAAAGGAAAAGACGAACACCTTCATTTGCTTTCATCTTCCTTTCCAAAACATTCCAACAGCAAATAACCCTAGTTAAGGGAACTACCTTGAGTTGGACAGTAAACTCTAACCTATTCGCTAACTAATAGGAACTGATCAAAACCTTCAATATTCCTTAGAGAATTCCACGATCAGTAATGTACATATAGAGGAAGATAGTAAAAGAGGATTAGTCATAGGGTTATTCATATCGCTATATAAGCAACAAGATAATAAACGTAAAACCCTCTCAGACGGATAGAAATCTTAGCAGAAAAGGGAACAAGCCAAACTTGACACCTCGCAAAAAGGACCCACGTACATTTTATTTACAGTATAATCAATTTTATAACTCAGAGTTTTGGATAAAAACTCTGAATTAAAGTCAATTAACAACTAAAATTTAATAAATTAGCAAAACAAGATTATACGAATAACGCCAAATCGCTGAAAATTCGATTAAATTTTATCACTAATTAAAACTAAACAGAAATAGCCCCTAGACAGACCTCTTACTCTAGTAATCGGTGGTTCGTTGAAATCACTACGATACTATTCACCAAGGTCACTTCCACGGAACGGTTTAAACCCTCACATTAAATGCTTTAGCAAGTTTGAAGAGATGGTATAAAGCGTTAGAATACACGAGAACCCACTAGAATGAACAGGGGATAGACTGAACAAAAATAAAGTAGAATGACCATACAGGTTCGATTGGTGGTCCAAGAAAAAGGGAGGTAAGTCAGGGTGATCAGTCGCTTACATATGTAGTAATGATACTTAACCATTCGGCCTCAGAGAACCTTCATACCTGATATATACGTAAATCAAAAATAAATGGGCTGGTTTTTCTCAGAATTCAAAGGAAACAACAGACGGCCGGTTGCTAAAAACTGCAAGAGACACAAAATGTTTACATTGACTGGGTACATGTCCACGTGAGTATTATATATATATATATATATATATATATATATATATATATATATATATGATTATAAATTTCGTTATAGTGTATAAAAAACTCTTTTTTAGAAATTATCCTCTATCACTATACAATTAATGTATCATTTAGCTCAATAGTAAGAGCAATGCTACGGTGTAGCAGCGACTCTAGGGGTCACAGGTACGATTCCTGCTGCAGCCTCATTGTCTTTGATTGATTATTCTATTTAGATTGTCTAAGCAACATGATACATTCACCATGTAGCGACAGGATATCATTTCGAATAAGAGATTCTATATAATATAACGCAATTTATAACTCTGTCGGATCATATATATCCATCACTCAATAACATGTATGTGAGGGGAGATCAATAAGTCCGTTGCCTAACTCAATTTATATATATCTATATATGTGTGTGTGTGGATCTGTGTTTGTATGTTTGTTTGTGTGTTATGCGGATGTGAGGTGATCCGACTAAATGGTGGTGGTAAATCGACAATGTGGGAGTGAATGATTCGAGAAAGAAGTGCGTTGCATCTCAAACACTTTTTATTATCACAAAGATAGGTTTGATCCATTTCGCTGGAGTTACACAAGCGTTTTCAAAAGCACTTGGCAACGCAGAATACAAGCCATGCCAGCAAAATGCATCAAGCCTATTTTCGTGATGAAAACATACTTGAGAACAAAAACACTTTTCTCGAAATTTTCACTTCAACATCGTCAAATTACCATTATATATATATATATATATATATATATATATATACATATATCAATGCTCCTCTATTCAGGGTTGAGTACTCTTTAAGTGAGGTAACTCATCCATTGTAAGCTTATGCAATGCTCTTCCATAGGAATAGAGCACTCTGAAGGATGGGGAATTTATGCATAAATAAATATATCGCTTAAATTCAGCCATGCTGACCGTCCAGTTACGTAGTTCTGAGGCAGGATATCGGCTTCCGGATCTGAAGCAAAGGTTTCAATCTTACCTTGTAGTACTGGATTGGTTAATCGAAAGTCTGTAGCTACACTGAAGCGAAGTAATACATCGAAACAGCTGTCTGTGGATGACACAATATATACTAACACATATATATATATATATATATATATATATATATATATATATATATATATATATATATATATATATACAGTATATGTGGTACAAATCAGGCCAGCAGTATAACATAATATAATAATATATCAACAATATAAAGCCACTTCTGAAATGCAATGGATTTATTTCATAGAGTGCTCGATACTCACAACATTTTACTCATGAAGATAAGATGTTTTACAGTAGAGCTACTATCTATATCTACAATTTATATATATATATATATATATATATATATATATATATATGTGTGTGTATATGTATATATTTATGTATATATTGAGCTACTATTTATATATACTATTCATATATATGTATATATATATATATATATGTATACTATTTATATATATGTATATATATATCTACTATTCATATATATATATATATATGTGTGTGTGTGTATAGATTGTGTGTGCGTGTGTGTGTGTTAGGGGTTGTTTTATCTTAAAAACATTTTCATTGCCATCTCAGTATTTATAGCAGCAAAAAATGGACATAACAATTGTAGTAAAGAACAAAGAACTTTTGACACAAAGGGTGCCTCTGTTAACGAAAAGAAAACACCATCGCTGCTCTCAGCACCAATGACACAGAATGAAGTAGATGGAAACAATAAAACTCTGCACCTTAAAAAGAAGATGCACAATTCTTTATCGCAATCAATCCCAGGGTGTGTGTGTATGTGTGTGTGTGTGTGTCTTTTATCTCTGGGAATGATCGGGACACAAGCTGAAAGAGAAAACGGACAGATAGGGAAAAAAAAGAGAATGGAAACGAGTCTGGGAAGTCACTCAATAGACACCGTTACGTGACCAATGTCTTTCGGAAAAAAGGGGTGATCAATAAATAAGTTACTTCACTGGAATTTTGTTGATCAATGGCAAAGTCTAAATTTTCAACAACAAAAAAAGGACCAGCGTGAATGCAACCGGACAAAACTGATTGATCAATTTAGTATGGATTTACATTATAAATTGCCCCCTCCATTAATAACCTATTCAGGAGGGATTTTCAAGCAGCAAAAATCTTTGTTTTTTCATTGACATAACAACAACAATGAGCAAAATTTTGAATTTTCAGCTCTCTAGTTCCATCGGTACAGCCTGTGCGCGTGATATATCCATAGATAGCCAGACAGACAGACAGACTGAATTAAAGACTGAAGGAACCTATGCTGACAGCTTTGGTAGACAGTTGGTTATAAATGAAAATGAAATAAACTAAGTAACCAATTTAGCATGAACTTACATTGCAGATTGAAAATCCTTCTAAAATCTTTTTAAGAGGGGTGATCTTCAGAAAACAGAAAAACGTTTTTGCTTAACATACTTTGTGCTACCAGTACGCTTGATACATATATACATAGCCAGACAGCTGAACTAACTTGAAAACTGAAGAAACCTATTTGGACAGTTTTGGTTGAGGGTGTCTAATAACGACAAAAACGGTGGTTCTCAGATGTGTGGAATAAAAGCCTCCAATTTTCCCTTCTCGCAAATTCTTACTTGATTGTCTGTAAGGGTGAGTCATAAAAACTGGGAAATGGGAAAATTTAAAGAGAAGGGAGATTGTAGAGGGTGAGAATGTAATAAGGTTAACGAGAATGATGGAGGTGCGCCGTGGCTCCCCACATGGTCGGAGTGAATAAAAAGTTTAGGAACAAATGACATAAGTCAAACAAGAAAGGAGGACAATGATTGGAAAGAAAGAAAAAAAAAGGATGAGAGAGGAGAAGAAAGAAAGAAAAATACATAAAAGAAGAAAACAATTAGAGTGGGTAGACGAAAAAAGAAAGAAATATGAAGACGTGGATGATAAATACTGAAGAAAGAAAGAAAGAAAGAAAGAAAGAAAGAAAGAAAGAAAGAAAGAGAGAAGGGAAGAAAGAATGAAAAAATAAAGGGGGAGGGAATGAGCAAGAAAACGATGCGAGAGAGATATATAGAGATAATAACGAAAAGGGAAGAAAAAAAGAGAGGAAGAAGGGAGAGCAAAAGATTGGGAAGACGAAAACGAAGAAGGAGAGAAAAGGTAAGAAAAAAGAAGTGATCGAGAAAGACGAAGGAGTGAGACGAGAAAAAATGTAGGGATCGGAAAAGAAGAAGAAGAAGAAGAAGAAGAAGAAGAAGAAGAAGAAGAAGAAGAAGAAAAACAAGAACAAGAACAAAAATAGGAAGAAGAAAGGCGCGAAAAAAAATGGAGAGATTGAGAAAGAAGTAGAAAGACGAGAAAAAATTAAGAGAGCAAGAAAAAAGAAGAAAATGAAGAAGAAGAAGAAGAAGAAGAAGAAGAAGAAGAAGAAGAAGAAGAAAAACAAGAACAAGAACAAAAACAGGAAGAAGAAAGGCGCGAAAAAAATGAAGAGATTGAGAAAGAAGTAGAAAGACTAGAAAAAATTAAGAGAGCAAGAAAAAAGAAGAAAATGAAGAAGAAGAAGAAGAAGAAGAAGAAGAAGAAGAAGAAGAAAAACAAGAACAAGAACAAAAACAGGAAGAAGAAAGGCGCGAAAAAAATGAAGAGATTGAGAAAGAAGTAGAAAGACTAGAAAAAATTAAGAGAGCGAGAAAAAAGAAGAAAATGAAGAAGAAGAAGAAGAAGAAGAAGAAGAAGAAGAAGAAGAAGAACAACAACAACAACAACAACAACAACAACAACAACAACAACAACAACAACAACCACCACCACCACCACCACCACCACCACCATCCAGGAGTCATTTACGTGATGAAAGATGATGAGTATGTATTGTCGTTTATTCGAAAGGGACCTTCGCATTTTTGTCTTTTATTTTTTTAAAACCTCACTATCACTCTTGGCACTACAGCAGAATTGCAAACAATTTTAGAGGTTTTATTTACCGTGATGTTTTGTTTGTTTTTTTTCTTGCTCTCTCGTCGGCTTACTTTTATTGTTTGGAATGGTAGAAACCTTCAGCAAAAACTGTCACAAAAACTATCACCAGAGGTGTCTTCAGTTTTTGTCTTTTTCAAGTTGGTCTGGCTGGCTGGCTGGCTGGCTGGCTGGTTGGTTGGTTGGTTGAATATCTATGTATATGTCGTGCGTACGGGTCACATAAGTGGAAATAGAGGCCTGATAATTCAAACATTTTCTCATTATTATTTCTTTGAAAATGTTTTTATTATCTTATGACCAACCCCTCCCACACACACACACACACACACGAAATAAGCTTTTATAGAGGGGGTTGATTTATAATGTAAGTTTAAATTGGTCTCTTAGTTTGTGTCTACCAGCGTTCAGGCTCTTTTTTGGAGGGGGGGGACTCATCGGTCTTTTCAGTGATTCAACCAGAGGCGTGTGGAATAACTTATCCGTCGATCACACTCTTCATCTTTTTGATTGATCACCCCTATATGGCATGCTGCTAAAAGACGTCGAACGGCTGACGGTTTTTTGCAGGTTATTCACTGGAGTTGTTACTTTCATTGTTTCGTGTGCTTTCGGTTTGTTTGTTTTTAGTTCAGTTTTGCTATTACAGGCTTTCTCTTACTAGCACGGACATTTCTGTTCTCACTTCAATCTCTATTTTTGTCCACCAAGCTGCACAAACCATTTATTCTTATTCATTGTGACTATTATGTCCTTTCTGCTCTTCCCTTCAATTATCCTGCAAATGTTTGGGACAATTACCCCAAATGTTGGGATAATTACCCCAAATGTTTGGGACAATTACACTAAATTTTCGCCAATCATTATCCACAACCATGTATGGTTCAAAGGAATCCAGAAGCCCCTAAAGCACAATTTAATTTTTAAATGTCTAGATAAACAGTTTTTTTTAAATAAGACATTAAAATAATGGTAAATTGAGCTTAAAAACGAAAAAGTTGTATAGTTTCGACTGGTAAACATAAAAAATTGAATAGGAAACATCTGGAAACATCCAGAGTCTTGATAATCTAAATGTTGATAATCTGTCAAAATGGGCCCAAAGAAAACTGGAAGAAAAATATCTTTAGAGGGTGTTTTGATGCCAATCTACAAGTCTGTTAACTGAACGGTATCCCCATGAGCGCTGGAACTCACATACATATAAACAATCATAAAAACACACACCCATATAAAAAAAAAAGAACATATTCAATTTGGGATATACTTTGATATAAATATTATTCTGTTAATATTAATAATCAACCAAACAATTAATCGGGGATCTTGGAAGATATTTGAAGGTTATTAAACTGATCTGAGTCACAGGCTTTTTTGAAGTTTACAAAATCTCTTAGTTTATTTACCGAATGGAGATGATCAATGGTCAAGTAGTTTCTTCTGGAGCCAGCCTATTCCTGTGGTTTGTTTTCATCTAAACTTTTGGTGAATCGGTTAGATGTCATTTTCATAAAAAGTTCATAGATGCAGTTGACCAGGCTTATTGATCAGCAGTTGTTCAGATCCTCTGGGTTCCCCTCTTTTATATAACAGCATAATGATTGCAGTGTTCCTCCTGATAGCCAACTATCAAGCTGAAACATGGAAGCTGATCGAAAGATGGCCCCTCAAACTGAGAACCATGTAAAGTGCACCGGAGAGAATCATGCAAAACATTACATAGAGAGATCACAAGACAGCACAGTATTTTGAAGTTAAACGGAGCAAAGACAGACAACTCAAATGGCGATGGACATTCCAAGTTGAAAAAAATTTCTGACAACTGCTAGACATCAGGAATCACAACGTGGATCTCCAGAGATCGTATGCGAAATTGTAGTCGGCAGAATACAAAATAGTCTGTTTAACTTGACAAGATCAAAACTATTGGCTCTACAACATCCATGATAGAGAGGTCTGGCGAATGAGTCTATAGGAGTTATCTCTCTTAATAAAGTGAGGCAAACCACTTACCTTTTCATTGATATTACCAATTCCCCTTTTTGTTTCTCTTTTGGTTATGAACTGCAGTTTCCCAAATTGTTTCGGACTATTGCCCCTTCATAGAGCAAATATTAGGATGTTCAAAAAGTAATTACGTATTTTCGTGTTTGGAAAGTAATTAATTATTTCACTGCAAAAAATTATGAGACAATCATGTAAGGAAAGACCAGGGTTAAAAGATACAAAACGACGTCTGAATTTAATTCATCATCTCATCTATCCGGCAATTATCGTGAATAAAGGTAAAGACTTTAAAGAACAAAATATTCGACATCTCTCACTGTATGAATTTCGAACGAGTATTACTGCTGCGTAGGCAATGAGAAATATTTGAGAAATGTATTCTGATGCATTGAAGGTTCGAAAATGCCAGCTTTGGTTTAAAAGGTTCCCGAATGGCGATTGTGATCCAAAAATGCGTAATTACTTTCCGAACACAAGAATACGTAATTATTTTCCGAACATCCCATATCATATATCATCATCAATATCCCTCGGATAAAAATGATACTTAAAAATTATTTTAAAAATTGTATTCTTTGCCCCCTTCCCCCCGAGCTCCCTTAATCGACCCTCGTTTTCGAACTACCCTACCACCACCATGACCTTCCAATGCCCCTTCACTGCCTCATTCAAGCCTATTGACTTTTAACATCCCCTTACCAGCCCCTTGACCCCAACCACTCCGCTACTATCTCCCCCCTCCCTGATTTCTAATGCCTCTCGATCGCTCCCTTGTCTTCAAACGCCCCCTTGATTCTCCTATCATTCCCCAGGGGGGCAGTGGCGCCCACTTTTGAATCACTAATGTACCGCCTGGTTGATTCACTTATTTTTCTCCCCTCTCTTTTATTTATTACTTTTTATGAGGCGGTCTATCCATATATATATATATATATATATATATATATATATATATATATATATATATATATATGTTTTTTCCCCTTTATTAAGTAAGCGTGGAAAATTTCCTGTGGCAGTATTAATAGCAGCAGGGCGGGCCTCCAATCAATGAACGCTTCCAACCACACCACGTGATCAATGGTGGAAAAAAGAAAGGATAAAAAAAAATGTACAATCGTTCTCTTGCCAAACGGCTAGGAACACACGCAAATACACACACGTCCTCACGCACGATAGAGTAGAAAGATAAACAGACCCATTGAATTTTCCTCTATGAGACACGTAGTCGTAGACATAGATAAAGGCAAGTATGTTGAACGACCGCAGCCATCAAAGATGGCAAAGGGGTTCTATCCTTCTTCACGTGCGTGTTTAGATGTTTGTTCCTGCGCCCCTGGCCACATCGTTTTATCTACAGACTTGAAAACTGGCGTCAGTACTGTAGATGTATTTTTACTCTTTTTTTAGATGTTTTCCGGAGGAAACCGCCATTGATTGAATTAATGGAATTTATTCTGACCATATTTATTTTTCAATGAATTATTTTTACATGACGCCAAGTTTGATGCTACGGTTGTTAAATTATTGACCGTGGTGGCCAGCCCTGCTCATATTTAATCTTTATGATGCCGAAATTTGCATTCTATTCTGTTCGTCTATTTGTGATCAGTCAAAACGGTGCATTCTTTATATATATATATATATATATATATATATATATATATATATATATATATATATATATATATATATAGTATACGTGGTACAGACCAGGCTAGCAGTATAACATAATATAATGATGTATCGATAATATAAAGCCACTTCTGAAATGCAATGGATTTATATCATAGAGTGCTTGATACATACAACTTTTTACTCATGGAGTTGAGTTGTTTTAGAGTAGAGCTGGAAATAAATAGCAGATAGTGGATTCGCTACACAAACTAGCTCATGTTTCTGCCCTCTTCGGGTGGACAGAGACATCAGCTAGTTTGTGTAGCGAATCCACAATCTACTATATATATATATATATATATATATATATATATATATATATATATATATATATATTGAATTAAGGTATTCACAAAATGCGTCAACTTGAAGAATGCACATGGGGGTGTGGAAACTCAATGAAAATAGTGTTTTCTAATGGTTTCTATGAAGTCTCGGGCTGTTTTTTTCTCTAATATTCTGTGCTGTCTTGTGGGTCTCTCCACGTAAGCTTGAGTACGATTCTCTCATGTGCACGTTGCATTCTCAAATGGCAATGGGCTGGCAATGTTGCAAGAATGGTAGACAACAGGTAGACATCACGACTCGCAATATAGATCCCCAGAGAACAAATGTGGAACCAGGGCTGGCAGAATATAAGACGGCAATATGAACTGGACTGGTTCAGGAAATATTTGCTCTGCAACGCCCACGATAGAAGAGTGTGGCAAATTGGAGGGAAGGTTTATAAAAGACAGATGATGATGAATAGTATTGGGTCCGCGTTTGCATTCATCTTGATAATACTGATTTGACTATCTATCTATCAAGCTATCTATCTAATACTAGAATTATCATTTCGTTCATCTGTTTATGATATCTAAATAGCTGAAACGGTGCATTGTAATTATGTATATTTAGTTGAGCTAACCCCAATATGCACTATCTTAATGCATAAAAATCCGGATGAATTGAGCTGTATAATTATGGTTTGGAGTCAGCATCAGCACTCAACTCTACAATAATCCGATTCCCTTAGGAAGTCAAAGGGGATAAATATTATCTGCTAATTATAAAGAGGTCCTAATTTACTTCCTTTTTTTTATACCTTTTTTTTTCTTACAAATATCTAAAAGAGAAATCCGGGTGTAATCGGGCCTCTAAATTTGATATCCATTCATCACATTGCATTACTTTTCTCTCAAAGGGTTAACCATCATCACCATCATCACCGTCATCATCATCAGCAGCAGCAGCAGCAGTAGCAGCCTTTTAACGTCTGTCGTTGGACCTTCCCCAAGATTCACCAGACTTTTCGATCGTGGGCGTCGGGGCGCCAATATTACCTGAATTTGAGTTGATCGTCACGCTATCTCATGTTTAGCCGGCCTCAATATTGCGCATGGAATTTGAGGATCAGCTTTGTCGTGACATTCTTGCAACATGGACTGCCCATTGCCATTTGAGTTTTCTAATGGATTCTACGATATCTCCAACTCCTGTTTTTACTCAAATATACTGTTTCAGCTTCATAGGATGCATGGGTTGTATACCCATCTATGTCTAGTATTCACTAAAATCAACTTTATCTGACTCAAGGCCAAAATGTGATCATCAAGGGGGGATCAGACTTACTACAGTTGTGATAGTCTGTGAGGCAAGCTTGCTAACGGTTTCTCCCAGCAAAGCGCCCTTCGGTCAAGAGTTGAGTATGTCATGTTCTTAGAGGTACTGATGGCGCTAGAGCTAGCAGCGCAGAGAATGGAATGGGCGAACCGAGTTCAAACTCTGACCAAGATGGTTTGTTGCCACTCTGCACTATTCCAAGTGAGTTGAGTTCGGATTTTATGAATCGATATCACAAGAATGTGCAGATTCAGGGCATTGTTAATAGACACTCCTAGTTTTATCTCGAGAACATACCTCTTTCAAAAACTTTACAAGTGGCAGAAAAAAATTAAAAAAATAACCCAAGAACAGCAATAAAGTATCTTCATCAACTTGGTTATTATGAACGAGAAGCGAAGAGGAAGCCCCTTTCAATCGCAACAAATATTAAGAATGGGAATGAGCGGGCGATCGAGATGAGCAAGAACCCCTTAGTTTTTTGGCACAGCATATTTTTATGACGAATCAAGATTAGTTCAATCTTCAGATAATGCATCAAACAACTTCCTTGGCTAGGTCTGTTCTGTCATGAATCTCACAGAACACATGTGGGCAATACAAAATGAAAACTTGCATAAGAAGTCTAAAAAGCCAGCATCTCGTACAGATTTGCTGAATCTTTTACACCAAGCATGGTCTGAAATACCTTGAACTGCAATTTCAGAACTTGATAATCCTATGCCAAGACGAGTTAGTGCTTTTAAAATGGCTTCATTTTGTACTGTAGATGTTTGGATAGAGTTAAAACAAAACTGCTGGTGTCTATTTACTCCTTTCGTGTCTCTGTATATTTGATGCTGTTATCATAATGAGGCACTTGAAAGACAAAAATGTGTGTACGGCTGGGTGGTTAGTCTATGTTATGTTATTCGGGGGCACATCACTAGCTGAGATGGCCACAGAACAATCTCCTTGCTACAAACGATACCTTGTTTTCCTAGACAGGAATCCATCTGGATGCCAACCAGGCTTGACGTTGCTTAACTTCGGTTATCCTACGGAAGCCGGTGTTCCAACACGATTTGGCCATATCCTTTGTCTTCAGTACTAACGATAACAAGGAGCGAGCTCACAATAATCGTAATGTAGGATTAATAGCTTCGTGAGGTACAAACCTACAAGTTTGAGAGACCGTGTGTGGATCGAACTCACAACGTTTGCGAATCTTAGCTTAGTGGATCACGATGATACAAGTATGGTTCCCTCACTGAGGATCGAAATAACAACAGTAACGATTCATATTTCCCAGTTTTGGTTTTGTAAAGCACAAGGCCCCCGATGGTCTGCACCAATGCCGATAGAAATTATAACTGAAGTATTTGTCAGCCGTGAGTGAATGATCTCAGTTCCATCTCTGCCGACAATCGAACGTCCCTCTCTAGGCGCACACCAGGGCGACGCGTATCCTGAAATGTCCAGTCGACAGAATCCACCCCCAGCCTTGCTGATGGAGTTGAGGGGAAAGCACAGAGTGATACGTTTGGCATCAGTTCGGCAGCAGGAGCTGCCAGGAGCTGCCAGGAGGGATCAAATCTGGTGTCCAACTGCCTCAAGACGAGTTCCACTCCCTGGTTTGGAGTTGTCTTTCTCCTAGACTGGTTGATTTCCCAAAGCTAAAGATCCGAATTCGCCCTGCTATTTTTTTTTACCGATATCTGGGGAGTGAAGAGTAGATGAATGCATGCCTCTCCCAATGGCCTTAGTTTTAAGTGAACATCTGTCTACCATACAAACCTAATGACTCTGGAGCTCCAAGGCAAGGCATACTAACTCTGCAAGTATTGATTCCAGTTGTAAGATTTTATCACGGTTTTTCCTTCGTTCTTACCAAGCCAAATCGCACAGAACCAAAATGGCACATCTATCTAGAATAATCTAATTATCCTGATTGATTGATGAAACATGTTATCACTAAAAAAAAAGAAGCAAAAAATTACTTTTTTTTCTTCTTTTTTCTTTTGTATGAGTTGATATTTACTAAGCTCAGCCTAATCTGGTATTTTTTGGGTGAGCACACATGATAAGTACCCAACACACCATTTTTTTAAATTGGATATTTTCGTTGTTTTCGGAGTTACAACGCTCAGTTGAGCCAACGTAGCCTCCAAAGATGGCAAAGGGTTCTGTCTGTTTTATATTTACATATGTTTATGTGATTCTTTATGTGTGTGTGTGTGTGTGTGTGTGTGTGTGTATGTTCCAGCGCTCCAGGTCACCCTGTCTTTTACCTTTAGGGGCCTTATTTTTGACGGGTTTTCCAATAACATCTAGATTCTTCGAAATCTAAATGTTTCTAGATTTTTTTAAATTTTTTTACTCTGTTTGAAAATTGACATCAGTACTGCAGGTGTATTTTTACTTTATTTTAGATGTTTAACTGTGGAAAACACCAGTGATTTCATAAGTAAAATTTATTCTGATCATAGTTTGTTTTTTATTTTTTTCGATGGAATTTTTTCACATAGCTTCAAATCATGATGCTACGATTGTGCAATTATTGACTGTGGGTTTGATTTGAGTTTTTCTTTTCTTTTAAGCTTGAAAACTCTGTATCATGATTCATGGAGTGTTTAAACTTCGAAAAATGTTTTTTTCAAACTGTGCATTGTATCTGTAAAAGATATGAACCTTTTTAAAATGGTGCCTCGGGCACTTATTATCTGCAGCCGCTGATTTATCCCTTTAGACTCTTTTGTAGAGCATAAAGCCATACCCAGACCATGCTGGATGATGCGGCAGGGGTTTTAGTAAGAGGTAGCTTTTGGGGGATGGAATAGCTAGCCCCATGCTCAACTATTTTTTCTTAGATGAACTGCCTTACTGGTCAAGAAGTCTCCAACTGCCCTGCTGAATACGCATAACTAGGAGCAGAAGTTGATATGTTTCCCCGAAAGATAGCAAAACAAAGTGGATAACATCAACGCAATCCAGCAAAAAATATGCCAACATTTTTTTGGCATGAGGCTCCTTTTGGGTTGTCCATCAGCCGATTTGCTTCCATTTGGCCATTGTCTGCGTCACATTACATTTTTGTAAAATATTCATTTATCATCACGAGTCAGTTATCATCTTTTTTTTAAAACTCAGATATGTTCACGAGAGTGTAGATGTCCACTCTAGCTTTTGACAAATCATGGGGAACAGATTTTCCAAGCTTACACACCTTTTCAAGTTGTTGCAGATGACGGTAAATCGTTGGATAGCTTGAATCCAGTTTTTGAGCTGCACAACCATCTATATCTTATATGCTCCTTAGACACCCCCATCTTTAGTGGGGTCTAGTTTGTAACTGAATTAGTTGACTCATAGACGTAGCTTACTCATTTACAACTGGACGAACATTTATTCGCATATAATGTCATTGTATAAGCATTTCAGTGTAGCAAAAACGCCGCTCAATTTCTGATGATCATATTTCGATCATTATTTATTGGATGTGCTAATAGCATATATTGTTATCATCTAAACATTTTAGGATCATAAAAAATATCAGTCCGTCTATTGCTATCAAATTTGCACATTATTTATCGGATGAACATTTTTTTTTTAAATCTTTCGAATGCTTTTGAGTTTATGGATATAAATAAACATAGTTATGTATTTTTTATGAATTTTGTGATATATGATATTGATTAGATAAAAAGGATAATAAAACCAGTTACACTAGTGGCCAAGGCTTCAGAGCATTATATATATATATGTGTGTGTGAGTGTGCAAGTGAGTCATGATGTCCATCGGTTGTCAACTATTCTTCCAACATGACCAGCCCATGACCATTTGTGTTTGTTAATGGATCCTGTGATATCACAGACTCTTTGACATATTGTGCTGTTTTGATCTCTCCATGTGAAGTTGAGCCTATTTTTTTTCGTGTGTACGTTGCATGGTTCTCAGTTTGCAGATCGGACTTTTGGTTAGGTTCCATGTTTTAGCTCCACAGGTGACTATCAGGAGTATGCATCGGTTGTATACCTTTTTTCTTTTTTTTTTTAGGACCCATGGGATCTTTTTGTTTTTGAAGGTTCAGCTTACTTTTCTGAAGGCTTGCCATCTCCGCTTGATTTTTATTTTGGTGCAAAAGTATTTACTTCAAATGTTTATGAATATCAGCAATACACCAAATTTGAATCTTCTGTATTACAATTAAATAACAAAATCTCTCAAAACTAGCTCAAGACATTATAATTCTTTTTTCCTGCTATTTGATAATTTAATTATAATAATATGTATTTATAAAGTATCCTTTTGAAACTCATTTCACTAAATTTTTTAGGATCTAGTTTGTGAAATACTTTTCATTAAATTATTCCAAGCTTGTATTGGTTTACGTTTAATAAGTTTCTTCCATATTTTTCTCCAATGATATGTAACAAAAACAAAGAGTCTTTTGATAACTTCAAGTCTAGTATAAGAGATTTTTCCTGTTTGGAGAGTAAAATAGGTATTAAATCTGTAAGATTTTTTGATTGATAAAATCATGATAAAGTTATGATATGTTTCAATTTAAGGGACTCATAGTAAGTTAAGATATCTTCTGGAAAAAGCCCAAAGACGAGCATCTAAGTAAGTACCAGAATTTTTTTTTGAATTAAAGACGAGCAGCTAAGATAGTACTAGAATATTAAAAGGTATAAGCGGTGAAGATAGATTGAAAGACTTTGAACAAACAACGTTAAAGAGGATAAGAAGACTTGATTAAAGGTATTTCAGAATCTTAAACTTAATATAAGCTTCATCTGAATGGAGTACAAGAGACAGAGAAGTCAGGAATATATGGTAGTAGTGAGGACATTAAATATGAGAAAATTCAATAGGAGGGTCATGGTCGGACTATGGGTTAGAAAACTAAACACCTGAGTTGTATGTTGTGCTATCAACAGATATTGATGATTTTGAAAAAGAACTTTAATGTTTATTACACTACCAAAAATATTTTAGGCCCTAAATATTGTATATATATATATATGATTGTTATGATGTGTGCTAGTACATACAAATTGCACACTATTTTGTCGCTCTAAAATAAATTCTAACTGTAACTGTAAACTGTGCGTGTCATCATGTGTCACGAAATCGTTTGAATATCTACGTAATTAAAGAAATCCATCTTCTCTTTTGAATTGGATCTTTAGGAAAGCGGTAAATTTAGAACATTGGCTTTCCGAATAATGATTGCACTCTGGAACAATTTTATAACGATAAATATAGTCACGTTAATACTATCGACGGTAGTTTGAAAGGCTCGTTTGAGCTTTGATTGGATCCTGAAAACCGTTACTATGGAAACGTAATGTCAGACTTCGGCACTCTATCTTCTTGTTCATATTTCTGAACAGTAAATTCTATTTACGAACTTTTTTTTAATTAATTGACTGGATTATGCACAAGTGTTGCCTACTTATTTCAGAAAATATAGTGGAAAATGCTTTTATTCAACAGGTAGGGTCACTTTGATCTCATGTGATTTAATGTCATTTAAACTCCAGGCTATTATAATGCACATCAGGTATTGGATGGCTTGTTGTAGATACGGATGACTGGAATGAGCAAATATAGCCTGTTAAACAAGATAGCGAGCAAAGAAAGATGGCCAGTTATCGGCTACAATATACAATTAATGGTGAAGTCTAGAATTAAAACAAGTATGATAAAAAAAAACCCTTTTTTATGAAAATAGATCTCAAAGAATTTGTGAAACTTTATATTTATCAATAAGTAGAAGATCATTTATTCCGATAACAAAATTTCGTAATCTTTAATAATCATTAATAATTTGATGGCAATTTTTTGAAAGATTATAATAAAAAAAAAATTCCAGCAAGTATTCTTTTCATACAAAACGTGTACACTGAACATTGATTAAAAAGAAAAAAAACGACGAAAAACTTCCTAAACAGGAATTTCTTTTTCAGGTCAGGGAGAATATATTTCATTGAGTTATAACAACATTAAAATGGAAGGATGTAGACTTGAAGAAAAAATTCCATGAGATCTTCTTACAAAATACCCCTCCGATAGGAAAACATTAAACATGAATATATCCCTAAATGTTATTAAAATTAGAAAACTCGAATGGCAATGGGCTGGACATGTTGCAAGAATGGCAGATGACCGGTGGACATCATGACTCTCAATGTGGATCCCCAAAGAACAGGTGCAAGGCTGTGGCCGACAAAAAAGTGAGATGGCGAGACGAGCTAGATAAATAGAGAAAGTACTGTATTTAGAGCGGTCAGGCGAATCTTGGGGAAGGTCTGTGTCTTACGACAGACCTTAAAATACTGATGATGATAATAATGATGATGATATGCCGTCAGCATATTTAGGGTGGGATTTAGAATATGTGAAATTTCCTAAGGCTGTTACTACTAGTACATCGGATCGTAAATGTAAACAAGTTTTCAAACTCAGTAATCTCCAATTTAATATTGTCTACAGGAAAAAGAAATAGCTGATAATTTTCTGACATCCTTTTTCTATTGATAAACCCAAAGATCATTACGATACAATTGATAGATTTCAAGTTACCAGTGTTTATCTAAACGAGTTGCTCTTTTCCAAAAGTCCGTGTTGGACTCAGTACACATCAATCAAAACCTCAAAGACGTTTGAAATTCAGTCATGTAACGTGATCACGGTGTGAAATCGCTCAGAAATCCTCTGCGAGAGTGCAATTCTTTTTTTAAGACTTACTATGCTATATTCTTGTATTGAACAGCGATCTTTATGGCCATATTCTATCACCTATGGTTCTTCTTGATTAATTAATTTCATAAATAATTCAGCAGAGCCCATCCATAAAGGTCAGTACACGCCACTGAAGTATATATTTTTAAGTTCCAGATTTTGTTTAGCTCAGTCTCAAGGGTTAGCAATGTACATGAAACGTTCGTGAAACCCTGTTTTAGACCACTTCATTTTCAGTCCGCTCCACTACCGATGGAGATGAACTAGCAATTATATGATAATTGAGTGATATCGAACAGATGCTTTTGAATGCGTGCCTGGTTTATTGATGTTTTATTGGTGGTATCTGCCTTAATCTATTGTATTAATGTGTGGACGGTAGGCCAGATAAACACCATAAAAAAGCACGTAGTATGGGAAATATCTATTTCAATATATCTAGTCATATTCTCCCTAAAATTAATGAATAACGCATGCTAGAAAATCATTTGTGCTCAAACAAGAAGACCAATTAGTAATCAAAGAACTGAATTTAATTGCAATCTATTTATAATCAAGGTATCTTCTGAATCTATCAGGAAACGCAAAGAATCGTTAAAACATTAAAACATTAAAAAAAATAAGTGTCGTACTTATTTCTTCAATGTTTTGTTGGCGATATTGCAGTCTTGCTGGTTAACGCCTTTTCGAATTGAATTAAGTGACGTTACGAAATGTCTTGTTAAAGAATTATTTCGTCATTCTCGTGACAGGATTGCCAAGTTATTTGTTTCATAAGCGGAAACCAGGAATGCGTTGTTACCAAATTCCCGTCATCTCGATCTACGAATGTTTTATTTTCGATGTTTGCTAATTGTAACCCGGGTTTTTCCCTAAACTTTCTTTTTTGTTATCTGTTTGTATATTTAAAGTCTTGATATACACTCATTATTAACTTGCTACTGAGGATGTCATAAAAACAGTCACAAACTAAGCATGTTATTCCAGTATTTGCTACCGGGCCACTCAAAATCTCTCCACAGATCTGATCTGGCCTGCGGGCCTTAGGTTGCCTGCTCCTGTTCTAGATCACTTAATTTTCAGTTCACGCATTCTACGGATGGGAATAAACTGACAATTTTTTGTTAATTGAATGATATCGAACATATGCTAGCGAATATGTGCAGGGATTATTGATGTTTTATTGGAGATATCTTACTTAATCTCCTGGTGAGAGTTTTACTTCACAATCGATATGATAATATGTAGACGCCAATGTGAATTCATTTTTCCCTAACAGATTGCCATTGTTCCAATTGTTTTTTTCAGATTGAACTTTTTTTCAGTTCTCGTAAAGGTCTAAACAATTTCACAGCGGTCTTTGATCTTTTCATACACAATAATCATTCATGTCAATAGATTCCAACTACTAGTCATAAAATTGGATGCGCGGAAATTCTGCATTACCGGCTTTATTTTCAGTTGCTAAACCCCAACTCAATTCCTTATATTGACCTCACAATCATAATTCCTGCACACACACACACACACATATATATACACACACACACACACATATATATATATATATATATATATATATATATATATATATGCATGAATAATGATTAGATGAACAATAAACGCGTGTATATGTATTTATGTATTAAGTAGATCTTAGTTGAGGAAAAGTGCTTAATACCATTACTACACCGGTTATAAGATGAATGAAGATTTATTTCAATGGCCCATTATAGATTGTTCATTCTGTTTGACTTAGAAAGATTATCACATTATTTTTTAGTGAATATATATATTTATATACACACATATATATATATATATATATATATATATATATATATATATGTGTGTGTGTGTGTGTGTGTGTGTGTGTGTGTGTATGTATGTATGTATGCATATATTCTAGAAAGCTTTACAGGTTTAAATACTAAGTTTTGAAAATTAAAAAAATGTGTATCACTTCAGTCACTTATTTTCCATTTGATAATTTAAATAAATTGTAATTTAAGTAATTTTCTTCAGTGTTTTTTCTGTTATTATATTTTGTTATTATGGTATTATGTGTAATTTTTATCTTGTTTGTATCAATATATATATACATATTGGCACGGACAACCGGCGTTACCTGGGAAAAACAGAACTTTAGAAAATGTGTTTCTTTTTTTTTTCCTGCTCAATACAACAAACGAAAGAAAATATTTATACAGAAGCCTAAATCTTTCCTGATTTAATGAAAACATCAACCAAAAAAGTATGATAAAGGTAAATTATAGTATTTTTTTCATATTAACGATTTTTGAAATATTTGATAAAACGATAGGAGCAGAAGAGCTGATTGGATAATTACTTTCAATTTTATCAAAAAAATGACCTGATTTAGCAGTCATGTACCTCTACGCTCCACCTTGTTTACTTTTTGTCATTGAGGAAAAAGAAATGGTAGGGGGAGAGAATAAAACATACTCGTATTACTCTGAATGAATAAATAGATAAATAAATGAAATTAATTAATTTTAATGAAATGATTATGTGTGACATTTGTAATAAGAAAGAATGACGAAAATCCTGGCCTCAAAATTATTCTTTCTAACACTTAGAACCAAAGATTAGCTAGAGAATGACAGCCGAATATCAGGTAAAATCGGTCCTGTAGTTTTCTGCAGGGAAAGGCATAAACAAACCAACAGCTCAAATATCAGTATAGTTAATTATATTCATTGAAAATAACTTTTTATTTGACCGTTTCTGTAAACTAGAGAGTCGGTTTTCCAATTTTCACATTTGTATGCATTGCATCAAATAATAATAAGAAAAATTATTTAAAAAAACAAAAACAATTATTGATCATCTGTTGTGTCGAAATTTGAAGTATAATAAAAAAAATATCGAAGAATAAGTATGGTCAGAATATATTCTATTTCTGACGTCACTGATGTTTCTCATTGGAAAACATCTAAAATAGAGTAAAAAAATTATCTAGAAACAACTAGATTCTGGAGGATTTAGATGTCATTAATAACCTTTGCTAGAATAAGGCCCCGAAAAGGTCAAAAAAATTTTTTGGTAAAAATTAAATATTTCCACAGGGGGCGTAGTGGAGTACTGATGTCAATTTCCAAGCCTAAAGGGGTACAAATGGTAAAACAAGCATTATAAAAAAGAAAAAAAGCGTAGAACCTTCCACCGTCTTTGATGGTTAACGTGTTCATTGATATTTTGTTTATTGAAACAACAAATATTCAGAATTATAGAATGAAATCTTACTTGTATCATTTTGAATAATGCCCCAAACTGGTCAGTTAGCAATAAGAATTAGGCTGCGTCCAAAATACCTTGAAACAATTGTGAATTCTCAAGCATTCAGTGCACGTACACTTTGTTCACAGGAAAAATAAATTGAACAACATAAAACTTTTGTGCAACTGAAAATTGGAGGGGGCACTGCCCCTAGCCGCCTTGAATCCCTCCTGCACATTTACTATTAAAAATTAGACGGAACATTGCTAAGGACCTAATATTGCGCCCACACTATCATCCGTAAACATTTATGAAAAAAAAACTTTTTCTTAAAATTTTAATGGAACAAAAAAAATGATTTTTTGCCGGTAGTTTTATTCAGAGCCGGATATATGCGAGGGGTTGGTGAGAGGCAATTGCCGCGGGAACTTTCTAGCCCAGAACCCTCATCAATACAAAAATGCTATAATTAAAAAATTAGTTTCTTGAATAAGAATCTAAATTAATAATTACTGCCTGGAAGACATTTCATTATAACACTTTCAATCGTATCAAATTGTTTAATGAAATTACAGCTTGTAATTTGGGCCTACATTAATTGGGGAATGGGTGACATAAATAAATTTGTCTTACCTGAAAATCTACCTGGAGTTTTGTTGGAATTTTCTTACATTTTTACATGTTTTTACTTCAGGCATATAACTCATCTAACTTTCCTATGTATGTCTAACTTATCAGTTCCAATTACATGAAATAAACGGACTTCGGTGTGTACATTTTGAGATTTGCCATGTATTTTAATTTCTGTGTATGATGGGCCAACCAAAGCTGAAAAGCAACAGGCTCTAGGCTAATTTCATCCAGCCCTAGTTCTATTAAAAGATATTTTACATAGAACATGACGTAATTCCGTGGACACTGATTTGCATATATCCAGGATTATTGTTATGGCTGTACATTTAGTGCACTTTCAGTTCGAAGAGAATGGAATCAGGTAAACAAGTTAAAACAGTTTAGGTTCACTTCGCACAAATGCCCTTGGGAAAGGTAAAAATCTATGCCCTAGCAATGAGTAAATCAGTACTGATTGGGATCTTCTGTCATGCACGGGAACCAATCTAGGAAACAGACGTCTTTAAATTCAAAGCAGTAAAGTCTGAGCCCCACTAAGCGTCGTGGGAGTTTGGTGATAGAGAGTGTACGGGAATATATGGTGCGGGACTACCATTACATAAAGGCTGTTACCTTTCTGAGATTCTTAGTGGTCTCATGTCGACGAGACATTAGTTTCTCGGCTCAAAAAATCTATTCAAGAGTCTGGTGAAATAATTCCTCGATTGTGTTGGCTTGTTCAGGTGATATATTGCCAGGGAGCTGCGATATCCTTATCCGTCGATCTCTCCTGCATTTCTAGACGGTTACAAAGAAAAGACTCGACTTAGTAAGATTAGTATTTAGTTTACGGCACACGTGTGCAATACACTTGAGATACTGGACTTTTTTTTTTTTAAGTCTCAGTGAGGTGAAGTTTTAATGATATTTTCCAGGTCCTTGTTTTGTACAGTTAGAGACAAAATTATAAGGAGTTTTTTTTCTGGCCCATCTAGTTTACATTTTCTTCCTTATATACTGTGCTGTCTTCCGTGACATCATAGAAAATATTTTTAAAAAACTTAAATGGCAATGGGCAGGCTATGTTGCAAGAATGAAAGACAACCGATGGACATCACATCTCACAACATGGATCCCCAGAGATCACATGAGAAACTGAGGTCGACAGAACACTAGATGGAGAGATGAAGTATATAAATTCATGGAAATACTGGCTCCAAGACGCCCATGATAGACAAGTGTGGCGGATCCTGTGGAGGGTCTATATCCGACGACGGACATTAAAAGACTGATGATGATGATGATGATGATGATGAGTTTACATTTGAAACCACTTTTGACCTTTCGTCTCAGAAATGAGTTCCAATATGAATGTTCAGCTTCTATTCTTTTGGCCATTGACTTTGAGTTGTATAGATTAAGCTTGGTCCAACACATTAATCTAACAATTTCCCCCAACAAAATTTCATTTCTATATCCAACAAAGAAACTGTGTGTGGAAACGAATAGTGTGGCTAAAATAGCAAAACTATTTCACAGTGTGTAATCTGTTTCAGTCAACCAAAACATTTTCATTTATGCTTTCGGTTTGGAATTTCATACCTGTATTTGTTTTAATGACATTGTTGCAACACGACATTGATACGATTAAAGAGAGCTCTGGTGAAGCTTCGACGGGTTTAGAGAACCAGAAGTTGGTTATGATGAATAAATATCTCAAATAGGATAAAGTGAAAATAAAAACACATCAACAAAAGTACATCTCCCCGCTACACCTCCAGTGTAAGTAGTAATTTAGATACAAAAGCTTGTTCTGCCATCTAAGCTGAGGCCAAAGCAAGGTCGTTTATCAGTTGTTTGGGGCAATCTTTGGTTTGACGTTGCCAAAAAATGGTAGCCATTTTAAATTGCCAAAGATAGCTAGATTCCCTCATTGACCGGCCTGAGGGACAGTAACTTTAGTGCAAGAACAACAACGTTATTTGAAGAACGCTATCTGAAAACGAGAGCAAATCAATGGCTTTTATTTTCATTATAGTGTTAATATCTGATTAATATGGTGTAGAAATTTGAAGGCTGAAAATGGCTAGAATTGGCTATTTTTTGACGGCAATAAGTTCATTTTCAGATGATTATAGAGCTAAAAATGTTATATATATATATATAATGCAAATCATAAATACTGTTGAATACAGTATATAATATCCAATGTATGATGAGCTTATTTCACGAAGTGTTCGATACATTCTACATTAAACATTTAGTTTAGTTAGAATAGAGTATATATATATATATATATATATATATATATATATATATATATATATATATATACATATATGCTCCAAAAACCCATACAAATCCCCAAAAGTATAATTATACCATAATGAAAATCGAAGCCATCAATTTGTTCTTATCTGAGATACTCTCCTTCAAATAACGCGCCTGGTCTCGCTCTAAAGATACCGTTTTTCATGCTAGTCATCGAACAATCTAGCCATCTTTAGCAATCTAGAGTGGCTTCCATCTTTTGGCACCATCAAATCAAAGATTGTCGGTTATTTTATTTCATCTATTTGCGAAAAGAAGCAGAATTACGATAATTACAAAATATACACAATGAAAATGAAATTAAAACCGAATCTTATAATTAAGTTTGCGTTGTGGGCTTTGATTTTTATTTGTTGGTTGCTATCGACGTGGATTCGTTGCATAGCATGTGTAAGAAAGGTTGGGTAGTAACAATGAATGAATGACTTGACTTTGCAATCGAAGATTCTTGGAGGATATTCCAAGGGAGCAGGACCTCAGATGGCAGGTTGTGTTCACAGAATATCCCATGGCCGGAACACTTGAGTTTCAAGGTAAAGGGCGACGTGTGCAGGGCCATCCACACCCCAAAACCATCAGGTGGCATCCTATAGTCCAGCGTGGTCGCGCAGATAGGAGCGGGGCCCCATGGTAGTAGGTCTAACATAAGTTTCCTTCTCCTGGCAGATAAGAGCTAGCAATTGTATTCTTAATGAGAATAGTCCGACGCTAAGGCTGATGTGTGCTTAAATCATAAGGCGTGAACGTTCCGTGGTTTGTAGATGCCTGAGCTGGCTATTGGGTTCTGCCGCCCCTTTGAAGAAGAATTGAAACGGTACGGCTGCCTGTAACTCTTAGCACTGATCCTGGACATTCTAACAAAAGTAAATGTACATCAACCAGAGAGGTATTTTGCCACCTTGTGTCTACTTATGTATCTCAGAATGATAGATAAATAAGAAAAGACTGAGATAGATTGATAGATAGATAGATAGATAGATAGATAGATAGATAGATAGACTGACGACAAATTATCATCCTTCTCCGTTCATTTGTATTCTTATAATAAGTCTATAGAAAATCCGCCATTTTCTGTTGTTTGCATTGATCTCTTCAATCGAAACCCTCTTCCTCCTTTCTCTCCTTTTTTACTCCTTTTCTTCTCTTTCTCTTCTTCTTTTTCTTTTCTTTCTTCTTCGTCTTCTTCTTCTTGCCTTACGTCTTTCTTCTTTTTCTTTTCCTTTTTTTCCTTCTCCTACTGAATTGACAAATCAATGTCTTCCTGACTCTTTCACGATTCCATCCCGTCCTCCGTTAATTTCGTTGTCTCTTATTTGTAAACTGAGACGATTATCTGACTTTTGTGTTTGTCAATTAGTTTCGACTTTCCATTGTCTGCAAAACTTTTCGTCAAGATCTAATCCTCGGACAATTTAATTACCAAAGATTCTACGTCAGAATCGTGTTGGTAGAACAGCTAACACTGAATTGAACGCGTGCGCGTGCACGCGCACGCGTTTTACAACCAGCTCACAAAAGAAATTTATCCGTGCACAAAAGGTTAGTTACTTTCAAATGGTGAAGTAATTATTGATCGTGATTATAATCGTAAATGTGGGAATACTGTAGTGTATTTGTACGTATTGAAAGAAATCTCTCAGCTGTTTCTGATCTGTTTAGTCAGGTTATCGAGCAACACATTTGTGCTCCACTGATTGAAAAAAAATTCAAGTTTACATTCCCATAACCATTCAGTAGTTCCTTCAAATTAGAAACCGTCAACCAAAACTGTCAACGTAGGTTTCTTCAGTTTTCAAGTTGGTCTGGCTGGCTGGCTGGCTATGAATGTATGTTTGTATGTATTTGCTTTCTGGAAGGCACCCACAACACAAGCCTGAGGAGAGGAACAAGGGCTGCATAAAGCTTAATCTCAAGAATCTGAATTAGCGAGAGAAACTGGGAAGAATGATTAAGGGTGCTCTGTTAAGGGGAGGTGCAGTATGTTCGAGGAAGAGCAAATTAAGCAAGCTGGACTGAAACGGACTTTGCAAGATGGAGCTTCCGTAGATCTGCCGGTGAATGTAAAGAACTGGAAGTGTGATGTCTGTGGTAGTCCTCTTCTTTCAAAGTCAGGCTATTTAAACCACATTAAATCACACGGAAATCAGCAAAAAACAGACTGCATATAACAATTCTTTATCTCCTTTCTCAAACAAAATATGGTGTGCAGTATGTTGCAAAATATGTACGACGAGCCATTTGCAAGTGCAAGAGATTGTCATTCCACAGATACAATCAATCCTGTGAACAGTCTGACTCTTGTCTGTATAGAGTGCTTTGGACCTTGCAGGTCAGTGGCTAGTCTTAAGAGACACCTTACAGCATGAATCTATGGTGAAATGAAGCAGGGTGACCAGGTAAAGTGATGGGACGGCTGTCATCTGACAAGATGAACTAATCAATACGCATGTATGTATCAACCGTACAAAGTGGTTAGTCATGATGTCTCATTCAGTCAATGAGATGAACGGTATGTTTTGGCTTTTTTTGCATGAGTAAGATGAGGGGCAACTCTGAATTCCAAACGAGGGAGTCGAGCTAGGCCCAGCATCGTGAAAGACCGGCAACGGACAGGATAGGCAACCTGTTCTAGATACGATAAACATGGCCCTGGTGAAGCTTCGACGGGATTATGACAAAAACAAGTCTGGCTAATCAGTCAATAGAAACCGTCATGCAACCAACATCTTTTGGCAGCATGCAGAGTTGGGGTGATAAATTAGAAAAATTAGCAAGCGGGTGAATCAATGAATGAATTATTTCTCTCACCTTTAGTTGGCAAGTGATCACTAAAAGACAAGTAGACACAAACTAAGAGATCGATTTAGCATAAACTTACATTAGGATTGAATCACTCACTAAAAATCCATTAAGGGGGCAGGGGGCAGGATTTAAAAAACAAATAAAACATTTTTCTGATATCATCATCGTCATCATCATCATCATCATCATTCTTTTAATGTCTGTCGTTGGACATAGACCTTCCCCAGGATTCACCACCATTATCTATCATGGGCGTCACAGAGCCAGTATTTCCTGAATTTGTCTAGTTCATCTCTCCATCTTGTGTTCTATCGTCCTCTGTTTCTCATATGATCTCTGGAGATTAGTTTGAGGTCGTGTTGGTTCTCTCTGCGAGAAGGACGATGTCGTCTGCAAATCTAAGGTTGCTCAGACATTCGCTGTCTGATATAATAAGGAATAAATGTTCGAATTTTCAGTCTCCTAGCTCTGTTGCTGCAGCCTCTTTACGTGATTCATACATAGCGAGCGAGATAGATAGACAGACAGACTGCCGGACAAACAGATAGACAAACAGGCCAGCTTAAAAAAACAGAGAGAAAACTATGTGGTCAGTCTTCGTGACGGTTTCTTTTGACAGTGCCTGGTAAGTTTAATTAGACTCCAAGTGAAACTCGCCAGAAAATTAGACTATACTTGCCACAACGAGTATCTATTCAGGGCCATAAAGAAAAGTTATAAAACTTCACGCCCTTCGTTTCATTTATGGTCATTGCGTGTTTACAGACGATAGATGGTGTGAGAGCCAATCTTTTTTGATAGCGCAAGGTATGGCTAAAACTCTCTTATATATCAGGGTGTACATTTGAGTTAGGGAATTTTATAAGGTGATGCAAAACTGTCCCAACACGCCACACAGACTTCACAAATACCTTGGTTCTTTAGCCATCCAGTTTCAGCCTTCTATAACCTTTTTAGTACGCCGGTCAAAGGTCCTGAAGTCTGGTTATATATCTTTCTGGATTCATATCTATCTCAGAGTGTTAATGTCTGTCTGTTTGTCTCTCTCAGAGAGATAGGCATGGATACATAGAGAGGAAAGGAGTGTATGAGATAGTGAGAGAAAAGGGAGTAGGACCCTTCGAGAGGAGTTTGACAAGGTGGTGCAAAGCCTTTTTTGTCGTCCCTTGATATACTCTGCGTAAAGACCTTGGCCTTGTAGCCATCCAGTTTTAATCGGCTTTAACCCTCAATATCACAATCACCTATCGGTAAACGATAGTGACAACCGAATTTATCATATCAGGTCATCTAGGGCCCCGATACGATGAACCAACCGCACCACCCCTCAGAGACAATGCTGTAAAACAAAAAACTAAAAAGCCAATTGGATATTACATAGATTATTTCTTTACGTAAAGGTTCGAGGGATACTATGTTGCTCTATTATTCCAAATCACAAAAGCCTCCATGTATTGAAGATCAGCATTTGAAATCTTGGCTTATATCTGGGTTCGACCGCAAAACAACAGGTAAATACGCAACTATGTCAACTATAACGGAAGCTCTAAATCAAGGGTTTCCCAACCTTTTACATTGGTGACCCACTTAAAATTTTTTTTTTTTTTTGGCAACACATTATTAAAGTTGTATTTGCAAAAATAAATCTATATTTTCATCCCAAGGAAAGTATTTCTTGAAAGATATATAAAATTATACTTAATTTTGCAACACACCCAGAGATTTTTGGTGACACTCTGAGGTGTCGCAGACACACTTTAGTAAGTCTTTCTCTTGGTGTTTATACCCTTATTTTAGTCTGCCCAAAGGTCACATTATTAGAGCACTCAATGGGGATCGAACTTACACAACCAGCGAATTAGTTTGTGAGAGTTTGTAACCATCGCACTTGGAATTAGTAATCTTTTAATCAATCAGATTTTTTAAATTGAGACACGACTTACTATCGAAGCGTATATATTGTCGAATTCTAGTCGACTTTATTTATCTACTGTGGCCAGAACAAGAGCAACAACAACAAACCTCACCAAATCTAGGGGAGTAAACTCTTTCTCTGTGACGTCTAATCAAATCATACTGATATTTACAATTAACATCTTCCAAACGTGAATCGAACTGACGAACATGTGATTGGAAGGCGTCTCACTAACCGACTAAGACGAACAGATAAGTCCTACATATCTGCTAATTTATGTATTAAACATAGAATAGTGAAATAATCATCTTTAGTCTGAATATAAATCAACCCTGCAGAAGACAGACATTCATTAAATTACCTTGTACCGAAGGAAGAAAAAAACTCTTCCTCATGTATGAAAAACTCAATTCTCGATAAAGAACACCTAGTATTCGCTTGGCCCAAAAAACTCTCACCAAGGCAACCTCATGAGAAGGCTATTTTATTGTCAACCAAAACAATTCAAGGAAAGTTAAGGAAATTAGGGGAAGACATAGAAATTAATTTGTTTGAATAATAAAGATAAAGGAGACATTGTACGTTCATTTGAATGCACTAATTTGTAGTTTCTTCATTTAATATGCTATGTCCAAGTTACAATGATCGAAATCGAAAAAGCAGAGCTGAAGAAAGTAGACCACTACAACCACGTAAAACAACCAATCTCCACGGAATTCTCAAAAGAAGAAACGCAAGCTTCCGGTAGAACAGACTCAATCTTCAAGAACAAGAAAATTCAATTAGTTCTGAAAAGAAGGGTATACATTTAATGAATCCTTCCGATAGCCACTTATGGAGCTGAAACATGGAATCTCACCAAAAGGATTGTCCCTTAAACTAAGAACCTTGCAACGTTCACAAGAGAGGATCAAGCTCATGGAGAGATCACAGGACTGCACAGTATATTAGAGAAAAACAGGAGTCGGATATATCACCGGATCCACTTCGAAACTCAAATGGCAATGGACTGGTAACATTGCAAGAGTGCTATACTGTCGTTGGATATCACGACTAGATAAGTACAGAAAGTATTGGCTCTGCGACGCCAATAATAGAAAAGTCTGGCGAATCTCGGAGAATGTTTATGTACAACGACAGACGCTGAAAGGCTGATACTGCCGCTGATGATTATGCTGTTGATGGTGGTGAACATATAAATACTTTCTTTTTTAAAAGCATTATCACCAAATCTGCCACGCAATAAGAATTCTTGTAGGTATTCCTTTAAAGCATGGCGCTTGCAACCATCCATCCTTTCAATTCTGGACTTCTGCTTGTTCCAATACGACTTGATAGTCGTTGCATATAATCCATCCGGTGGGTTTGTATAATTCATTGAATGAAAAACGTCCGATTATGGAAGTCTGATGCCTTGAATGTTTCGAGGCAACACTCTACCATCTTCCATCATCCCCGAAAGAGATTAATTTATATTCTGCCTTTAAAACTAGTCCCAGGGGAAGGATTTCAACTTATTTGATGGATCACTTCATCATCTCCCCTTGGATTTGAGATTTGAACATCCTCTCCCAAAAGCAGACGTAAGGGGAATATGTTTTATCGTAAAACATCGTGATTTAGGCAAATGTAAGTGAATTAAGAAAGACATAGGAAATTATTCATTTCATTAATGAAGTTAAGGAAGATACTGTTCACTCATATGGATATAACTATGATTTGATTCATATATATACATATATATATATGTGTGTGTGTGGGTGTGTGTGTGTGCGTGTGTGTGTATGTGTGTATGTATGTGTGCGTGTATTTGCACGTGTGTGCATATGCACTGAGATAATTTTACAACTGGCAATTGAACGAAATTGATATTCACTATATATATATATATATATAAATATATATATATATGTGTGTATATATATATATACATATATATATACATATATATATACATATATATATATATATATATATATATATATATATATATATATATATATATACATTAGTCAGCACACAAGGCCTTGCAGTGCCAAGATTGGAGTTGTTTGATCAACAGTTCTCGAGAAATGTAGTCAAAATAAATGAAAACGCTACAGATTATTGATATACAGTTTGAAACTGGCAATAAACCTAAGATTAGATTTATTGTATTTAAATTGGCAGCACTGAAGAGGAGTAACGGAAATGCATCGAAGCTGTAGATTCGCACGACAATCAGAAATTTATCTTCCATACTGATTATGGACGGCTGATCCCTGAAGTCCATTACCTTCAGAACGATGTCCTTAAGAACGGACCCTTTCCTGGTATTTTTAAAGAATGCAATCTCGCCAAAATGATTCCTTGACTATTCAGGGAATTGGATTCCAATACAAACCATAAATTGTTCAGTAAATTTTCCGTACTCATCGGATTGAGTGCATGCCCAGGGCAGAGTTTTGAGTGTTATGAGAACAAGCAAAACCCCAGAATCAAGAAAATGCGTGGCTGTGGGCACGACCCTCCAAAGGAATACCAACAAGAACTCATGTGGCGTGACATATTCGCGTGATAGGGGCCACACCCCACATTTAGTCTTGGGGAGAGAATATCTAATAGATCTTCTTCTAATATTTCTTCTCTTGTTAAAAACTATCAACCAACGAAGGTGCCAAAAGTGTCAACAGTTTTCAAGTGCGTCTGGCTGACTGACAGGCTATGCATTTATCACGCATACAGGCTACACCATTGGAACTAGAAGGATGAAAATCTAAACATTGTTTTCTTAGCCTCAACCTAAATAGTTCGTTAGGTTTCTTTTTCTTATTGAGGGTACAGTTTGTAATGTAAGCGAATACTAAATTGACATGTAGCTTGTGCCCAACGTTGTATACATATAAAGAAGACATTGTCCACACGAATGAATGCATTAATTTCTGGATTTTTTACTTGATATGCCAATTAAAACAAACATGAAAAAAGACTGAATCGTATCGGTTTAGGATATTATTTATCTCATTAATAAAGTCAAGGATTTAATTTTCACTCATATGGATTCATACATTTTAAATACCTTTTCACCAAAGAGATTCCCCGAAACTTTCAGGGCTTCAAATTTCGATACATAATTATTAATCATTCAGCAAATTTAGCGAACTCGTCGAATGGAGTGCATGCCCCGAGTCCTGGGTCATATTAGAACAAGCAAGAGTCAAGAATTAAGAAGATGCGTGGCTGTAGGCACAACCTCTTACTTATAATAATTCATGTGATGAGATATATTCGGTGACAACCCCCCTCCTGTGAAAGGAGTCACTTTAATAACCCCACACATAATATAGTCTGAAAGTTTCGAGGAATCACTTTGGTGAAAAGACATTAAAAAATGTAGGTATACATATGAGTGAACAATTCTGTTTACATTTGTTCATGAAATAAATAATTTCCTAAATGACTCTGGGGAAGGGGATTGTCCAATTGATCCGACACTTCTTCCCTCGTAAGAAACTGTCAACTTAAACTGTCACCAAAACATGCAAGAATCCAGAATTTTTAAAGGAATGCTTTCAAGACTTCATATGGTGAGATATATCCAGTGACCTTCCCCTCTTCCTTGAAAATGGTCTCTTTGATACTCACACTAAAACAAAAAAAGCAAAAAAATGGCAAGGGGTTTTCAAACAATCCAATATTTCTACTGTTGTTTCTTTTCTTAATTAATATAAGTCGAATGGAAATTCTTTAATTAGTATCTGAGAAATCCATTGCCCGAAGCCAAAAGGACTGCTTGGTAGACAACAAACAAATTTGGTTCATTCACAGGATATTAGCAACGAAAAAAAAGATGGTCGAAAGCAGAAGACAAATTATTGGATGATTTTCGATTCTCCTCTGATTATATTGTCTGGCTGGTTGTCTCTTCCTCCGAATTTCTTCTCCGAATAAATAATTGTCTTCATTCCAATCAAGACGGCGGTTCTTCTGTTTCTCGATTACTTTGAACATTTCTTCAATCGAATACGATCTCATTAGAAAGAAAGAAAAAGATCGAGAATCATAAAAATAGTTCTTGATTTCTTCATTCAGGAAATTATTGTCTTCACAGACCTCCTAGAGACAGACAATATTTCTACGGACGGTCCGTCTCTCTTTCTCTCTCTCTCTCTCTCTCTCTCTCTCTCTCTCTCTCTCTCTCTCTCTCTCTCTCTCTCTGCTTGCCTCTTTGTCTGTCTGTCTTTCTCTGTCTCTCTCTCTTTGTTTACTTGCCTCTCTGTCTGTCTACCTGTCTATCTCTCTCCCTTTCTCTTTCTCTCTCTCTGTTTGCTTGCTACTCTGTCTCTCTCTGTTTGCTTGTCTCTCTGTCTGCCTGTGCGTCTCTGCTTGATCTCTATCTATCTGTCTATCTGTCTGTCTGTCTGTCTGTCTCTCTCTCTCTCTCTATATATATATATATACGATCTTATATGGAGGTCTAATGTTTGTTTACTTGCAACTTTGGGCTTCGTAGACTGTAAAATATCATTTGCTCTCTGGTGTTGTTATGTTTGAGTTTTTTCCTAGTGTGTGCTGGTCTGACCAGGTGAAAGTTGGCACGAGTGCATCCCTCACTTGATTCTATGAAATATCTGTACAAAAAAGTTTTACTGATAAAAATTGTTTGCCCCTAAGAAACGCCGGATACTTCAGCTAGAGAATATATATATATATATATATATATATATATATATATATATATATATATATATATACATATATATATATATATATATATGTGTGTATATATATATATATATATATATATATATATATATATATGTATATATATATATGTATATATATGTATATATATATATATATATATATATATATGTATATATATATGTATATATATATATATATATATATATATATATATATATATATATATATATATATATATATATATATATATACACACTAGCTGAGGTATATACTCGGTGAATGCTAGCATTTCCTGCAACAACCAGCAATATCTGTTTTCAGCTTTTGATTTCTTCCTTTTTCGTATTCTCACAAATTGAAAAAAAATTATGAATTACACATACACACACACACACACATATATATATATATACATATACATATATATATATATATATATATATATAGAGAGAGAGAGAGAGAGAGAGAGAGAGAGAGAGAGCTAGAGCTAGAGCTAGAGAGCTAGATTGATTTATAGAAAGATAGACAGATATGTTTTTTGTAAGACCCAGCAAGACCAAAATGTTTCTAACCGGTGATATGGTTGTTTTGTTAGTCTTTCCCGCGGGTAGGGATTAAGCCTATGGTTAGGGTTTATGTTTTCGCGGTGGGGTTAAAATGGGTATAATAATGAATAATGCTACTTAATGTTTTTTCCTCGTTGGGTGCCATTTCTTTCGAATTATTGGTGTTAGCCTTCGGCAAGGATCAGCGAAAAAGGTTCAATATTAGGGAAGCTATAATTCATACTTCTATTGAATTTGTGACTATCAAACTTGAGCAATCTTATTGAGATGACACATTGTTATCTGAGGATTGTTGGGAAGAGGCTTGTGCTTCGAACAGAATATATTTTCGTTAAATATTTATCAGTTTTTGTTTTGGAGTGTTATTGTTGTTGCTGTTGTCCATCTTACAATTCAAAGAACATTTCATGTGTAAAAACCAAATAACTTATTCTCGAGGAATAACTAATTAGAAACTGTCAACCAAAACTGTCTCAAAAAATGTCAATATACGTTTCTCTGGGTGTTCAAGCTAGTCTAGCTGGCTGGATGGCTATGTATGTATCAGACGTACATGCAGTATCATTGGAGCTTGAGGGCTGAAAATCTCAACGTTTACTCCTTATTATGTCTAGAAAAAACTATTTGCTTCATCTTCCAAATTAACCTGCTCAATACTTTTCTGCAAGGGTGGGGTCAACTTTGCAATGTAATTTTATGCTAAATTGATTCCTTAGTTTTTGTCTGCTTGTTACTTAAAAAATTCAAATTTTTCAATGATCATTACCCAACAAAAGGCGAGAGAGGTGCCCTTCATTGATCACCTCCTTTTCCAATTTTTCATTGATTATCCCTAACACAGCATGCTGCCAAAAGATATTTGTTTTGTTACGGTTTCTATTGATTGACTAACCAGAGCTGTTTTAATTTTTTTTTTTTTTGCTTCTTTGTTCCCCTTCAATTTATTCATAGTTTATTTATAAAATTCCTTAGCCAACAAAAACTGCTAAAACTTACCCGAGTGTTTAATTTCGTATCTGTCACTTTGCAAGTTTTCTGATCCCGTTTCTTCGAGAGATTTGCTTACATCTGATTATTGATTTTTTCCAGTGTCAAATTTAAACAATATTGCATAGATGGATCATTGACGACCAGTTTCTGGCATTCAAAAGCAATCATTATTTCAAAACTGCTATCATCATCTGCATTATCATCGTCCGTTTAAAGTCTTCCATTGAACATGGGCTTTCCCGTCTGTTTATTGCCTTCAGGTATCACAATGCCAATTTTCCAGTGGTCAATATTGATAATCTCACAGACTGGTACCACCCGTGGATGCCAAATAATTTTTGTATTTTTTGTCACCCAACCTGTCTCCAGCTTATATCTTCGGCTCGATAACCCAACCTATCATGAGTTTTATAATTGTTATAACTCTGTAAACAAACTCTCATCCCCATATTAAACTAGAAAGCATTAAGTGAACACATGTCCCTACCAACGGAGGCAACTGTTTTTCTAACCTATAGCAGACTTTTACACAAAATTTCATGGAAATTTATGGAGAACTTTTGGAGATATTGTATGAACAGTCATGAGCGTATGAATATGCATGAAAAAAAAATGGAAGAATTTTTCAATCAAAAAATGTTCCTGCATCCACTAGATAATATAACTAATTCTTTCTCGCCCAATTTCCCATCCTCATCTTAAAACCCATCCTTCCAAAAGATTTTATGGAAATCCAGTGAGAACCTTCGGAGACATTATGTTGACAGATGAAAAAACTTTTGGAGATATTCTGCGGTTGAAGAGATTTAGCTAGGACGCATGGGAAACAATTGTGTACGTATCCATTCCGAAAAGTTTTCATGACTTCTAAAGTCTATTGTCCACCTTTCTACATCATTTCATTGGAATGTATGCTATAATGTGGACAGACAGACAGCGTTTATCATATTAGATACTCTATGGAGTCGAGAGATAGCTGCGCTGTAAGGGAAGTAATTGTGCATGAATCTGCTCCAAAATCACCTTCGTAGACTATTTCATACTCTTTCACAAACCTTCATTGAAATTCATTGTTGTTGCCAATTTTCAAATCTATAGATAAAACGTAATGGTTCGGAGCTCTGGAATACAAAAACTAATCAATAAACCCGTAGGAATAAGGTCCCACAACACCAAAAGAAAAATGAAAAAAGAAAAAAATTTAGAAGGGGCCAAGTGGAGTACTGATGCCAGTTTCCATGTCTGTACACTTGACGCTATGGCCAGGAGCGTAGGAAAAAGCATAAAACAAACAAGCAAACCTACACATAAAAATACAACCATTCGCCATCTTTGATTGCGATAGTTGTTCAATAAATAAATGTATTTCTATTCATGCAATATTTTTAAAGTACTCCTCTTCCGTATAGCTACATAATTCAGAAAAAGTACTCTTTTCGGTCAATTAATCTTGAGCCAAACTAAGCTAAGTTCAGTAAATCTTCATCTTTGGTTGGGAAAGCCTTAAGGGATGACAACACAGATGAAAAATATTTAACTTGCCAATTTTTTTGATTAAGCGATAAAATTCTGGTACTAAAACATGATGAATGTTCGACAATTCTCTTGATGCACAAAAAGAAAAAGAATGAAGCAAGAAATTTCTAAATAGAGAATGACGAGAGAACGCGAGATTTGCAAGAAAAACGATGAAAGACGAGAATTAAGATTTCCCATCGGTTCTCTCCGCGCTGGACTTGATGGAACATTTCCAGTGAATGATTTAGGCTAATTTTCATGGCGTAAAAAAAGTTCATAAAAATAAAGAGAGAAAGACCGAAATATGATGAATGAAACAAAAAAAATGAAGCAAATAGAAAAAAAGATAGGAAAACAAATAATGAAAGGAAGGTAAGAAGAAAGAAAGGAAAAAAGGGAGAGAAGAATGAGAAAGAAAGAAAGAAAGAAAGAAAGAAAGAAAGAAAGAAAGAAAGAAAGAAAGAAAGAAAGAAAGAAAGACAAATAATGAAAGGGAGGGAGGGAGGGAAAAAGGGAGGGAAAAAAGGGAGGGAAGGAATGATAGAGAAAGAAAGAAAGAAAGAAAGAAAGAAAGAAAGAAAGGAAGGAACACAAATTATGAAAGGAGGGGAGGAAGGAAAAATCGGGGGAAGAATGATAAAGAAAGAAGGAAAGAAAGGAAGATAGAAAGAGAAAGAAAGAAAGAAAGAAAGAAAGAGGGAGAAAGGCAGTCAAATCAGCGCGAAAATATATTTTTTTGAATTGGCAACCCTGAATGGCATTGAGAGAGGAGCCGCAGTGCGCGTATTGTTTTCTTCCCCACCGCATCCGCGTGCAAAGTAGTTCCTTGATTTATATATGGCGATTTCTGCAAACCAATATTCGTACCTAATATCGAAACATTGATAGCTTTTTTATGGACGTTCGTTCAAATCGGCAGCAGGCCGTAATTCGAAACGCAGCAACCCGGAAACACAGATACAAATATTTGCCTTTGTATCGAGGAAGTTAATGCGGCGAAAGATTCTATTTTTGTAATTTGAAGTGAGGAGACGCCTTCTTTTTTTCTTTTAATGGCGTGCAAACAGTTGCAGAAATTGCATAAATCTCCATGTTTCAACTGAAGATCTCACATTGAGGCGTGCGTGTAGCCCAACGGTTCTGTTGATATACTTACGAATGGCCGTAAGTGAGCTGCGAGTGTCCGAACGGTTGACGGTATGAAAAATGGAATGAGCGAGTCGAGTTCTAACTCCAGTTGAGACAGTTTGTGTTTTATCTACTCGAATGCACTTCGAAAAAGCCATGAATCCTTCTCTTCTCCCCCTCTCCCCAGCTATGGATGAACTATTGGGTAGGCTGGGATCTCTAGCTATGGATGGCAAACAGTCTAAAGAACGGACTACAATGGTTCCAAACAAACCGGTAGAAGGAAGAACTTCATCGGGCCATCTTGCTCTTGAAACACTCATTTATGGTTCTCAAACAGAAAAAGGGGTGATCAATGAATAAGTTACTTCTCTCGCTTTCTGTAAGGCAGTTGTCACTAGAAAAAGTCTCAATTTTCAAAGAATAAGTTGACACAAAGAGAGTCAGTTTAACTTCAACCTACAATGCGATCTGAACCTGATATACAAAAAGTATTAAGGAGTATTTAAAGAAAATTACAGATATGATAAGGAATAAATGTTTGAATTTTCGGCCCTCTAGCTCCAGTTGTGAAGTCTATACGCATAATACAAACATAGCCAGTCAGCTAGTCCAACCAATTTGAAAACTGTGAGAAATCTATGTTTCGGTGACAGTTTCCGTTGTCAGTTTCTAAAGAACGGTTTGATGCCAAAATTCCCATCGTCATTTTTGTATTATGGAAATCGTAGAAGCGTCTCTCAAATTTTCTGAGCTCTTCATCACTCCAGCAATTAACTATAGTACGTTGTACAGAGGCCCCATAAGAATTCCAAATCTCAAGAAAATGGGTTCCACATGAGATTCGGCGAGAGGACATCGGTCAGCGTTTGAACACTTGTCTCTTTCTTCTCACTCGATACAAAAAGGTCATTTTTAGACCAAGGTCCAAATAAAAAATGGAGAGAAATTCAGATGTGATTCAAGACAGCCTTTTAACATCTCAACCTTAATGGAATCCCCTAAGAGAAAAGTTCTCTGTGTTTGGTGAGATTCGAAAGCAATTCTTTATTGCAAATTGGTTGAACTTAAAAAAACTGTGACTGCGTATCTCTGTAGCAGCGATATTCAAACTGAGTTCCGTGGAAGTTCGGGGTTCCATGTGACCTCCCTGGGGGTTCTGCAAAACTTATTGATTTTTTCTCATTCACTGTTCAGTCAGTAGTCGTTAAGACGTCCATTTTTACTCAGTAAGCTTCGTTCTTATTTTTCATTTATATACGTGTGTGTGTGTGTGTGTGTGTGTTACTTTGCAATGTGACTGTGTGTAAAACATGTACACACATCCACTCGTACACCCATACAGACACACACATATATATATATATATATATATATATATATATATATATATATATATATATATATATATATATATATATATATATATATATATATATCCTGCCCCTCCTCCCACTATCCCTTCTTATTTTAAACAAGCCGATCACTCAATACTCGACCATAGACCACCTGCATTCGATGAATCAGCTGGAAAGAAAGCAGCAGAATATACACTACCACTCACAGTAGCATTTATCGACTTCAAAAAGGCATTTGAATCAGTAAAAATCCCCAAGGTCATGGAGGCCATCTCTCGACAAAGTGTAGATTTAGTATATGTTGAAGTGCTGAAACATATATACAATCACAGCAGCTCCTTTATCAGGTTACATAAAGACTCGGACCCCTTTAAGCTCCAGAAAGGAGTAAGACAAGGTGATACCAGGTCACCTAAACTCTACACAGCCTGTCTCGAGATCTCAGAAGACTAGACTGGGAGAGTAAAGGAATTAAAATAGACGGCGAGTATCTGAGCAACCTTAGATTTGCAGACGACATTGCTCTTTTCGCAGAGAACTTACACGACCTCCAACTAATGATAGATGAACTGAAAGTCGGCCTACACATGAACTTCAGCAAGACGAAGATCATGTGCAACAATCACATCGGAGATAAAAACGCTGAGATCAAAATTGAAGAAACAGAACTAGAGAAAGTAAATCACTACCTATCTAGGACAATGAATCTCCATGAGACCCCCAAGAGAAGAAGAAAACAAGCGAAGAATCACACTTGGATGGCAAGCCTTTAGCAGAGCAAGCTTAACCTTCCAAAAATAAGAAGATTCCATTAATCCTAAAAAGAAGGGTGTATAAGCAATGCATCCTCCCAATAGTCTCTTATGGAGCTGAAACATGGAACCTAACCATGAGACAGATCCGCAAATGGTGAACCATGCAACGTGCTCATGAAAGAATTAGGCTGGGCCTCACATGGAGAGACCTTAAGACAGCACGGTACATCCAAGAAGAGAAAAGAGTCAGGGACATCATAGAATCCATTAAAAAGCTCAAATGGTGGTGGGCTGGCCATGTTGCAAGAATGGCGGACAATTGGTGGATATCACGACTCACGACATGGATCCCCCGAGATCACATGTACAACCGAGGCCGGCAGAATATTAGATGGAGAGATGAGCTAGACAAGTTCAGAAAGTACTGGCTCCGCGACGCCAACGATAGAGAAGTGTGGCGAATCCCTGCGAAGGTGTATGTCAAACGACGGACGTTAAAAGACTGGAAGAATAATGATGATGAGGATGATGATGTTGATGAATACTCACAGACACTGATACAAACACTCTCTTACCCCTCCTTTCACAGAACCTTCTTATTTCACGCCAAACTCGACTCTCACCTACTCAGATACACACTAATCTACTCCTGCTCCGACTAAACAACCCACCGCACAGAAATATCCCCATTTCTTTCTTCGACCTCAAACATGTGAGCAGCACACAATATTCTCTGCACTGCAGCAAGTTTCTCTGGAAAAAGATGACTTGCACTCGTCGAAATGCATCGAAACATGCCCACGTGGTGATAGAAATTTTTGAGATGTAACATCTGCTTTTCTCTTGAATTTCTTTTTCTCTGCCGCCCATCTCTCTTTCATCAGCATTGTGTAGGATCGCCTCACAACCACAAAACAACCATAGATAGATAGGTAGATAAATAGATTGATTGATAAATAGATAGATAGATAAACAGATAGATATTTGTGTGTCTGTGTGCACAAGCACGCATGCGCAACAATGTGAAACTCGGAATCACCCCAAAGTGTTGTTGATTTCTGTCTCTGTACTGTCCATATCCATGCATGTATAAATGTGTGGTTGTGATGGCAAAGTTTCTCTTTCATTCATGACAGTTTTACGATGTTCAATTGTGTTAGTCTCTCGGCGAGACAAGACTAAGGTCGGACTCGTAACGTAATTAAATCAAGGCCGGTAAGTCACGGACAAGAACGGACGAATGGGCGAATAAGGCAATAAACGAGTGACTAAATGAATGAATTTTCATATCTCTATTTCTGATTCATTAGGTCCTTCATTAAATATACTCGACACAGAAAAGGCATCCAACTGATCGATTTAATGGAACATTGGGATGTTTTTTTTCTGCCTTCGTTTCCACAAGGCTTTATTTCTGGGTTATTCTTTGTATGTTTTTGCTTTTCTATTCTCTCTATGTCTATCTTGATGGGGAGGAGACTGAAAAAACTCAATCTCTCTTCTCCCCCTCTCTCTTCCCCCTCTCTCTCTCTCTCTCTCTCTCTTCTCCATTCTTTCTCTTGATGGAGAGCAAGATATAGTTAAAAGGAGGAGACTGACCAAACACAATCTCTCTCTCTCTCTTTCTCTCTCTCTCTCTTCTCCATACTTTCTCTTGATGGAGAGCAAGATATGGTTGAAAGTAGGAGAGTGACCAAACACAATCTCTCTCTCATTTCCTCTCTCTCTCTCTCTCTCTCTCTTTTCCTGTCATACTTTCTCTTGATGGAGAGCGAAAGATGGCAAAGAGGGGAGACTGACCAAACGCTCTCTCTCTCTCTCTCTCTTTCTCTCTCTCTCTCTTTCTCTCTCTATCTCTCTCTCTCTCTCTCTCTCTCTCTTTCACTCTCTCTCTCTCTCACCTTCACAGTTCACCTCGATGGGGAGCAAGAGATGGTAAAAGATAGGGACTGATCAAATACAATGGAATCAAGCAGAGAAAAAGGGAGCGGGCGAGACTAGAGAGAGAGAAATAAGAGGGAGAAACAGGGGGGGAGATTAGTAGAAAAGGAGCCAAACAGAGGAACAAGGTAAAGAAGATAGAAGAGGGGAAGTGTGACAAGAGAGAGAGAGAGAGAGTGATACGGTAAAAAGAGTTCCTGCTCCCTTGAAGCGAGAAAAGAAGCATAAGAGAAAGAAAGGACAGAGGATAAGGGACAAGTGAGAGGACTGAAAGAGAGAGAGAAAATAGTCCTTCTCTCTATCTCTCTACACCTCCTTCCATCCTCACTTTTCCTCCTTCTCTACACTTTCTTTCTTTTTTTTTCTCTCTCCAAACCTTCTTCTGTTCCAAATCTTTCAATATTTATCCTCACTGTTGAATCACCGTAGCCCCACAAATGGCCCGACCAACCAGCAAAGTGCACCATAGATTCTTCTCCCTTTGATCACCTACGTGTTTATTTGTGTGTTTATGTATGTATCTATCTGCGTGTGTGTGTGTGTGTGTGTATTTGTGTGTGTATATGTGGGGGGTGTCCAGGCGCTCCTGGTAACATTTCGTGAGTCTACAATCTGGAAAATATGCATGAGGGCACCGTCTGAAACGTTTTGTTGTTGCCTTATTTTTTGAAAAACTTTTCAGGGTCTCCATAGTCATTATGAAACAACAATGCCGAAATCTTGTGCTGCTAACCTTTTAGATAATTTCAGATAAAAGGTCTATTATTTAAGATAATTTCATGTTAAAAATCTGCTTTTGTAGATAATTTTAGTCAATATATCTATTTTCTTAGATGATTTTAGATACTTTTTTATTATCAGTTCTGGTACACGCGCGGTGTCTGATGATTCATTGATGTGAAGTACGGATATCTTCTTTCCTGTCTCTTTGGACCCCTTCCCTCCTTTTTTTATTTTTTTCACCGTCTTATTTAATTTTTCTATCTCAAATTTTTCTACTTTGGTAATATTCATTCAATTTCTATCCTTACAAACTTCCTTTCTTTTCCTCTCAATCTCCTTCCTCCTTCTTTTTTTCATTTTTTTTTTCTCTACGTATTTTCTCCTCTTCCTTTTCCTCTTTTTAAAACCTTCTTTTTCCATTCTCAAAACTGTCTTCTTCTGTAAGCGTTTTTCAATGTTCAATTTTCACAATCTTCCTTCTCTTGGCGATTACTTCACACACCATTCTCCTTCGTTTCTCTTTCTGTATACTCTCTCCCTTCTGCTAGGCCCTTTCTTCTTCTGAACACTATTTCTTCGTGAACCTTTGTTCTCTTTTCTTCCTCCCAATTAGCTTGCCACTTACGCACCGCTTCTTTTATTTTCAGTCAATTGTTTGTAAATAATTGAAGACGGATACCGAAGCTGTTTTCAAATTCGGCTTCGACTGACAATTTACAATTACGACACATTAAAGTAAATTCTTTTTTTTTTAACGTTAATAAACGATACAAGCCCAGCACAGACTTCCTTTGTATTAGTGTGATTATTAGTATCGCGTGAAATTGTTTCTTTTTAGTTTCATGAAGCTTTTTTTCTCCTTTTTACCAATTCTTGTTTTTGTAGTCTCGCTTTTTAGAATGATTAGACTGTCTCTTTCATTAGCCTCGTTTTGGGTTAAAATCTTTTAAAGCGGAATGATTGGTTCGTCTTTTTTTTGTACTGATGTTTTTCAGACGCCATTTTAAAATGTCGGATGTGTAAAAATGAAAAGAGACGTGATTAAAGTAAATGAGATTATGTATCGAGTATTGTCTCCTAAATTCTAATTGGATGTTTTAGCTCTTTTTTTTTCCTCAGAGATTGTTTTTTTTTTCGAATTGCCCTTTGTCATTCCATGGATAAATAGATGTAAAGGTCAATTGAGTTACGGAGATATTACAACGGTATGAGTTTATTGGCTGCTAAAAATAGAAAGATTTTATAGCGCCCATCTCCCAGAGATAAAGGCAGCATTTTTTTTTAATCAACATGCTAAAATTTGGTCTTACCATTGGCACAAAATCTGAATACTGATGTTTCTTCGCTGTCATTTGAGTGTACAATAGAAAAGATATGAAATGACAGAAAATGCTTCTATATAGATTGAGGTTATGAGAGATCACCAGACATAGATAGATAGATAGATAGATAGATAGATAGATATAATGAGACAGATGACCAAACGGAGATATAGACGGATACAACCATAGGTAGATAGATAGATATATAGATTTGAATGATGAGAGAGCTCACCTGATAGAGATAGATAAACAGATATGAACATATATAAATAGATAGATTAAGATAATTATTGATACATAGATAACTGGAGAATAGTATAGCTCAACAGTAGATGTACGTAAAATAAATTCTTAAGATAGATAGTTGTTAGCATAATCAAATAAATCTGGAACTTGTGCCTTTCTTTATCATTGCAGCCGTCGACGTGACTATCCCTTGAGGTCGAAGATGACAGCTTACGTTACACCGAACGAAGACACCTTTCTGTATTTTTGTTTAATGTGTATTCGCTGCTGCACCCCCCAACAAGATCACGATAATTCTCAAATCAATCAACCAATTCCAATATCAAGGAAATCAAGAAGATTGTGGTTGATGGATTCATTATATTGACTTAAAAAAACTCGCCAATTGTTTCATGTTTTTTTGAAAAATCTTTTGTTTTCTTGAAGCTTAAAAAATGACGTCTATTATTTATTCAGATGTGTTCATGCATCTCTATTAGAAGCTCTGTGGTCGGTTGATCTGTCAGTCCCACTTACGTTAAACAATACGAATAGGAAGGGGGGAATATGTGTTATATCATTGAAAGTTGCATTCAATAAAAAATATACTCTGATCAATTTTTTACGGGCTGCTAAGAAGAAGAAATCAGTCTGAGAAGTCATAGAATCCATGAGGAAACTCAAATGGCAATGGACTGGTCATATTGCAAGAATGGCAGACAACAAACATATATCTCTACTCACCACATGGATCTCCAGAGATCAAATGCAGAACCGAGGCTGGCAGAAAATGAGATAGCAATACGAACTGGACAGCTTCAGAAAATATTGGTAACGCCCACGATAGAGAGGCGTGGTTAGGGTTAGGACGACGACGACGACGACTACGATGATGATGATGATGATGGTGGTGGTGGTGGTGGTGGTGGTGGTGATGTCATAACAGAAAAAGAGCCGAAAATAGCCAAAGAAACACCAAAATGGCCCCCACAGTCCTGATGTCAATTTACGATTTTTATGAAATTCTCAAAAGAAAAATAAATCAAGCGAGGAATCACACTGTTAGCAAGTTATTAGTAGAGCCAACTCAACTTTCAATAATAAGGACATCCCACCAAACATAGGGGACTACAACCAATGCTTCCTCCCGTTAGTCACCTACAGAGCTGAAACACGGGATCTAACCAAAGGATTTACCCTCAAACTGAGAACCATGCAATATGCATATGAGAGAATCGCATGGAAAGATCACCAGACAGTACAGTATATTAAAGAGAAGATAGGAGTCTGAAATATCATAGGAGCCATTAGCTATTTCAAATGGTAAAGAGCTGGAAATGTCGCAAGAATTTTTTACAATCGCTGGACATTACGACTCACAACATGGATCACCAAAGTTCATATTCAAACTTGTGGGAGACAGAAAATGAGATGATGTGATTTGTTAGACAAATTCAGAAAGTACTTGGTCGGCAACGCCCATGATAGTGAGTCCTAGCGAATCTTGGGGAAGGGATTGCAATATTCCACAAGTATAGGGATCAACTGAATCAAAACAAAATACTTCTTCGTTTTATTTTTTACTTTGTCATCATGTCGTAACTTATATAATGATAATATCGATGAGTTGCGTCCCTTAGTGTGACAGAAAGCAAATAAACAAATAGACAAGGATGGCTGCTGCAAGGTCAAACTCCACTTTTTCTTTTATTCCGACTGTAAATGATTACAGTAACTTTTGCATCGTATATATGATTTTTAAAAAATTATGGATTAGAAACCGTCAACGAAAACTGTCACAAAAACTGTCCACATTGGTTCCTCTCAGTTTCTAAATTGGTCGGGCTGGCGATGTATATATGCATGTATTACGCGTGTGGCCACTAAATGGAGATAGTGTGCTGAAAAATAAGGCATTTACTCTTCGTTATGTACACAAAAACGCATTTTTGTCTTTTGAAAATTCCACGCCAAAATAGACCTTCAGACGGGGTGGGGTGGGGCAATTTGCTTTGTAAGTTGATGCTAAATTGATCACTTTGTTTGTGTCCACTCGTTCGTTGTTTTCTAAATTCAGACTTTTCTAGTGATCACTGTCTGACAAAATGTGAGGGAGGTGACCTATTCATTTATCCAACTCTTTTGATTAAAAATCTATAAATTTAATACAAACATTTTTTTGTATAAATTCATTTATTTATTCATGAGAATGATATAAGCCCGTATATATCTGTATGGTACGTTTTCGTAAATATCAAAAATTTTCTTTTTAGCCTAGTCAGTAAGATAGCTTCCTGGCAGTTAGTTGGTTGCGAGTTCAAATTACTGAAGGGGGGTAAATTTTGCATTATAAGAATACGTCAGTAATTTGGATGCGAATTGTTTTTGTTACTGAAAGAAACTAGAGTCAACTCCAGATATTGTACAGGTGTTTTATAAATGAATAAATAAGTACACATAGTGAAGGAGAAGGGCACGCTTGTAAAACATACGACCCCCAAGTCTGCTCCTATCCATGCTACATTGGTAGACCTTAGGATGCAAACCCTTAGTTCAAAGGATGGGGTCGGCTATGAGAAAGCTGGCTTTACCTTAAAACTCCATTGCTCGGGCAGGAAGGTTATTCTGCAAGCAGGTGCCGACGTCTCTTGGCCTCCTGCTGTGGAAATTCCTTTCCAAAAATCCATTATTGTAGTTGGATTATAAAACAACATCGGTGAACAGTATGAGAACATAAAAGCAGGAGAGATGCCATTCTCCTCGGTAAATCTAATAACGTGATTCTTCAAGAACGTGATTCTTCAAGAAGGAATTATAAACCTTTTTTCGAATACAGAAATTTAAGATCATTATGACAAAGAGTTTACATAGATTTTATAGAGCAGGACTCTAAGGTCGTATGTTTCACAGGTGTACCCTTCACCTTCACTGTGTAAATAGAAACTGTCACCTAAGATGTCTGCAAATGTTTCTTCAGTTTTCAAATTGGTCTGTCTGATTAGTTGGCTGGCTGGCGGGCTTGATGGCTAGGTATGTATCGCACGTAAATGTTGCACCAGTTGAGCTAAAAGGCTGAAAACTTGAATATCTATTCCTATCATGCCTCAAAAAATGTTTTTTTGTTTTTTGAAAATTGACCATAAATAGGTATTCAGTCAGGGGTGAATTTGCCATGTAAGTTTATGCTAAATTGATTCCAAGTTTGCGTAATGCTTGTTCTTTGTGCCCAGTTGCATTCAAGCATCAGACGCTTTAATGAACATTGTCTGGCCAAGCGCGTGATGCCCTTGATAGAGAAGTCTGGCGAACGTTCAGGAAAGACTATGTCCACTGATAGACGCTAAAATGCTGCTGCTGATGATATGATAACCCTTAGTTGCATTGATTCCAGACCAATAAAAAAAACTCCTTTCCCATTATCAGTGCATTTCAATAGTAAAACTATGTGTAAGCATTTATATTATACATATAATAGCCCGATTCGAACAGTATTGCTTCCATTAATCCGAGACCAATAACGATCACTTTCAAAGAGATTTTCAATGCATTTCTATAGTAAAAGCCCCAGCAGAGCATTTACGTTATACTTATAATAGCCCTGTTCTATTGAAACGCTCGCATCCATTCCCGGCCACCAAAAACCCTTTTTAACTGCGACGAAAGTCAACAGCACAAAAAAACGGTGATGTTTCAATGTTAGACCAGATATGAATTAGTTAACAGCGTTTGTAAGGAATCAAGTGACGCGAAAAGAGTGTGGGTGAAGAGAGGTAGACAGCTTTCGGAAAAAGAAAGAGAGTTGTTATTTGAATAAAGAGGACGGATAGAAAGAGAGAGAGAGAGAGAGAGAGGAAGAAAAAGAAATTCCTTTTTTTACGCCACCTAATGCCATATTATTCCTTTTTTATATCAATTCTCGAGATGAAACAGTATAATACAAGAAAGAAAGAAAGAAAAGAGAAAGACAAAAAAAGCAAACTAAACAGGAATTATAACTAATGTACACACACACATACACACACACACACGCACACACACACACACACACATATATATATATATATATATATATATATATATATATATATGTCGAATCTATAGCCACATTGAAGAGTTGTAATACAACGAAACAGCTGCCTGTGGTTGACACGATTATTATTCATAATTAAGGCTCCCTTTTTTTAGGGTTGAGCACTCTTAGGTAGGGCACTATTCTGCTACAAGCGACTATGTAATTCTATTCAAACTCTGAGATTGAGCACTAGATGGGGGATCATGCATAAATAAATATATCACTTGATTCGGTCTTATTGACAGTATGGTTCTGCGTAGGACGGTTGTAGAGCGTCTGCCTCTGGGTCCGAAGCAAAGGTTTCGATCCTTCCTAGCAGTACTGGAAGGGATATCGACTGTATAACCACACTGAAGAGTTGTAATAGAACGAAACAGCTGATTGTAGATGACACAATTATATTCATATGTCAGTAGTTATAACTTGTAACTGTACCTTTGCCAATGAATTATATTACATTTTGGACGATATTTTTCCCTCCCTTTTTGATGCGATGATTACTCATTTTTGATCCAGACGTTCAACGAGGATCAAATTGAGAAGCAAGCATTATTTTTTTTATGTTCCTATCATAAAAACAAATGTAACCAAATACTGCCAAAAATTGTATAAACAACGTCACAGGTTTTGAACATTTGAAGAGAGTCTGTTCTTTTTTCTTGTTCCGTATTTCGAATAGAGAATATGCAAATTAAACGAAGCAGAATTTAGTACGAAGATGGTAGAAGTTGCGATTTAATCCTCAGTCTGTTTGTTGTTAGCTTATATCTAATTTGTTCCTGCAGAAAATGACAAAACCAAGCAGAAGATTAGTGGTAAAGCCAGAGGTCAGAAATAATAAAAGTGATTCAGCACCTTGTGACGATAGGGGAAATAAATCAATAACCACGGTTGTATTTTATTATTTGAACCGAATATATGTGCGCAAGGTTCCCCTTGGATCAGGCTGTCTCACCAAAGGTGGGGTGGGGTTTGAAAGTCCGAACCTTATCGTCGATAAAGGATAATGGTGCTATACAATTGTTTTAAGTAATTCTAACTAAATAAACCCATATAAGAAGATGGTATTATTCTACGTTGGTAACAGGGTTGCCGCTAAGATATATTCTGAATTTAATCTTCCTCTCCCCGGGGAATGTGTCCCCCCTCCACCCCTTGGAATAACGCCAGTGGACACCATTGGTTACTCTGCGAGACTGAGAAAAATATAAATCTTTATCCTGGTACGATATGAAGATGTTCTAAACATTCTTTAGACGAATCTTCCGTGATGAGTTTTTTTGCAACAGAATTTCGGCATTTTAACCGTAGACTTCAATAAGGTGTCCGTACGTTGAATATCCCGCTATCGAATATTTGCGAAAAAAATAGCCCATCTAAGGCAATGGCGTGAAAATTCCCCTCAAAGTAATTCCCTTGGGACTTAACACTAATCCAAACGTCCCTAGCACTTTTGAAACAGTCTGTAAAGTCCTCTTTCGGGATCACCATAAGCAGCCTCATCATGCTCTCCTTAATCTTGCCCATGGTCTGAAATCTCTTGGGGAAAGACAGAAGTAGCGGAGAGTCAATTCAAGACACTGACAGACTTGGGTGATGCGATTGTTTGGCATAGAAACCCTGCACGAGATGTGAACAACAGACTCAGGTATTTTGAATGTGGCGGTAACACAATGTAATACACAAGCTTACTCTATGGCCTCTCTCTGCTGACTGAGTAACCCAACAGGAGAATGTATGCTAACACATTCGTATCAAGGTCCCCTCCGATTGGTTGCCTAGTTACATAAAGACTGTGCATCCGGTCCTTGAGGTATTCAAAATGGATGGATACTTTCCAGAAAGACCGTGAACATCTCGCCTAACCTTTGCTATCACATTTTAACACGTTCACGTACTTTTCCCTTCTATGTTAAGTTACTGAACCCACAATAGGCAGTATCATGGAATTTAAATGTCGTGCTCGGTCGGAGAACTGATTGATAAATGTGCGATTCTCACCATTTTCCACGTTACTCCCCGACCTTCTCCGGTGTAGCAGTCAACTTCGACGCCATTTTGTCTTTTGACATTTACCCTCAAACGATTGACAAGCAGATTCATTTTTGAAATGTCAGCTTTCAGACGATTTTTTTTTTTTGTGTGTGTCATTTTTCTTTTTTTCATCAAATCACCGTAGACCAACAAATGGCCTGCCCGTGCAACAAGCCAAAAAGACTACAGATTATTTTCTCTTTCATTATCTATGTGTCCATGGGAGGCTTTATGTCTCCGGGCGTTCCTGGTCACTTGTAAGGGTAACAATCTCTGAATTTTGCGTGACTGCACCACTAAGCACCATCCAAAAACTTTTTTTTTCCTAAAAAGTGCTCAAATCTTGTGCTGAAACTTTTTAGACAATTCTATTTTTATCTATTTTGAGGGATGATTTTGGATACTATTTTAGATAATCAGTTCTGGTACATACGCGGGTTACGGTGATACATTAAAGTAAGGTACGGATATCTCTTTCAACTTTAAGTTGGAAGAAGTGCTTGTATTCATTTGTGTCTCAAATATCTCCAAAAGTCCTCAATCAATTTCAATGACATTTTTGCGCGAGGGTGGGGTATGGACCGAGAAATATTTGATCAAATTCGAGGACAGACCAAGGAATTTTACAGTTATCTTCCGTGCATCATCATAGCTATACATGAACTGATTTTCATTCAGTCTTACTGGCAACTGCGTTGACAGGACTATTTACTTTCTAGTTGTTGGAAAAAAATCTTTCTAACACTCACTTTTTGCATTTTGACATGCAATCTCATCTAAAAATGTCAGCTTCAGGCACGTTTTTTTATATTAGAAAACATCAACCAGAACTCCCATCAAAACTGCCAACATATGTTTCCCTCAGTTTTCAAATTCTGCTGGTTGACTATATACATATGTAGGTATCGCTGCTTCGAATTAGCTTCGCTCTTACCCTTGAGCGGAACAGCCGCCGAACAACAGCTTCAACTCCAAATTCTAATCTTGCTCATTCATAGTCTATATCTGATATATTTGTCTCTTACAATGCGGAAAATTCCCCCTAAATAATCACAGGTTCAATATGCAATTCAGTTTATGCGTTATCGGTCTCTTAGTTGGTATTCTGTAGCACTCACTCCTTTTTTTTTTTAAGTTCATGCCTTTTTTTTTGTGACCATTGTTCAGGGCAGGAGAATTACCGTATCCATAAATCACCCATTTCAACATATTTTAATTGTTCACCACCAACATGGCATGCTGCTAAAAGATGTCGATCACGTGACAGTTTTTACTGAGTGACTAAACAGACCTGTTTTATTTTCTTGTATGAATCAACGTTAAATATCTGTTTTGTTTGACGTGACGTGTTGAAAGCTTTCAGAATTTCTTTTTTTACAAATGTGAGATTACTTACTAATTCTTATGACTTTTTTCTGTGCAGTCTTCTCAATAGATAAACATCTAGCAAAGCGCATTGTCAGAAGTCGTTCAGATTCAAGTTAGGTAATCTTCCTGGAAGAAAAACGGCACGAAATAAAGATCTGTTCCAAATAGCGAACATATATATATATATATATATATATATATATATATATATATATATATATATAAGACTACTTATTCGAAAATAATTTCATTGATAAAAGTAGCACAGTTGAAATTTTGAAATTTAATGATTACTATCAAATGAAAAGTGGTCAATCAATTAAATAAATTCAGAGCAATAAAAAATAATTACAGAAGATAATACACACACACACACACACACATATATATATATATATATAGAGAGAGAGAGAGAGAGAGAGAGAGATGTGTGTGCGTGTGTGTATGTGTGTGTCGAAAAATGGATATATGTGATTCGACAGACAGATTATAAATGCAATTGTTTATCATTCTGTCGGATCACATGGATCCATTGCTTAATACACCACTGTCACATTGAAAGAAGCGAGTAGACCGAGAATAAACAAGACGAGGATTTGAAGTGAAATCAGTTATTTGGGCGTTCACATACTCGGCGGCTGTTTGGCTCATTGGTGAGAGCATCGCTACCTTAAGACAGCCACCCTATCGGTGGGAGGTTCAATTCCTGCAGCAGCCTAATTTTCTCTGATCCTTCATTCTATATACATTGTCGAGGGTGAGTGATACATTAACTGTGTAAAGAGGCGAAATTATTTCAAATAAGATTCGATAAGGTATAATGCTATATATATATTTAATTATTATAATATATATATAAATAGATAGATAGAGAGGTAGACTTCTGTAGCCACTTTTCGTGGGGGGAGGGTCAGAATACTTTTTCTGGGATCTATTCAAATATGTTTCATGGCAAGTCTGTTAACAGCAAATAATAATAGCATCTTTTAAATGGATACACTAGGTTATGGTTACATGGAACAAGTGTATTGCACTGTTTTCCATCATTGACTATATGGTTCCAACTTTCAAACCCCTTGTCCTGTGTGAGGAGGCTTGATCCAGGGGTGCAAATACCCTTTGTGCCGTCTAACGGATACTATATATACAAAAGAAAATCTGAACCCTGACTAGGTCTCTACTAACTGAGGAGGTAGACAGCGGTCGAAATATCTCATTACTTCCCATTCTGATGGCTCAACCGGTTAGCCGGGACCTAGGCTACAGGATATATGATAGTGATCATCATCGTTCTTTAATATTTATCGTTGGATTCGCTGCACTTCTCTATCGTGGGCATCACAAAGCCAATACTTTCTGAATCAGTCTAGTCTGTCTCTCCATTTTATATTCTACTGGCCTCGGTTGCACATGTAATCTCTAGAGATCCATGTTGTAAGTCGTGATGTCCATCGGTTGTCTGCCATTCTTGCAACTTCTGATCATCGCTGTTGTTTCGCTTATTACCGTAAATATTTCGGTTCGAGAAAAAGCTAATTCCTAAACCCATCTTTCCTTAATCACATTGTCGAATACAAATATCCATTACTTACCATACATATATATATATATATATATATATATATATATATATATATATATATATATATATATATATATATAATGATTATTATGTCATCCACAGACAGCTGTTTCATTGTATTGCAACTCTTCAGTGTGGCTATAGACAACCCAACATCTATCCAGTACCAAGAGATAGGATAGAAACCTTGGCTTCAGACCCAGAGGCCGGCATTATATATATATATATATATATATATTGCACACCATATTAGTCCTCACGATTAATAGCATACTCCGAAACATTGCTCTGATGTTGGCCACAGCACACTGGTACCTTGTACGACACGCAGCCTGTGCTTCTTTACTAAAAAAAAAAACAGTAATTCAACTTCTTAATTCCCTCCGTTGTTAGATAACTCTATTTGTCCTTACCGTCGAGTCGCGTTGCCAAAGCAAACCGTCGTCACGCAATTAAATTCCCTTGGAGTGGTCTGAAAAGGGGATGGGGGAAAGGATTAATGACTAATTTGTGAGATCCTATCCTAGGTTTCCGTTCCCTTCTTTGAATTTAATATCGAATAACATTATTTCAGAGGTACATTAAAAAAAGATTGGCATCTCAGTTTTCTACTAAATGTTAGTGAGAAAATGAACCATTGCACACATAGCCGCTACCAGGCGCTCTTTACTTGGAACTTGCATTCGGTACTGGACTTTCCGTGTACATAACGTGATGGTGAATTTGATATAAAAAAATTTAATTTTCGACCCACTTTTTGAAAACTCCATCAAACAAACTAAACGGTGTTTATAACTAATGTATACACTTCATATATTGAATAATCGTAACCACCAAAGGTAGCTAAGGATTCTATCCTTTTTTATTTATATGTGCACATATTTGTGTTCCAGCACTCCAGGCCATATCATTTTGTCTACAAACGTGAAAATTGTCATCTGTATCCCATTAAATCCATTCAATTTTTGCCCATTTGGGGGGGGGGTCTAATTATAACATCAGGATTTCCCAGAAAGTAGATGTTTCAACATATTTTTTTACACTATTTTGGATGTTAACTAATGGAAATAACATCTATATTTTGAAGAATGTGGAGTTCTCTATTTGTTTTTTTTTAAATACCATTTTACATGTTTTCGAATGTAAAACACCAGTGATGTTATGAATAGAATTCATTCTGATCATATCTATTCTTCGAAGGAATTTCTTTTCAAGACATCAAATTTTGATGCAACGGTTGTTCGATTATTGACTGTGATGGCGAGTAAACATTAATAACTTTTTCCCATGATATGTATGTATATTTGTTTCTGTTTTGACGATATTTTCCTTTTAATTCTGTTGCAATGATTGTTTACTTTTGTTTCAGACATTCTGACAGAGATTAACTTGAAGAGACAAAAAAAATAACAATACTTTTTATTACTGAAACAAAAAATACCAAGTGTCAAAAATTGTAAATACAACGTCAAAATTCCTGAACTGAGTCTGTTCTCTTTATCAATTCTACATTTCGCTGGTTCGTTCAATAAATTAACAAAGTTTTCCTGTCTGATTTTAATCATCATCATCATCATCATCAGTCTTTTATTGTACGTCGTTCGATATAAACCTTCCCAATGATCCGCCACCCCTCTCCGTCGTGGGCGTCGCGGGGATGTTATTTTCTGAACCTGTCTAATTCGTCCCACCATCTCATATTCAGCCGGCCTCAGTTCCGTGTTTGGTCTCAGGGGATCCATCGGTTGTGTGCCATTCTTGCAGCATGATCAGCCCATTGCCATTTAAGTTTTTACAAATGGATTTTATGATTTCTAGGACTCCTGTTTTTTTCCTAAGATACTGTTCTGTCTTGTGACCTTTCCATGTGAGGTTGAGCATGATTCTCTTTTATGCACGTTTGCAGGTTAGTCTCTTGGCTAGATTCCATGTTTCAGCTCCATTGGTTACTATCGGGAGAATGCATTGTTTGTATAACCTTCTTTTTAGAACCGTTAGGATTTTCTTGTTCTTGAAGGTTGAGCTTACTCTACCGAATGTTTGCCATCCCAGAGTGATTCCTCGCTTAATTTCTTTTAGTAACAAGTTGATCCATGGGAAAAAGATACACGGATATACAGATTTTTCTGTCTATCCGAAACTAGTGCGTTCCTACAAAAGTATTTCTTAAATCAAAATAGCGTAAAGCAAAGAAGAAATTGACATTATTTAGTATGGAGGGAAGTATTTGAGTATTACCAAACTCAAATTGTGAGGACGGTATGTCTGGTTGAGTCATGGAATGTTACGATGATGGGGGATGCAGGATACTGCTGTGTTGGAGAGAGAGAGAGAGTGTGTGAGAGAGAGAGAGAGAGAGAGAGAGAGAGACGGAGAGAGTCAGAGAGAAAAACAGGGTGTGTCCTGCATCTATAATGGCTCGCTGCAAAATAAAATCTGAACACTACTTTCGCTTTTCGCCTTTTTTTTCGAAAATGTTCGTAAAGCGAACTTCTGAAAAGCAGGGACAACCTGTATTTGAATTCTACTAAAATATTTTTTAACAAAATAAACTGAAAAAAAAAAAACTCGCCACACTGGATGAGTCAATTGTTCCAAACAGTGGGTAGGAGACACTTTTTATCAGCAAAAATGTTACTTCCAAGTGGAAGAGTTTATCGTCACGGACCGAGAATCAAGAGAATCACTCTGTTCATTATATGAGTAGATTTTGGCATACTGGCATGATGAACATTACTTTTGAAAAGTTACTTCCCTTCAAACTGGCGTACTGGTACAGTGAGGAGCCAACGTGCATAAAAAGTACGGCCTCTAACCGAATTATGTACCGAACGGAGTCTGGTGACGCTGTTGAGCGTAGTTATCTCCCTTTACTTCTCTCTAGCTTTCTCTGCTGTTTTGTCTGTCAAAATTTATTTTATTTATTTGTTCTTTCACTTTTCCTTTCACGCACATACATGCATGGTTTTGCCACTAAAGAAAGAACCATCTCTTGTTAACTTAATTGTGTACAACCTAGAATGCAACTGGGAATGTTCTTTGATCAGGCAACATCATCAAGCAAATATGATTACTTCGTGCCGTGTACCTAATTATGCTCGCATTAATGTTATTTTGTCAAAAATTAGGAATAGAAAAAAAGGGGCATATAGCTGTATTCAAGGTTTTGGGATTCAATAAATAAATTAAAAAAAAGGAATGTAGGAACCAGAAGATGGAAAAAAGGCGGAGGATGACGGCAGACGTGAGCTGTGATTTGGCCGATGGAAGTTTGCGCTGCTGTAAGTAGTCCCCAGTTCCCACGTAATGGATTACTCCGCCAATCCAAATAACGAGACCCACATCGAGAAATGAGCCTTTGGCGCTGAATAATACAATGATATCCTTTGCTTGCAGCGAGAAATAGTTGACCGAAATTCTACACTGTCTCTCTTGAGTGGGGACTTACGCCTAATAGACCCCTTCGTCCTAGCTACCAGCAATTTTCACAATTTTTTCCACCATGTTCGATTACCTTAAAGAACAATTTGCTATTAAGATTGGTCTATATTTTTTTATTTGTTCATTTTTTTTTTCACCTTTTATTACTTTGGGGTATATTTGAGTGATGATGTTTGGAACTGTGGTAAGAGATAGAGATTTGTGCTTTGAATAAATCATTCAGACGTATTTATAGATTATTTTTTATTGAGTCCTGTTTTAAACGTGAAACTCTTTTTGTGTAGAGCAGTTTTTGAAAAAAAAAATGTTTTTTAATTTTCATTTACAAAAACAAATTCTAAAAAGTAATTTTAGATGTGTTCTGTTGAAACATTTTTCTGCAAAAAATGGCGTTGGTTTCATGAAAATAGGTTTTATAAATGAAGGAGGAGAGCTCACCTAAATGTAAAAAATATAGTTTGAGAAAGGGGTTAAAGTTTTTCTAACTAAAAAATCCCAGAAATGATTTTATATTCATTTATTCTACATTAAACAAGATATTTACATTATTTATACTTTACATACAATATTCAACTCATTTATTTATGCAAAATATAATATCTATACGTCTACCGGTACCTTACTGTGTGTTATACCCTATTTATAAACGGTGCCTGGTATGATATCTTTTTGAAAATGTTTCACTGTCTGATACTGTTCGAAAGAAAATCGATATTTCTATAAAATGATATCAAAAGATGTAAAACTTTGACCGAATCAGGTGTGAGTTCCCACCTTATGTTGGTCGTCAGATCAGTTGATCAACCAACATTAAGATAAGGATATTCAATATTACAGTGATTTCTGTCTTGTACGTAGTAGAAACGGAGAACATCTGTCACTGCAACGATGAGAATTCAGACGTTAAGTATCTGAGCTTACTCTTTAAATGGGGCTAATAAAATTCCTTCTCCGATATATGTGTTTATAAAAAGAGATGTCACCAATGTCGTTCTTTTGTCAACTGAGACAGAACGGGGCCTTTCTTTTTCCAAAACTTCCATTGTACCAAGAGTCAAAAATGATCGTGATATTGAATTCATTTTCCATGTCTAAAGACTGAATTTATTTTAGAATCTTGGGTGCATGAATATCGATTTGGAGATTGACACAGAGAAACCAAGACGGCCCAAGTATCTTAAGCTTTTTATTGAACCGATAATTAAATCACATCCTTTCTTGGCGAACGACCTATCAGTTGTTAATAGCCTCGTTTGGAATATCATCAACTACAAAATGAGCAGCGGATATTTAACTTTTCACAGGAAAATGATATTAACAAACACGTGATATGCAGTAAATTCAACCCAAATCTTGATTCACCAGATCTCTCAGCTCAACATGCTTGTAAGCTTTATAGATTGAAACAAGGATCATACGATGCCGATTGAAAGAAGTCGTTGGACTCGCGTTTTAAGCAAAAAAAGGGTCCGTGAAGAACATGGACAGGGATGAGAACTATTTCATATGATATCGTTGAAAAAATTATAGACCCGGATTGAGAAATCAAAGGCCATTGTTGGACAATCTGTCGTCGTATGCTGATATCAAGAAACGGTTATATAGGCTAGATGAATATCCCTTGTACTTCAATTGCATTATAGATATGCTTATCTATATCTCTCTCGCTATATATATATATATATATATATATATATATATATATATATATCCAGCTCTACTCCGAACCAACTTGACACTTGAAGTTCAAAGTTGAATGTATCGAGCACTCTATGAAATGAATCCATCAAATATCAGGCATTACTTTATATTATATCATATCATGTTATATTGCACACCTGATTTGTGCTATATGTACTATGTATGAATATATATGTAAATGTGCGTGTGTGTGTTTGCGTATGTGAGTGTGTGTGGGTTTGTAGGTATGATAATGATAGATATACAAATAAAATGTTTTTTTTTGTTTTCTTTCTGGGACTTCTGCTTTAAAGATCACTGCATGTCATTTAAGTTTCTCGTAATCAGTGAATATTCTCCAAATCCTACATTAAAGTCGATCTCAAAATATTTGCAAACTTCTGATTTCCAACCCATCCCCGCCCAAAGAGGATTGACTGACAAGGTCCATTTTAATTGATTCATGATCAGAAACATTCAACCAAAACTGTTGCAAAAACTGCCGATATAGGTTTCTTTAGTTTTGTCTGTCCCTCTGGCTGTCTGACTGGCTGGCTATGTACGTTCGGTCCCCCTTTTGAACTCAATCTTCAATTAATCATATTCTAAATTAACTTACACACATAATTACAGACATATGACACCTGATAACATCAGCTGTATAAATGACTCAAATCCTAGAAGCGGACAGCCATACTCCTGACGCACATATCTGAACAAAATTTACCGCACAAATGGTCTGCGAAGCCATCCACTCAATTAGCTACTACTCTACCTACCATATCTTGCGATTCTCATAAAATGACACCAGTTTCTTATAGAATCATTTGTCTCAGAAAGCATTTAGTTGTTGTCATTTCTCTTATATATATGTGTGTGTGTGAGTGTGTGTGTGTGTGTGTGTGCACGTGATCTGTCCAGAAAGTATTCAGCCATTTCATATTAACAAAAAATAACCTACCAAGGTTAACAGTGGTCTGGTTCTTTCAAAGTGCTCACCTTGGGACTTCGAAAACTGATTCCAACGTCTTTTCATTTTTTTTTTCAAAACAGCCTGCAAAGTCCTCTTTCGGGGTCATCGTTAGCTTCATTTTCGTGTTCTTATTAATCTCTTCCAGTATCTGAAATCTCTTTGGAAAAGCCGGGAGCCGTAGGATGACTCAGGAGATTGTCGTCCGCTCACACATGTGCAGTACTTTCATCTTTGATCATTCGCCAAGTTACATCGAGACCTCTCAATCGAAATAGCTAGATACCTTCCAGACAAATCTCAACGTGATTATTTCGGTGGTTGTCTATGGAACAACCGTAGCCACCAAAGGTGACAAAAGGTTTCTATCACTTTTTATATGTGCTTATACGTGTGTATTTGTGTGTTTCAACATTTACAGTAATACCCTTTTTTATATACAGGCTTGAAAATTGGTATTTAGCTTCTGGAAAATCTACATGTTTCTAGATGAGTTTTTTTTATTAACTCTATTTTAGATATTTTCCATTCGAAAACGCCAGTGATGTCATAAATATAATTCATTCTGACCATATTTATTTTCTGGTGGAATTCTTATTCATGGCATCAAATTTTGGCGCTACGACGGTTCAATTATTGACTGTGATGGTGAGTTTTAGTGCTTGTATGTATGGCAATAAAACAAATATTATTATGAAACTTCATCGATTTGGTTGGAAAATCGATATGTATGGACTCAGGCTTGTGAGGAAGACTTTTCTCATTCTATTAAATCCGTGTTTTTCTTTTCTAATTAACAAAACTCGTTGGTCTTATGGTGTCGTTTATATTATATCACAATGAAGTCGATATTTTTCTGTTCTTTTCAATATGAGCAACATTTCGTGCAAGACCGTCAATTGAGAGTGATACGCTAGTGCGTCTCTCAGAGACCATGCGTAGGATTGAGTTATTTGGAATAAGCTCATCCATCTCATTAAAAGATGTTGCATGAAATTGAATAAAATTATAAACAAATACCGAATGTCTTTTGTCTGTTCAATGGTTCAGTCGAACCGAACCACGATTGCCATCTTATTCTATTTTTTTAAATCCAAAATGAAGGTAAAAAAATCTTTTAATAAATCTATAGTCTTCAGAAATAATCTGAAATATAATCTAGGTATAAACTATACATATTTAAAATCATACTACGCAATTCCTTAAACTCCTAAAATAGGTGAAGCCATATGTAAAATTTGCACATATATACAGTCTATTTGGAGCCTCTTGAAGCTATCACTCTTAAAAGAGGAGACCCCGTATATGTCAGAGTACTGCAACATATATAAAATCACAGCAGCTCCTTTATCAGGTAACATAAAGACTCGGCGTCCTTTTAGCTCTAAAAAGAAGTACGACAAACTGATACCACCTCACCCAAACTCGTCACTGTCCGTCTCGGGGTGATCTCCCCAAACTTAGACTGGGGGAAAGGGATCAGAATAGAGGGCGAATATTTGAGCAACCTCAGATTTGCAGACAAAATCGTCCTCTTTGCATAGAACCTACACGACCTCCGATAAATTCTACATGAACTAAATGAAGAAAGCCTACACATGAACTTCAACAAAATGAATATAATGTGTAATAATCATGTAAGAAATAAACACATACCGATCAAAATGGAAAACGAAGAACTGGAGAAAGTAGATCACTACGTCTACCAAGGACAATGAATGAAATCCTCAAAAATGAAGAGCGGATAATCACCCTAGAATGGCAAGCATTCGGCTGAGCGAGCTCAACCTTCAAGAACGAGAAAATCCCCTGAGTCTTAAAAAGAAAATTATGCAACCAATGCATCCTCCACATAGTCACATAAAAGCTGGAATATGGAACCTGACCAAGAGACAAAACCTTAAACTGAGAAGCACACAACGTGCAGATGAAAGAATCGTGCTCAATGTTATAGAGAAAGATCACAAGATAGCAGGGAATCATAATGAAACTCAAATGGCAATAGGCTGGTCATGTTGCAAGAATGGCAAACAACCACTGGACATCATGACTCGCGATATGATTTCCCAGAGATCACAGGCGCAACTGAGACCGGCAGAATACAAGATAGAGAGACGAACTAGACAAGTTCAAAAAGTATTAACTCTGCTACACCCATGATAGAGAGATCTGGCAAACCCTTTGGAAGATCTATGTCCAACGACGGACGATAAAAGACTGATGATGAAACTGGTTTAGACACCAGGTAGTTGAACAGAAAATCGACCAATCAAAATCATATTATAGGTAAACTATCAAGCGTTTTCTCTGGAATCTCAGACCTTCAGATGGATCAGTCCAATTTAGAAGGGGAGAGATTTTCCGAGTTGAGTCAAATGGGGCCGGGGGAGATAAATGATGTATTAATGGGAGTCTTATTTGAAATAATGGAAGATATATATCTGTGACCATATTTTACAACAATTTTTATCTACATTATGTAGTAATAAAGTTTTATCCAACGTTCTCATTTCACAATGCTCCACTACATATACTTTATTATTGAAATTGAAAATATGACTTCACAAAAAAAAAAATGATAGGAACATTGTCATGTTCTTCGTAAGGGCAATGCTTGGCCCGTGTGTGCATCATTATACCCACCGTTCTAAAACATGAAACTTCAGTGAAGCCCCCCCATCCAAGGTGCATTGAAAATATTTACCAGATATTACGTCTCTTAATAACCTTTGCTCAATATGTCACGATTAATGTGACCAACGTCTTATGGAAACATGTCATGTTTTCAATTGAAAATCAAGAAAAGGGGTGATCAATGAACAATGCTGCTCTCACCTTTGGTCAGGCATTGTTCACTCAAAAATGCAGATTTGGTGGGGGGTCAAAAATAGGTGGGTCCAAAATAAGGAATCAATTTAGCATGAACTTACATTGTAAATTTACCCCTACAAAAAGCTATTTAGGGAAGATTTTCAAAAACAAAAAGTTTTCTTCTAGGCACAATAAGGAGTAAATGTTTAAATTTTTGGCCCTCTAGCTCCAACAGTACGGTCTATTCGCGTGATACATAGCCAGTCACAGACACCAGCTTGAAAACTGAGAGAAACCAAAATCTGTCACTTTTGGTGACAGTTTTGATTGATGGTTTCTGATATATGCAAAAGTTTCTCATGCTGATATGGTTTAAGCAAAGTGTTGATAACGAAAATTCGTCGTAAAATGTAACCACAATCTAACAGATACTATATAGTTGGCCTTGTGGTGTTGTTCATAATTCACTTCAGAGCTTTCCCCTTGTCCATTGAGTATGCACGCCAAATTTGCTTGGACGGATCAGACTTATAGTATTATATAGAAATACAAGTAAATCAGGTTATTGTTATTGGCTTTTGGCATTCTTTTGGCTTAAGGACAAACCATACGTGAAAATTTCTTTTGGTGGCCCTCTAGGATCGTTTTTAGCTCAGGTCATAAGTCAACTTCAGAAAGTGTTGACTCTCCGATGCCCATGATAGAGAGGTCTGACGAATCCTGGGGAAGGTCTGTGTCCAATGACGAACGATAAAAGACTGATGTTGATGATAAAAGTCAAAAGTTAGAAAAAGTAAACGGTTCAACCGAAAATTGACCATTGTAAAATGATTTATCTTCTACCGATTGCCCAAAGTGAAACTCTGCCGTCAGCGCTTCGTCCAATTCCCTGAATTCGGACTCCATAACTATGCCACACGCTGCGTCTTTTCTATCATACAATTACAGACCAAAGGCTGGATTGTTTGGCGTTTTGTTTGGGGGGGGTGCATTCATATATCTCAATAAGACGCTTTTCAGTCGGTTGGTTCCGATTACGTTGATCAAGAAGGAAGGAAGGAAGGAAGGAAGGAAGGAAGGAAGGAAGGATGGAAGGAAGGAAGAGGTGTAATGCCACTAAAAGGTGTGACATGGTTAGGAGAACATCTATTCCGATCAATTTTTCAGCATCTATGATGTTTACGGTCCGCTTTTTGTATCGAAAAGAAACAAAAAAAGTCAAAAAAACGCTAAAAATGGCCACAACGCCAAAGATGACTATTTAAGATTTTTATTGAAAATCAAACTTGCGTTATAATTCCATATCGTACAATTTTACAAGTAGAGGTCAAACAAGATGAAATTCAATTAGATGCTGATTCTATTTTTGCAACTTTTCTATAGATATTGTTAGTGCTGGTTAATTTCAAGTTCGATGGAGAATGGGTCAGGAAGTTGACAATTTTTTCCCACAATGCTGGTTGCGTATTCTCTGAGATACCCGGTCCCCCACCCCTCAGGAATTGAGGGGTTGTCATGCGTGCCCACCTCTGCTTCAAACTATACTGACTAAATCACTGTATTAAATAATTCACGCCCAAATTCCAGCCCATACATGGTTATCTTGATCAATTATCCTCCCGATAGTCACTTATGGATCTGAAACATGGAACCTAACCAAGAAACAGACCTGCGAACTGAGAAGCATGCAGCGTGCGAATGAGATAATCATGCTCAACCTCACGTGGAGGGATCATAAGACAACACAATACATCTGTGAGAAGACAGGAATTCAGAGTATCATAGAATCCATTTGAAAAATCTCCAATGACAATGGGCTGGTCATGTTGCAAGAATGGCAGACAACCAATGGACATCACGATTCACAGAGATCACATGCAAAACAGATGCCGGCGGAGTACTACACGAAGAGACGAGCTAGACTAATTCAGGAAGTACTGGCTCTGCGACGACTATGATAGAGAATTGTGGCGAATCCTGGGGAAGGTCTATGTCCAACGATGGATGTTAAAAGAATGATGATGATGATGATGATGATGATGATGATGATGATGATGACGATGATGATGATGATGATGATGATGAAATAAAAACTCCGGCTAACCAGGCCTCGGGTTAAACTCAAGGACAACCAGCAGTCATCTGTGTAATCCCTCGAGATATCTGGCAACATGAAAAACCCCACGGAATGTACTTCTCAAAATAGAAAACCCTTCCACCCTTTACCAAAACCTCAACTTCCTAGGGACTTATCATCAACAATTAGATTCCTTACGGCCAGAATTCCTAGTACTGAATGTAATATAAATGCGTTTGTAAAATCTCCGATTCTATCTTGTCACAACGAGTATATATCGCTCTTCCTCTTTTATTTCTAGACCATTCCAACATTTCAGCACTACTTTTGGATAGCAGAAGAAACCTGTATCTCTAAGAAGAGCGTACAACGTCGATCTTATGAAACGAGACTTTTGCCGAGTTAACATTTTATTGTTTTATGGGAAATAGTTCCCTTATGCTGGCTACGACTTCGGCTGTCGCAGTCCGTGTTCCACAGAAGCCTTTTAGCATCCATTGTTGGACATAAACCTTCCCTCAGGTTCGCTGAACTTCTCTATCATGGGTGTCGTGGAGCCAATACTTCCTGAACTTGTCTAGTTCATCAAACCATCTCCTTTTTTGCATATGATCTCCGGCGATTCATGTTGTGAGTCGTGATGTACATCAATTGTCTGACATTCTTGCAACATGACCAACCCATTGCCATATGAGTTTCCTAATGGATTCTATAATTTCCGTGACTCATATTTTTCTGCGATGTTCTGTGCTGTCTTGTGATCTCTCCATGCGATGAGCATGATTCTTTCATGTGCTCGTTGCATGGTTCTCAGCTTGCAGGTTTGTCTCTTTGTTAGGTTTAGCTCCATAGGTGACTGTTGGCTGGATGCATTGGTTGAAGGCCATTATTTGACTAATGGGTTCTTCCTGTTCTTAAAAGTTGAGCTTGCTCAGCCGAAAGCTTGCCATTTCACCTAACATCCGTCTCTCTGTATGTGACAGCCTATTGCACAAAATACTCGACATAACTTCACGAAAATCAATGTGAGCATACCTGGAAGCCTCAGGCAGGTTTTTAGGGAGTTGGAATTTGAAAATCATCTCTTGAAATATGTTGTCAGGACGGACTGATCAATTTACAATAACAATTCATCTCGAAATTTATTTCATAATAAGCACATTCGGCTACTGCCTAAATTGTATATTTGATAGACAGCCTGAAAAAGTGAGTGAGAGAACAGTGATTACTTAAGAGAGAAACAGAGACAAATCGGCACATCTCTAGATTGTCGTCTCATCTGATATCGCAAATATTTTATATTTTAGTTTGAAAAAAAACATAGCAAGAACTTCCTCTGTATAAACTATTTGTTTTGTTTTTTTCCTGGACGCATGATTTAAAAAGATGAAAAGATGTATCAAATGACTAAATTAAAATGAAATAAACGTCATTACTTTTTTATGTATACATTGATATTAACGTTACTTTCGAATTTAAAAATGACCAATGAAATTACTTGATAGTTTTATAAATGTGCATGTGCAGATTTTTTTTTCAATTATTTTTTTCTAAAAGTAAATACTCGGATTGTTCAAACTACCTGTAAAAGTTGATGCAAAAAAGGTAATCCTAGATATGCAGTGCAAAGTCGTAATTTATTATAGAAATAAATTATTTTTCATATATCTTGGCACTAAAAAGTTGGATTTATTTACTTTTTGATGATAGTTTAAGAAATAAACGATCTTCCCTATCGTAAAGTTTCACAACCCCGCTTACTCTGTATTAAAAGCTGCGCACAAATTTTTAAAAAATTAAACAATTTAACTTATCCTAATATATATCAACCTGAATGGGCAGAATGAAAGCAGTCCAAAAAGGAATTTATAAAACTCGTCTAAATAGTCCACCTGACGGGCTGAGTAAATTGTTCTCTGATCTCCCTCCATCTATATTTCTGTGTTATAAATTCCTTTTTTGGACAGCAATTTAACTGCCCATTAGGAGGGGTTTACTCTAGTTAAAGTGAATTAAGAAGCACTTGAAGTTGCATCACATCACGAACTCATTAGTCATCCAAATCGAGGGAGGAAAATGATTGATTCATGTCTTTCCCAAGGGCATATGTTCGGATGTGAACGCACATCTCATTCAGAGTTTGAACTCTGTCGCCGGTTTCGTTTCCCGTCTGACTAACCGCTGAACCACCCACATTTCCCATTTTTACATAATCTTTTTTTTTCTCTCTCTCTCTTTCATCTTTCCTTTTCTCTTTTCTTTCCAGTAACGCATTCAACGAATCACGTCAGCAGACTGAATAAACCTGGTCATGATTGTTAAGGAAGAGAGATGAGAGGCACGATTGGTTAATTAGCAAGTGAATAGACCAATCAAAATTGGAATAAGAATAGATTGCCAATGCGTGACAACAAACAACACGCGCGCGGAGACATCCACCGCTCGAATCGTGATCATCGCAACGATTTCTATTTTTCGATGAGTCAAAAACAAATTGGAACTAAAAACCTAATGGTCGAGTTGCAGACTGATGAAGAGATTCAATTTACCTATATAGGTATACAGGTATGTGTATTAGGTCGCGTCTTTCTGTCTGCCAATCTGTCCACACGATATCTCCGAAAGTACTCGATGAATTACAATGAAATTTTGTGAAAGAGTGGGTAATTGGGGTAAAGAGAATCGTTTGAATTTGGGGGCGGATCCAGAAATATTTTTTTGATTGATAATTTTCCATTTATTTTTAATACAGTTATATATGACTTTCCGCGCAATATCTCCAAAAGTTTCGATAAATTTTGAATGAATTTCGTAGATAGGCGGACTATATGCTGAGTAAGAAGAGATTAATTTTTTGAACGGATCCATATAAAATTGCTTCCCCTGAAAAAGGCGTTTGCTTTGCTAACGGTATACCTGTGGCAGTATTATGAGTCAGTATGTTCACACAGTAATTTGAAAGGTTAGCGTAAGGTATTGGTAACTTGAAATTCTCGTGTTCATTTTGAATGAAAAGTAGGATTGACAATCATCATCATTACCAACATCATCATCAGCCATTATAAATCCATTGCTGGCGAAGGCTTTTCCCATTTCCTGTCATGACGACCGTGATTGCACTACGCTCTTTCTATCTCATCCCTCTAGCCTGTGTCTGACCTCTTCCGACTGTGTTCACTACCCCATAGGCACCAATTAGTTAGCCTTTAGCTCAGTCTGTTATTATTCCTTCTTGCTACGTGTCCCTCCCATCTCCATTTCTATTACCTAATTATTCGTACATCCTTCATTCTAGTGTTTCCCCTGATCCATGTGATTTTTTCTATCCCTTAGGGTTAATCCTAGCATTGCTCTCTCCATGATTCTCTGTGCAATTCTAAGTAGATTTTCGTTTTTTTAGTTTCCATATTTTGCATCTATAAGTGATTTTATAGCATTCATCGTATTCTCTACGCTACAGGCACATAGGCAACCTGCTCTTCAATACGTATCTATTCATACTAAGTGATTACCAGCAACTGCTATGCATCGTTCTTTTTCTCTTTCATGGTCTTCCTCTAACTAACCAAGGTAAATGCATTCGTCAACCTTCTCTAGATCCTTGCCCTCTATTCTTAGGGTCTTTGAAATTGGGAAGAAAACATTGATAGTAGCATTAGTAGAAATATTATCAGCAGCCAGCGAACGAACATACACACGCACCCGCGCAGCAGAAGTTTTCATATTACCACTTTCCTCTCTGTCTGTTTGTCAGGTCACAGACTGACAGCCCTCAAATTATTATAGAGATCAAAGGTTGCGTGTCATTATTATTCAATTGAGACTGTTGCAAAATTTCCGATATTTCTGACGCGTTATCAGATTTCTTCAACTTGCACCCAGGTTGTTAGGAACTGTCAACGAAAAATGTCAATAAATTTAACATAGGTTTCCTTATTTTCCAAGTGATTCTACCTAGCTGATTATCTATTCATATCTGTCTATATATTCCGATCTGTTCATACCTATCTATCTATCTATCTCGATCTGTTCACATCTATCCATCAATTTGTCTCAAGCTGTTCATATCTATCTCATCATCGTCATCATCATCAGTCTTTTATCCTCCGTTATTGGACATAGACTTTCCCTAGGATTCGCCTGAGCTCTCTGTCGTGGGCGTTGCAGAGCCAATACTCTCCGAATTTGTTTAGCTCGTCTCTTCAATTTGTATTCTGCTTCCTCGGTTGAGCATGTGATCTCTTGGGATCTATGTTGTAAGTCATGATGTCCTTCGGTTGTCTGCCATTCTTGCAACATGACCAGCCCATTACCATTTGAGTTTTCTTGTAGATTCTATGATGTTTTGGACTCCTGTTTTCTCTCTGATACACTGTGCTGTTTTGTGGTCTCTCCATGAGAGGTTGAGCATGATTCTCTCATGTACGCATTGCATGCTTCTCAGTCTGTAGGTTTGTCTCTTGATTAGGTTCCATTTTTCAGCTCCGTAGGTGACTATCGGAAAGATGCAGTGGTTGTATACCGTTCTTTTTAAGATTAATGGAATCTTCTTGTCTTTGAAGGTTCAGATTGCTCTGCTGAAGGCTTGCTATCCTTGAGTGATTCTTTGCTTGATTTCATCTTTTGAGGGTTTCATGGAGATTTGTTGTTCAAGTTAGATGTAGTGGTCTACTTTCTGCAGTTTTGCGTCTTCGATTTTAATGGTTGTGTCCTTATTTCCGGCGTGGGTGTTGCACATGGTCTTCGTTTTGCCGAAGTTCATGTGTAGGCCGACTTTCTTGCTTTCTTCGTTTAGTTTATCTAGCATTAGTTGGAAGTTGTGTAGGTTCTTTGCAGAAAGGGCGATGTTGTCTGCAAATCTGAAGTTGCTCAGATGTTAGCTGTCTATTTTGATTCCTCTATTCTCCCAGTGTGGGTTCCCGAAAATCATCTCGAAGCAGGCTGTGAAGAGTTTGGATGAACTGGCATCCCCTTGTCTCACCCCTTTTTGGAACTTGAAGGGCTCAGAATCTTTATCTAGCCTGCCAAAGGGCTGCTATGACTGTGTACATGTTTTAGTACTCTGACATATAAAGGTTCTACACCTTATAGAGTCATGGCCTTTAGGACCATGAGAATTTCCACAGAGTCGAAAGCCTTTTTGAAATCTATGCTATAGCGAGTAGTATTTTGTACTCTGGTGCTTTTTCTTTCAGTTTATTTATTGAATGGAGATTGTCCATGGTGGAGTACTTTCTTCTAAATCTAGTTTGTTCCCGTGGCTGGTTTTCATCTAGTATTTTAGTGATCCGGTTGAAGATGATTTTCGTGATAAGCTTATAGATACAGTTGAGTGAGCTTATAGCACTGTAGTTGTTAAGGTATTTCAGGTTTCCTTCATTTTGTGTAAAAGCATTATGATTGCCGTGTTCCAGTCTTCCGGGACTTTACTATCTAGCAATCCTTTATATGTAAATTCTCATTATAGTTTGCTAATTTAGAAACTGTCAACATATTCAACATAAGTTTTTTTCAGTTTTTAAGCAATTCTGCCAGGCTATCTATCTGTCGTGCGTACAGGCTGCACTAATTGAACATATATCAGTTATTTTGTCTGGAAAAAATTTCTAAAAATCATCCTCTAAATAAGGTTTCAGTTGTGTTGAATTTATAATGTAAAGTTATGCTGAAAAGACCTGTAATCAAATTTCTTCAACATATATGTAAGTTGGTATATCGACCACTGATTTGATTTTTTCTTCAAGCCTCACACTTCTCTTCCTGATTTACCGCTGTAATGTGTTTTTATCGGATCTGCTGATGACTTCGGTGACGGTCTTTCTCAACAATACCCTCTGACTCTCTGACTAACCAGACAACAAGCGACAATGAATGGATAAGTGCCTCTCTATCTGCCTGACTTTCTTTCTCGCTGCGGTTCTCGGTCTTCCTTCCCTTTTCAATCTTTCTGTTGGTGAGTGGTTGACTAAAATAAATTTGAATCAGGTTTTTGTGGAGCATTTTTTTTTCTCGGATAAGTGATTTGAGGGCTTTATGAAAAGATCTTTTGACACCAAGAATATATTCGCCTCCTCATGTCAGATTCTCTAAGAGATCGGGGATCTATTGCTATAAAAAATAGATCTAGAAAGATCTCGTTCTTCCTGTCGACATTATATATCCGTTACATTGGATTCTATGGAAGTCGAAGATAAACAAATCATCACCATCATCATCATTATCATCATAGGTACACTTCTGAACAAAGGCCTTTTTCAGTTCGGTCTATGTCGACCGTGACGGTGCAAAAATAAAATCGTATTTTTAGTAGCACTTCTCTCTTCGAGTAGATGATTCTAAATTTGAAGGCTTCACGGAAAAGGTCTTTTGACACCAAGAATATATTCGTCTCCTCGTGTCCGATTCCTGCAAAGATCAGGATTCCATTGCTATAAAAAGTGGTCTTTCCAGAAAGATTGCGTTGTTTTCCTTGATATTATGCATTGATTCCATGGAATTATATATATATATATATATATATATATATATATATATATATATATATATATATATATATATATATATATATATAATCCACTGCTAGTCAACAGCCTTTCCCAACTCCTTACGTACAAGAAGTACCTTGATTTTCACTCTGTTTAGGTTGTTTATGTTAAGCGAACGTACAATATGCGACTACTTTGAATACTATGAAAAAAATGAATTCATGATACGAATAAACTTATAAATTATACTTTTTTAATTTGGGTTAGATTTTTATGCTATCGCCGATTTTTGAAAAAAGTCGGTCTCGATTTCTTTAATCTACTAACTTCTAGTCATAAAGAGTCTCCGCTATGGCTCAGCTCTATGAGTTACATATAAATTGCTTTGAGAGAAAAGCGTGACAAATTTTTAATATATATGTGCCTCTATTTGATTATAGATGTGCGTATAGTGCCTCATTTACTTATGGGCTGAGCGTGCTGTAGTCCAGGGCCTAATACTTCATGGGGGGCTTCGACCCCCTTGAAGAATCTCAAGATTTATCATCAATTTTATTCTATTTGTTATTGTTAATAAAAATCAGAAACAAATAAAGACCTAAAACGTCTAAAAATGTGTGTATGTGTCCGTACTGGAAAAATGTGAGTGTTGTTGGGTGTGTATGAGAGTAGCTGCTTGTGTCTACGTATACACACACATACACGGTCGATAAACGCACCCTTGCAAACTTTCACATTTGCACCTCTTTTGTGTCCCCCGAGGCAATGACCATATATCTTTTTTCCTACTTCCACATCTCCACGAAATTACAGCCATCCCCTCAGATGTCAAGATGCCATTTTCCCCTCTTCACTTCATCCGAGTCCCTTGTATTTTTATTTCAATTTCTTATCCGAGGAGGTTTGCACTGTCAAGTGAAACATGTCACAAGAATGAAAATAAAGCTTATTTTAAATTAAACTTTGTTTCTACATTGTCTCTATTATCAATCACGTTTATGTATATGATCATGACTGTCCACACGATATCTCAAAAAGCTATCGATGAACTTCAATGGCATTTCGTGGAACGATTGATAATAGGTTACCATAAACATTACTTAATTTTGGAGCGGATCCATGTACAATTATCTCTCCTACGCTGTTGTCATATGTCCATACTACATAACATTATAAAAATCATGTGTTTGTCAACACGATATTTCCAAAGGTTCTGAATGAATTTCAATGATATTTTGTGGAAGAGTGTGTAATAGGCTATGGAAGAACTGATCACATTTGGGGCGGATCCATCCACAAATACTCCCCCAGGCAATGACGTTGGCAGACGCATGCGCTCTGTGAGAGCTTTTTAGTTATACCTGTGTTGGTGTGTTTCCTCTGCTTAGCCATGTCCATATTGATTCATTTACAATCCTTCAGTTTATCTTACAAAAAGCTCGTTTAGTTGTTGTTCTTTTCACTTTTGGATTCTTGTATTGGTGTTTGTTCCTTGCGGGGGGTCGGGGAGGAGGGGGTCCTTTGGTCTTCCTCCTGTTATTTATATTCCAGCTCATGGGCTGTTGTAATTAATCTTCCTTTAAACTATCTTGTGTTGGTTTATGGTCCTTCTGTTGCAGATTCAACACAATCCCCGATTCTAACGAAATCCCTACATCCCCCTTTTCTTTCTGAATGCGACATCATGGAACCTAACCAAGAGACAGACCTACAAACTGAGAAGTGTGCAACGTGCGCACGAAAGAATCATGCTCAACCTTACATGGAGGGATCACAAGACAGCACAGTGTTTCAGGGAGAAAACAGGAGTCCGAGACATCATAAAATCTACTAGAAAACTCAAATGGTAATGGACTGATCATGTTGCAAGTATGGCAGCCAACCGAAGACAGCACAGTATATAAAGAAGAAAACAACAGTTTGAGACATCATAGACACTATTTAAAAAAACTCAAATGGCAATGGGCAGGCCATGCTGCAAGAATGAAAGACAACCGATGGACATCACGACTTACAACATGGATCCCCAGAGATCACATGAGAAACCGAGGTCGACAGGACGCAAGATGGGGAGATGAGCTAGACGAATTCTGGAAATACTGGCTCTGCGACGCCCACGATAGAGAATTGTGGCGAATCCTGGGGAAGGTCTATGTCCAACGACGGACGTTAAAAGACCGATGATGATGATGATGATGATGATGATGATGATGATGATGATGATGATGATGATGATGATGATGATGATGATTGAGGCCATATTTAAGTAGGTTAATTTTTAACGAATTGAGTGACCCGGTGAGTTTCTAATAAAAAAAGCTGTAATCTCAATGGGGTGGTGGTAATAAGAGAGAGAATGTGTTGGTAAAGGGGAGGTTATAAGAGTAAGCTCTGGTCAAGATAGAAAGATACGATAGAGAGAGTGGGCAAAGACAGAGGAATTCTTTTTTTACGTCACACTTTATGGAGAGACCACAAGACAACACAATATATCCGAGATAAAACTGGAGTCCCAGACATGATAGAATCTGTTGAATAACTCGAATGGCATCGGGCAGGTCATATTGTGAGAATGGCAGACAACCGATGGACATCACAACTTACAACATGGATCCCAAGAGATCACATACGCAGAATACACGATGGAAAGATGAGCTAGACAAAATCAGGAAGTACTGGCTCTGCGACGCCCACGATAGAGAAGAGTGTCGAATCCTTGGAGAGGTCTGCGTCTATCGACGAACGTTCGGAAAATGATGATGATGACGACGATGATGATGAGGGAGAGGAGGAGGGAGGAGGTCATCATATCATTTTCTTTTCTCAAATCAATCCTCCAAATAAAAATAAAAAACAGAAAGTACATGAAATAAAGGAAGAAAATGAAGAATAAAAAGATAGCACGCTGTACTGCATTTACACTTCTTATATATATACATATATATATACATATATATATACATATATATATATATATATATATGTATGTATATATATATATATATATATATGTGTGTGTGTATGTATGTATGTATGTATGTATGTATATATATATATATATATATGTATAAAACTTTCTCATTTTACAATGAATTATGTTTCTTTTCGAAAAATATTTTTCGTTTTATTTTTGATGTAATCAATATTCATTTTAACGGGTATTTACTTGAAAAATTCCCCTGGGAAGAAATAGTTTCATTACAGAAACAAATGTTAACAAATGCTGTCAAAAATTGCACAAACAACGTCGCAACTTTTGAACAGAGTCTGTTCTTTCTCCTGATACATATAGCTCGTCAAACTCGTTATTCGAGTGCATGGCTTTACACCTTGTTATCATTTTCCTAGTCTTACACTCGTGGTTTCTAATTTCCTCTCTTGTGCACTTCCGGAGTCTCTAACAATGGAAACTGTCTAGGTATTTATTCCCTTGATTTTATGCGACAGAGTTTGGTTTCTTGTAATTTTCTTGTTCGCCTAAAGTTTTCTTTACCCTCTCATTCCTTCATCTTACTCTGCCTGGTTGTGCATGCTACCAAAATACAAAGGTTCTTGAAAATTGTATTCAATTTTCTGATGGCTTTCCCGATTGTGTAATTCGATTTTATCTACTATTTTTTTTTCCTTTGTGCATTACCAGCATTGTGCATTTCTCAATGCCTGACTCCGTTGCAATGCCTTGATTGGAGATCCTATCTGTCTGTATCAGGGTTTCCGATTACTTTCGGTTTTTCGCTAAAATTTGCTGTCATCCCTACACATTAATTGATTCATCTGTCTCCTTCGATGAATTTTATACGATTATTATTATTATTATTATTATTATTATTATTATTATTATTATTATTATTATTATTATTATTATTATTATTATTATTCGCAATCTCACACCAGTTGCTTGGTGGTTACCGCTGGAGTTTGAGTGACAGCAAGTCTCCTCAAGACTCCAGCCCTTCTCTCCTAGTACTGCGATTTACAGTTTCACACCGGTTGCCCAGTAGCCATTGCTGAAGGCTGAGTGACAATAAGTCTCCTCATGTCTATGTATTATTGAATAGATTTAATCGGCAGAAAAATGACGACGATTGAACACGGTTAAAACACTACGCAATTCACCATTCCGAAAAACTACAAAAGACATAATAGTGTCATGAGGATTACACGGTCGTGATCCTCAGACAATGCAAACCAGTAGATATGGATATTCACCGGAACCATTACAATGACAAACCTCGATCAAGCATCAATATTAGAAGAATGGTAATCCTAGATCGGTCTATCCATGGAATCAACTGTGGAAGCTGAAAAAGTTCCAACCGCTTGAAGAGAGTAAGCTGCAAGGGATGAATGAGTTGGGCTTCACGTCTTCGTTTTTCTCCCAAGAACATGATAAGGATGATGAATAGATTAAAGAGAGATAAGAGTTGTATGCACGGCGTTTTGAAGTTTTTTCAAGTTGCATCGGCCATTATAACTAAGCTTATATAAGAAATGAATTTTCACTGGTTGTAACTGAGCTGGTTCCTGTCACGCAGAAGTGTAAGTTTGCCCAGGCCTAGAAACGCTTACTGAATATTGACGGTCTAACTGCCGTAAGATGTACGTCATGGGCATCCATCAATAAAAAAAAAAACAATATCCAAGATAGCCATACGTTTGTTAGAAATTGAAGTTTTTGAAAGGTTGGGTTTGTTTGTTTTTGTTTTTTTTCAAATCTCAATTTTGTTTTTAGAATTTTTTGAACAATTGGGAAATAAACATTTAAGAATGCTGATACAATAAAAAGCAATTGTTACTATTCAGAAATTTATTTATTTGTGTATTATGATAATTTTTATTATTGATAATGATAATTATGATGAGAAATGATCGATAACGTCTTGCTTGTTAATATTTTTTTTTAAAAGACAATTTTGATTTTTATCAAAATATCATATGATATAACACCACTAAGAATGCTCGTTGCATTGCATATCTTCATAAGTCAAATTTCAAATGTAAAAAATACTTTCAAAACGTTAATGTTGGGTTCTGCACAGAAAAACTAAATCGAATTCGAAGGTCACACACCAAAGTCCCAATATCGTGATGCTTTTTTCAGAATGATTTTTTTTTTCAGAGTGGAAAAGTGAAATGAGTGTATTCTGTTTAGGAAAACGGAACGATGTGAAAAATTAACCGGCTGCGAGTTGTGCAAGTACTTCAGTAAAAAAAAAAAAAAAAAAGACTTGCAATTTCGATAATGACCCACGGTTACATGTTGTGGAGAAAGAGGAGGCATGCCTTGATTCTCTAGCACACCATGTGAGTAATTGCATGCTGAGGCTAAAAACCCATGAACCAGGTGGCTTAAATGATGATATCGGCAAGCTGGTTCATATACATCCCAAAATTCTTTGAATATTGTTTACTAAAGATTATAAAATACACCACATTTTTCTTTGTAACATTTATGTGTCTTTCAAGTTTCGTTTTTCCTTGACAGAACACGCATTCCAACGTTTCAACTTTGAAAAAAATCAGTTTGCAGTTTCACACCAGTTGCTTGGTGGTTATTGCAGAAAGGTGACTGACAGTAAATCTACTCAGGTCTCCAGGCCTCCTCACATAACACAGCACGACTACCAGAACCAGTCTTCTTGCTTGGATGGGGTGATCGATTCGGATGTCAAAGTCCCCGAGTTATTTGTGGCTTCTACGTTCCAGGAGAGTCTCCGGTTTGTACTGGTATCATTGCATAGTTTCCAGCGTATAACACTTGCCACCATGTCGCGTCTGTTCTTGAACTCCTTTTTAGTCTAGTATAATACGTTCACTGATTCTGGGGTTCACTGTCACATTCCCTTTCGCCATATAGACGGCATTTGCTGTTTGTCAGGGTTCAGCCGATCTCCACCTTGACATCATCATCATCATCATCATCATCAGTCTTTTCACGTCCGTCGTTGGACATGGACCTTCCCCAGGATTTACCACACTTCTCTATCATGGGCGTCACGGAGCCAGTACTTCCTGAACTTGTCTAGCTCGTCTCTCCATCTAACATTTTTCCGGCCTCGGTTGCGTATGTGGTCTCGAGGAATCCATGTTGTGAGTCGTGATGTCCATCGATTGTCTGCCATTCTTGCAACATGGCCTGCCCACCGCCATTTGAGATTTTTTATGGATTCTATGATGTCTCTAACTCTTGTCTTTTCCCGGATGTACTGTGCTGTTTTGTGGTCTCTCCATGTGAGGCCCAGCATTATTCTTTCATGTGCACGTTGCATGGTTCCCAGCTTACGGGTCTGTCTCTTGGTTAAGTTCCATGTTTCAGCTCCATAAGTGACTATCGGGAGGATGCATTGGTTATACACCCTTCTCTTTAGAATTGATAGGATCTTATTATTTTTGAAGGTTGAGCTAGCTCTGCCAAAGGCTTGCCATCCTAGCGTGATTCTTCGCTTGATTTCTTCTTCTTTTGAAGGTCTCATGGAGATTCGTTGCCCTAGGTAGATGTAGTGGTCTACTTTCTCGAGTTCTGTGTCCTCAATTTCGATCTTAGTGTTTTTATCTCCGATGTGGTTGTTGCACATGATCTTCGTCTTGCTGAAGTTCATAGTTAGCTCTAATGCTAGGATTATCATTATATTCATTATTATCATCATTATTATCAATATCATTATCATTATTGAACGACCATAGCCATCAAAGATGGTGAATTGTTCCATCTATTTCTTTATTTTACAAGTGCGTGCGTCTGTTTCTTTGTGTGTTCCGGAACACTTGGCCGTACCGTTTTGACTACAGATTCGAAAGGTTGCGACAGTACGCCACACTCTTTTTAATTCGGGTGGGGAATAAAAGGTGTTTTTTTTTTTTTAACTTTTTAGGGGCTTAGTCTGGCAGGTTTTTTAATAACATCTAGATTCTCCAGAATCTAGATGTTCCAAGATTTTTTTTTTCACTCTGCCAGGTAATTTATTCTGACCATATTTAATCTTCAATGGAATTTTTTTTAACATGACTTCAAATTTTGACGCTACAGTTATTCAAACATTGACTGTGATGGCGAGTTGTTGTTATTATTATTATTATTATTATTATTATTATTATTATCATTACTATTATCATCATCATCATTATTATTATTATCATTATTAATATCATTATTACTATTATCATCATCATCATTATTATCATTATCATTATTACTATTATCATCATCATTATTATTATTACTATTATCATCATCATCATCATTTTTATTATTATTATTATTACTATTATCATCATCATCATCATCATTATTATTATTATTATTATTATCATCATTATTATTATTATTATTATTGTTATTATTCTAAAGCACAGACTATTCAGTTTCCTGGCTTACTGTATAGCAGAATATCTATCGCTAATGAAATACAACCGTGAAACCAAACACGGTCTTTGTTAAATTCGCATCATATTTTTTTTTCTGTTCATTCATTTCTCTTTCTCTCTTTATACCTTTATTTATTTATATATTTTTTTACATTGAAATGATAAGAAGTTTTGAAGTCTTCTAGACCAGCTTAGTAATCGAATTACCTGTGATCGATGATGAGAAAATCAATGGACCAAAAAGATACCAAAACACCCAGATATACTAAGCGTGAATAAGAGACTAACAGAGTTGGTTTTAACACGATTCAAATATCGACAGATATAGAAAAGGGGATGGGGTTGGATGTGGGGTCGGACGCGGGGTCGGACGTGGGGTCGGGCGAGGCCTGGGACGTGTTCATGCATTTATGTCTGTTCTTAGGTGTGTTTTTTTTTTCTGTCTGATGCCAACATCTTTTATGAAACTTTTTTTTTTTTTCGTTTTAAAGGGTGACAAGAAAACTTCTGTTGTAATGGTTCAAAAATGAAAAAAAATAAGAAAAAGTAAAAAAAGAATTCTTTCATTGTTTGCGTGCAAGAAGTTAACAGAGGATCGTGCAAGTTGTTAAAAGGTGAACATGGAAGACAAGGGAAAAAGATACAAATGGATTGAAGGAAGTATCTGGGATAGATAGATAGATAGATAGATAGATAGATAGATAGATAGATAGATAGATAAATAGATAGATAGATAGATAGATAGGTGCTTTGATGTTTGGTGCAACACGGTCCCTACATTACGTCTTGTGCCGAACTCAAGATAGATAAAATTGAATTGCCTGAAATAGATAGATAGATATAGATAGGTATGACCATATTTCGACTGATAGATTGTTAGATATGAACAGATTTTGATTGATAGATAGATAGATAGATAGATAGATAGATAGATAGATAGATAGAGATATGATGGGAGCTTTGATGTTTGGTGCAACATAGTTTTGCTGCACCACATTACGTCTTGTGCCAAACTTGAGGTAGACAAAACTGAATAGCCTGAAATAGCTGAATAGATAGATAGATAGATATTAACAGATTTAGATAGATAGACAGATAGATAGATAGATAGATAGATAGATAGATAGATGTGAACAGAAGGAGATAGATATGGAAAAGCAGAAATTGATTGATAGATAGATAGATAGATAAATAGATAGATAGATAGATAGATAGATAGATAGATAGATAGATAGATATGAACAGATTTAGATAGATAGATAGATAGATAGATAGATAGATAGATATGAACAGATTTAGAGAGATAGATGAGAGATAGATAGATAGATTTGAGAATACTGTAATAGATACATAGACACGAGCAGACTGTGACAGATGGATAAATATAATATCGTCCATAACACAAAAATCGTTTGATATTATTTTCAAATCAAGTCAAAAAAAAAGCTAAATCGGTTCAGACGCTGAGGACATTTCTTATCATTGAATCCATGTTCTTGCTTTTGTTTTTGTTTTTTTCTTTGACTTTTTTTACCCCGTCTCCATTCATTCAGATTTGTTGTAGTTGTTATTATTTCATGTTCCGGTCAGTGTTTCTTTTTTTTTTTTTCTTCTTCTTTTCTCTCTTCCTCCTTTTTCCCCTTTGCTCACAAAATGATGTTTTGACCCCGAAACCATGCCTGACCCGTAGAACCATCATCTGATGAAGACTCTGTGGGCGGTACAGCTGTTGTTTTCGTAGCACTATGTGTATGAATGAATAAATGAATGAATGACTTAGCTTCGTGAACGGAGATCGTTGAGTTTCCCACAGGAGTAGGATCAGAGACGGTGGGACCTGGAATAACCTTCCGGCCTGAGCAATCGAGTTATATATATATATATATATATATATATATATATATATATATATAAATAGATATATGTGTGTGTATGTGTGTGTGTGTGTGAGTGTGTGTTAAATGTGCTTATGATGTGCGTATGAGGTTCGTGTGTGTGCGTGTGTGGATGTTGATATATATATATATATATATATATATATATATTATCATAAAATTGTATATACATAACAATATACATATATATATATATATATATATATATATATATATATATATATATATATATATATGATTATATATAGAGAGAGGGGGAGAAGGGGAGAGAGCGAGAGGGAGAGAAAGGGGGACGGACATATAATCCAACAGAATAATCGTGAAAATTTCCTGCAGCAATCCCATTTTCTCCAATTGCATATTCTATTTACGTTTTCTTGGCCAAATGATACATTCACTGTGAAATAACGAGAAATTATTTCAATGACTTTCAACATGATATAATGCAATTTACAATTATATACATACATATATATATATATAATTTAACATAGATATCAAAACTGAATAGTGACAAGTAGTTTCACGCTTATGCGATCATCAGACAATTACACTGTCTATGCCCACAAATGCTCCATTGCAGATATCAAACACTAAATAATGCAACTCTTCAACACAGTAATTATATATATATATATATATATATATATATATATATATATATATATATATATATATATATATATATATGGTAGCACGACTCTCTGTCGCACCACGTTTTACGAAAAAACGTAAACGCACATACATGCCACAAACACACACACATAGGTACATACACACACACTGCATACTCATATACTACATACACTCATATACACATACCAAATACCCACATCCACACGTGTACTTACAAGACACACATGAACACACGCACGTATGCACAGAGGCCACATACGCATACCTACTCACATGCATAAATAACCACACGCATGTGTATGTGTCAGTATGTACAGTTGAAATTTCCGACAAAACTTCGGTCGATGAAAAGTCACGCCATATAATTACCAATCAACGTAGCTCTCCCTCTCCCTCTCCCTCAATCTCAGTCTCTCTCTCTCTTTCTTTCTGTCTCTGTCTATCTGTCAGTCTCTCTCTCTCTCTCTCTCTCTCTCTCTCTCTCTACATATATATATTTATACATATATATTTATACATATATATATATATATATACATATATATGTGCGTGTGTATTATCTTCTGTATATATATGTGTGTGTGTATGTGTGTGTGTGTGTGTACGTGTGTGTGTAGGATATTGAGCAAATAATTAAGCAATGAAAATGGAGATTGGCGGAGCACGCAGCAAAATGAAAGAACAACAGATGGAGCAAACGACGAGCCGATTGGTGCCCTTGCCACTGTAAATGCAGTAGGAAAAGACCAGAGACAAGATCAGGAAATGAGATAGAAAAGTTTTGTCGGCAAGGCAATTCAGGGATTAATGCAATCATCCTCGTCATGGCAGAAGATGGGAAAGGCCTTCGTCCAGCAGTGGACTTTGAAGACAACAAATCTTCCATACATACACATGATATGATATAAAATGTTTATATAAACAAATATTTATACACACACACACACACACACACACGTATATATATATTTATATATATATATATATATATAAGCATGTTTATATTTTATATTTAATATCGTCTCTGTTTATAGATCGAGACCTCTTTAAATAAATATCAACTACAAGCGTACACCCGTGTATTTGTACTGAATTCTCATTATATATGTGTTTGGGTGTACGTTCGAGCGTGTACGCATGTATGTGTGTATATACGTACATATGTATAAGTGATATGTAGTTCATGTTCACGAAATGCTGAAAAACACAGTGCCAGATGCCGTCGTTTTGTAACGCTCCCATAAGACACCAGCCAGGAGGAAAGAGGTACGAAAAAAAAAGCAAAGTATTAATTTTCCATCTATCGATCTTGAGGCTGACTGGAAACAAAGTTATTACAACAAAAAAGAGGAAAGCAAAGGAACAAATAAAAAGAAGAAAGAAAAAGAAAGAAGGAAAAAGTGCAGCAAGTGAATTTCTGATGTTGATATTAAACCCCAGGAGTCTTATATTATATGAAAGGGCTTATTTTACTATGATTACATTCAGTTTGTTTTTGTTTTTTTACGCAGTTTCATTTTGCTATTTGAGAGGTGATTGCATGCATATATATATATATATATATATATATATATATATATATATATATATATATATATATATATATATATATATATATATATATATATATATATATATATATATATTCACACTAGTTTGTTCGGTGAGTTGAATGGTTGGCACGATTACCTCACTAGAAGAAGTTCTTGGGTTCGATTCCGGGCATGATTGAAGAGTGCAGGAAGCTCTCCACTGATACTGGTAATCAAAAATGGTAACTTCTGCGTGTGAGGCAGATCTACAAAACCATTACACTTCATCAGGATAACTAACCCCGTGCAACCAGCAGCTAATTGAGTCCACTCTAAGCTGTGTGATCATGGTGGAGGTATCCCTTTGGTGCATTCTACCAAAGAGGTGGTCATGAAAACCTGTAGCTATAACGTCCTGGTCTCGACCAGAATCGACCAGGTTCACCAAGCTGACACATGTAACAGAGACCGACCGTCATTCGCCATTAAGTGACGCTATATATATATACTAATTCAGTACCCGTAAAAAACGATAGTATAGTTTAGGCATAGACAGCTGTTTTTAGTAAGGATAAGAGTATCTGTGCGCTCTAAGTGTCACTCCATGTCTATCTGTCAAGGATTAAAGGATTCTGTGGTATATTTGCGCCGGTGCAATATTGTGGCCAATGATGGCTAACTGAGGTTTGGTATTGCCAAGCACAAGAGGCCTTCGATTCGTCCAGTGGTCTCAAAAAATAACTCTGCCCAGTCTCGGGGTAGCAGTACGCCCCAGGGCTACACCTTCCCATTGCACTAAAGAGGAAGGGTCGGGATTGCCCTGACACCTTTGGAACACCAGTCGCAGGGACTGGGGCAATATTTTTGAGCTTCCCGTATGCGGAACCCCACATTGAGCTGACCTTGTGTCACATCTTGCTCTCGTGGGGAAGCGAGTAAATACCGATCAAAGTATAGTATATGTGTCTTCTAGATGGAGTCACGGACCTAAAGACGGAAACAAAGAGAGAGAAAAAGTCACTTAGTTCAGTAGTGTGTACATAACATTACACAACATATCAATAATCAACTTTTGAAATATGAATTCCATTATCAAATTAAATAGGACCACAACGCAATAAAAACGGAAATGAACGAGCTAGCACGAGATATCAAATAGCGTTGAAAATCGAAAATTGAGACAAATGCAGCTTTGCGACGCTAAAACTAACCTTAAAAAGATCAGTGATGGTCAAAAGTACTTGGAGAAAAAAAATTGATAGATATGAATGCTAGACGAATTTTGGAAAGATCTCAAGGTCTTTCTATCGAACTATGAAGAGCACCAGAAAAGTCAAGAGACATACTTACGAAAATGAACGGACAAAAAATTGTCTACACTGCTCGATGACACTAGCATAAAAGAAAAATTGCTGCCTAAATACATAACGTGAATATTATTTTGTGTGCACTTGCGAGTATGTGTGTGCACGTATGGCTGTGTGATATGTATAGTTTGGGGGGAGGTTTAGTGGATTTTCTTCCATCATTTTCTTCCTCTTTAGTCGTCTTATTTTTCTTCCTTTCTCGAATTAGAAACCGACAACAGATATTGTCAACAAAGTTTTCCTCGGTTTCCAAGTGAGTCTGCCTGACTGGAACGTGGCTACCTATCCATGTATGTTTGTGTCGCTTGCACAGGTTACACCGATGGGTCCACATTTACTCATTTTCACATGAAAAAAAAATTGTTTGCTCGAAAATTCTACCTGAAATAGGTTGTAGTGGAGTCTCAATTTGCAATGTATGTTCATGCTATATTGATCGTTAGTTCTTGTCTGCAAGCATTAGCAATTGTTTGGTTTTTTTTTTGGGGGGGGGGGGTCCAGTACAGACTTGTTAGTTATCCAACAAAAGGCGAGTGAAGTATCTTATTAATTCATCGGCTCCTTTTCCAATATGTTGATTGATCTACCCCAATACGGTATGCTGCTAAAAGATGTTGGTCATGTGACAGTTTCTTTTGAGTGACAAAACTGACCCGTTTCCACTAAAAGCCACCAACCAAAATTGTCTCTAAAACGGTCAAAAAAAGGTTTCTTTATTTCTCAAGTTGGTTCGGCTGACAGGTTGAATGGCTATGAATGTATCACGCGTAGAGGCCACTCTGATAAAGCTAGAAGGCTTAAAATTTAAACATCCATTCCTCATTACATCTAGGGAAAATAAATTTTTTTTTTTTAGTTTTTTGAACCCCTTTCCTATAAAAGAGGTTTCTTGTGGAAGGGTTCAATTTTCAATGCAAATTTTTGCTAAATTGAATGCTTAGTTGGTGTTCGCCTGTTTCTTTCAAAATTCACAATTTTTTAGTAATCACTGTCCAACAAAAGGCAAGAGAGGTAACTCAGTAGTTGATGAACCCTTTTTCCAATTCTTTAATTGATCAACCCCAACATGACATGCTGTCAAGAAACATTGGTCACATGACGGTTTCTATTGAGTGATTAATGGTAGTTCTTTCTATTTTCGTTTTTCAAATCTTGACTTTTCTTTTTCTCTTTCCACCTCGTTCTTTGCTTTTCTTCACGACCATTTTCTTTCTTTCTCCTTCCTTCATTTTCAAAACATTATTTGTATCACCACGCATCACAATCTTCGCCAAGAAGGTATCCCAGTAGAAGGAGCATTCATGGCCATCCGCAGATTTCGTTCAATATGAATCTTCTCTTCTTTCACTTCGAGAAAAGATAGTCAATTTTTTCTAGGGCAATATCCTTTCCAAGGTCACATTTGAAGGAGGTTGTGTTCTTTCAGGTAAAGGTTGTTTGGGTCAGTTTGTTCCATAGAACGGTCACCGTGGCATCCATTAAGTACCCCTTTGGTTCTCTCACTTCTAGCATTAGCAGTGTACAGCTTTGTAACCAGGTTTGTTTGTGCCCCAGTGTTGGTTGTAACATGGAATTGTTTAAGCATACGGTGTAATGCATGGATTTGATCAGAATATGATGTCCTCAGAAGATGAGGAATGTCTCAAGAATATCTACATGGGTTCGTCTGTACTTTAGAGTTCCCAGGTTCAACTTTTGGCGTCGGCCAGGGTATTTTGGATGTTGGATTTAGGGGATTAATTTTGTTGCTCTGTGTTGTAGACATTCCACTGCATCTATGTTATATTTATATCTGGGAGACTGAATGGTTGAAACAGATTCCAAATTCTTTATTTTTCTTTTTTTTCTTTGTTTCCTCATGCAGCCCTCTCATTTACTCTTTATTTGAAAAGAATGGTTTTAAAACGTGATAAACGCTATTTTTAGGAAAAAATTAATGTGTTTGATGGGCGTCGCTGAGCAAATACTCCCCGAACTCAATGGAATGAGAAAGCAAAAAGATGAAAAAGGGCCACTTGCAGTAGGATTTGTTGACTTCAAGAAAGCCTTTGACCCAGTATATTTCCCCGTATCCATGAAGGCTATCGTGCGAGAAGACCTGGACCCCAATATATCTGAGTCTTGTAACATCAGGCTAATATATATATATATATATATATATGTTGTAATGAACTGAAAAATTACATACCAAGAATTTGATTTTTTATTTAATTATGCATATTAATTTCTAAATGGCGTTTTGGAACCAGACTCTATTTTTTCTTCTGAAGAGTTTGGCTGAGCTAGTATCCCCTTATTTTTCGAGCTGAAAAGGCTTCAAAGTGTTTTTGTAGCCTGATGAAGGAACTGCTGCCTTGGTGGAGTCTGGCATATACACCTTGTTGTGTGATAGCATCTATAATTTCGGGGAAATACACTGAATCAAAGACCTTCCTGAAGTCGATGTTAGAGAAGTCTTTTTGGGGAAGATGTGCCCAACAACAGACACGAAAAGACTGCTGCTGCTGCTGCTGCTGCTGCTGCTGCTGCTGCTGCTGCTGCTGCTGCTGCTTATGATGATGATGATGATGATGATGATGATAATGTGAAGGAGGAGGATCTTTCTTTCTTTTCTTTATTTATTTTCTTCTTTATTCGTTTGTATTTTTGTATTCGTATCGGCTGTTTTCTAGCTATTATGTATATTTGTATATTAAGAGGAAAAGAAGGATTCAGTTTAGCGTTATTGTTGCATACGTTATAAAACACCTTTTGAAACACTTTTTACAAAATGTTCTCAAAACATTCCACTTTGAATCATTTTCCTGGGTCCATTAAGCATACATGCCAAATTTGGTCAAGTTGTAGCAATATTTAAGGGGGTGCACAGTCAAAGAGAGACACTCATATATATATATATATATATATATATATATATATATATATATATATATACATATATATATATATGTGTGTGTGTGTGTGTGTGTGTGTGTGTGTGTGTGTGTGAATTGAACAAAAAGTAAGGGTTCAGTTTAGCATTATAGTTTCATGGATTTGTTCGTGTCTATAAGTATTCGGTATGAATTGTTCGTGTCAATGAAAAAGGCTGTGTGTTTTTAATCGTGCTGAAAGTGATGAAATAACAGCTACATGTTTTTTTACGATTTTTATTTTTTATTTCGTTTTCTTTTTTTTTTTGCCAGAAAATCTCACCGCGTCTGTTTGAAAACTTCGAAAGCTGACATCAAATAAAATCCAAATGTAGACAGACAAGTTTATCTAATTTGAAAGATATTCATAATACAGGCAGACACATGTAGGAATGATGGAGAAAACGTTGTGGGGAGGACTGGAAAGATGTGATAAAAAATAATGAATGTGGTGCAGAGCAGAGAGAGGGAGAAAGGTGAGAGGAAAAGTGGGAGGAAGAGTGGGAGGAAGAGGAAGAAAAAAGCTGGAAGGAAGGGGAGGAAGGAGACGGCGAAAGAAGAAAAAACGAAAGACGATGAAGGAAAGGAAGAATCTAAGAAGGAGAGAAGGAAGGAAGGTGAGAGGAAAAGGGAAGGGACAGTAAAATGAGGGGAACAGAGAAAGAATCGGAAGGAAAGGAGGGTGGAAATGTGAAAGAAAAATTGAATGAAAGACGGTCAAGAAGAGGGAGAGAAAGAGGAAGGAGGAATGAAATAAAGGAGTGAGGAACGAACGAACGAATGAATAAAGAATGGAAGAAAAATCTTAAGAAGAAAAAACAGAAGAGTTGAAAAAGAGAAAGAGAGAAAATAAGGAAAGAGGGAAGGAAAGAAAGGTGAAAGGAAGAGAGGGAGGGACAGGACGAAGGAAAAGTCGAAGTAGAAGAAATAGGAAGACGAAAGCTGGAGATAAAACAAGGAAAGAGGGTTGAGGAAGAAGAAAGACGGTAAAAATGAGGGAGAGAGAAAATATAGTGGGGAGGAAGGAAAGAAAAGAATGAATTAAGGAAAAGCGGAAAACGAATAAAGAAACGGACGAAATAAAACAGAGAAGGAAGGAAAGGGTGAATGAAAGTCAAGAAGATAGAACTTGGGTCTATTGTTTGGGAAGAATGAAGGAAGAATGAAAAAGTGGAATAAGGATGAAAAATAAATGAATGCGAAAGCAAAGAAGAGGAAAAATTGTGGAGAGAGAGAAAAAGAGGAAGAAAGTAAAGAGGGAGAAAATGGGAAAATATCGACTGGAAAAAGAAAGAAAAAAGAAACAAATATACAAAAAAGAAAAAAAATGAAAGATGGGAAAAAGGAGAAAAGGCAGCAAAAGAAAGAAAGAGCGGGAGGAAAGATGAACTACAAAAAAAAATCTATGGTAGAAGAAGAAGAAGAAGAAGAAGAAGAAGAAGAAGAAGAAGAAGAAGAAGAAGAAGAAGAAGAAGAAGAAGAAGAAGAATGTTGTTTCCGGAGTATCTGGAAGTTATTAATGAACTCACGTGAATGAGGCCCCCTAAAAGTCAAAAAAGGCTTTATTTCCAAAAATCAAATGAGAAAATTTATAGAGGGCGTCTAGTGGAGTACTGGTGCCAATTTTAGAGTCTGTGAATAAAACAGTTCGGCTGAGAGCACTGGAACACAGGCATATACACATATGAATAGGGATAGAATCCTTCACCCCCCTTGGTGGCTTCGGTTGTTCAATAATGTCACTAATATCTGCTTAAATGATGAATATAGTTTGTTTTTGTTTTTTACGTTTATCGTCTTATTTGACGCAAGGGACTTTTCCAGTGAAACAAGCGCAGAAGTTTTTGTCCGAAAAAATCATCTCCTAAAAATTCGAGTTTATATTTTAATTTTTTCACCGTATCAACTGATGATAGAATAAACAAAAAACAAACAAATAACCAACATAAAGGTAGGTATCAGTTGGAATCATAAAAACAAAAATAAAATTTTTTATATGACCGGCTACTTTAGGATCAAACTCTGTTTTGACAGAAGCTTATACGTTTTTAAGATATTTCGACTTAAAAACATTTTTTCATTAACTGAAAAAGATCTAGAAATATGGCCATGAGAGAGGATTTAATAAAAAAAGTATCAAGATATTTTTCTTGGTAAATGGTATGAAATCTAGATAATTCTAGATAAAAGAATCTCTCTCTCTCTCTCTCTCTCTCTCTCTCTCTCTCTCTCTCTCTCTCTCTCTCTCTCTCTCTTCCCTTCTCACTCTATCCATCATTTTGAACTTTTCACCTTTTCTTTCTCTGGTGATTGAATTGTTGATTATAAAGGTACAAATTAATCTCTGTGAAAAAGAATCACAGATTTGTTTGAAAGTCTATTTAATATCTTTTTAGAAAAGAAATTACCGGACTCATTGATCGTTTGGAAATATTTTCATCTGCAAAATGTTCACCTTCAGATGGAAGGGTCCATTGTCACAGACAGAGAAACAGAGAAAAATCTAACTTGATAGGATGAGTAGATATTAGTAATACTAACTAATAGCCGTCCAAAATAACGGGGTCATTTGAGTATGAATCAGCACTAGGGAGTTTAAAGATATTTTATAAGGTAAAATTTCTTAATAATTCAAGTATCCTAATCTTAATGTTTTTCCAAGTCTCAACTCAACATTAAACATTCCTTTCGGTCGTTCACGCACAATTCCTTCTTTTTAGTTTAGTTTCTAACGTCCAGCGATTCTGTTGCGCATTATCCATTGTTATTTCACTTTAATACAACACTTTAATTGTTTTTCAAGTATATTAATCAATTTCACATGGACCAATTTATAATAACTTTTGAATTATAGGAGAAACCGGACAAAACATACCAACAAATGAATATACAGCTAAAGATACTAATTAGCATACAAGGCTTTTATATGGATGGTAGATCTTGATCTATTTTCAATAGATAAAGCATTCTTAAACCTTTGTTAACCTTTGATTAGTACCGCTTTGCGTCTTGATTTTAAGTTGCTCTTCATCGCAAAAACTAAGACCATCATTCTTCGGCTGTTAGTAAACAGCGTGTATCAGAAATACAGGATAACCTCTGGGAGAAATTTGAACTCGCACCTATTTTGTCTCAGGGAGCTTGATTTAGGAGATATTCAGCGATTGCAAAAAACACCCGATGCATTTTAAAACGTTTCTTTTTAGCATCCTCAAACATCTTCAAAATTGACAGAATTCGGACCAAAAATTGAAAAATACAAAAATCAAAAATATTTTGAAACAAGATTAAACATTAAAAGGCTATATACAAAAATAAAAAATCAGAAATTCTGTCCATTTTAAGGCAAATAAGGATGTTTAAATAACTTTTTTTTCAGATGTCTTGTCCCTTTTTGCACTCTGTGTATGTTATATGTTATTCAATAGATATTATGACACACACTATCCCGAAGATGAATTTTTTCGTAACCAACAAGTTTCAGCATGACGTTTTCAGTTATTCCCGCCAACCTCCCAATCCGTCAGCCAATCAGATCTCATTTCCAAAAATTACTTTTCAAGAACATGGCGTATTACATTACATATTGGTAATCTTTTTTTTTTCTTTTAGGTTTGACTGAAGTCTCTTATTTTGACTGTGACAATATGTTATATACAGCAATGATTTTTTTTTCATCTTTGTTCTACGACAGCATTATCTCGTATCAATTAATTCGACACACCTCTATCTTGTACTCCGGCTATTTCTTCTTCTTCTTCTTCTTCTTCTTCTTCTTCT